>BMAO01036183.1:0-80415 GCA_019973975.1 Trichonephila clavata
ATTTAGTGATGCCCAGGTTCGATTTGACATGTGATAGACAGGAAATGATAAAAGAAATATGCACAAACAAGAAAATATAATACAAAATTATTATAATTATTTAAAATAAAACACACGAAAAAACAGAGGAGGGGGGTCAAAATTACATCAGTCTGTTGCAGATACCAGATTGTGAAACATTGAAAATAGCTTATTATGAATCATATTGTTATAAAAAATAAAATGACCAAGAAGAAATAGCTTCCTGTGTAGTTTTTTTAGATGTATGGTAAGACATTTCATGGAACTTGATGTTTATTTTCAAGTAAAGATTAGAAAAATGAAAAAATTGAAAAAATAATATAAACTTTTTAATAAGTAAAATTCGCAACACTATACACAAACAAAGGAAAGAATTTAGGGAATTCCTTACAAGTTTGAAATTACTTTCAACGGAGTTGCCATGATTACAGCTATGTAACAATCTTTAATATTTATACCTCAATTATGGAGAAATTATCGCAAGTTCGACTTGCTTGGTGGTCAAGGCGTGAGGGTCCCTGAGCTCAAGGGCCCCTGTGCACGGCACTACCTAGCCCATTGGTAGTTACGCCACTGTACTTTATTAAATTTATATAAGATTTTTTTTTTGTTACATGTCTTAAACCGTTTTTAAATAAAATTATTGAACTGAATCGGAAATAAAGAACTGACCTGAAATATTTCAGGAAAGAGAATAATTTAAATCACATTACACTATTCATTCCATTAATTTTATAAATTTCTCTTGTCATTAAACTGTTTAAAAAAGGATTTTGATGCAATTTAGTATTGAAGAATATCACAGAAAATTGTTTGAATGTATAGAAATATATATATATATATAAAGGTTTTTGCCTTAACTAAAACTTATATTTTTATAAAATTCAAATGAAAAACTGATGTTCCTCAAAACAGAAACGAAACAGCGGAAAAAAAGCAGTTTCTTTGTACAACTAGAATGTCGGGCACAGTTTTCATGTAATTGAAAACTGCCATGGGGTGGGCAGTAAAAGAGGGGTCAGTTGTCATATAAATATTCTTCAGTTGGTTGTAAACTGGACCCTCCAAGAACAAAAATAGAAGGCGAAAGAGAGGGGCGGGGGGGGGTCCTGTCTCGAGTTCCCTTTGCACTTAGAATCCCTCTCTCAACTGTTGTAGAAAAGGCTTGTATGATTCTGTGACGTCATTTTCTTTCATCATGACAGCTGTCAGAACATAATCATCAGAAAATGGGATCAAGTAAATGCAAATTTGGAAAAATAATAGCTTGAAAAAAATGTTTATTTCAAAGTCAAGAAAATATTGAAAATTAAGAAAAAAAGGCATATTATTTATCTTTTATGAAGGAACTATTTAACTCGATTTTATCTCCTAACTCCTTCGATTCATTCCCCCCGAAGAGAGAATGTGAATTATAGTTTCCTCTCTAAGTGGAGTGGCCTTCAAAATACTAGTAACACTTTCACTGATATAGCTATTTTCACAAGCGGAATCAATGAGAACTCGCACTTTCTTTTCCCGACCCTTGATCCGAATGAAAACGCAGAGAGTTTGAAAGTATATACTTTCGTTTCTGTTATCTCAGTCCTTAAAACATCATAACATTCTTCTTACAAAATAAAAGCAAAATGACACACAGAATAATACTGTACACGAGAAGAAGAAAAACCTAATAAAAAACAAAAATAAACTCACTTGATACGAAACCGATGAAAAGTACCCATGACACAAATGAAATACAATACATTCTGAACAACCGAAATGAACACGATGCTTCTAATCTACAGACAGGATGAAGTATTCAGGAATGCGAGCTACAAGTGGTAGGCGCTTGTCAAAACTATCGGGAAGAAAAGTTGGAAGTTGGGTGGAACTGGAGTCGTGATTGGATGATATTCCAATCGGAATACCGTGGGCCTGGATAGGTGTAGTAACAACATTTGTATATTATTATTTTTTTTTTCTTTCTGTCTGGCCGTTCTCTGACTTTTGACTTGCCAAAATGAATTTCTTGACTAATGTTTGTGTGTCCGACGGAATTCTTTTCTTTCTCAAATCTAGATTATTGCTTTGAATAAGGAAGAATAAAATGCATTAGGAAGAGTCAGAAAGAAGGCATAACCCAACAGATCTAATTTCTTTTGACCTTTCAAAGTATTTTTAAATATTCGAAAACTCACATAAGATACACTAAAATGATTGTAAAAAAATTTTAACATCGAAAAAAACAAAAAATAAATATTCAGAAACTTTCCTTCACAAAATGCATATTTTTTAAAATAAAATTAAAATCTCTTTGATTCCAATGGAATTAGTTACAACTGTAAAATAAGGAAATAGGAAAGGAAAACGAGAAATTATACTTTTCGAACATCAAATGTTGTCTTCCCAGCATTCTTTTAGACTCGTTTGGCGTTAAAAATTTTGAGGCTGGTTGTGTGGTGTGGAAGTTCGCAGAAAGGGGTAACAGCTCAGGTGTCATTCTCTTCACTTGACCGTGGTTCAAAATGACAAGGTTCATAGCCAATTTCCTTCGTGTTGTTTCACAGTGCGGCGTAAATTAGGATACCTCAATATTCAAAAGGGAAATTGCGACGTCTTTTTTGAAATGTCTCGACTCCCCAATGAATCCATTAGATCTTTATAATAACTAGATTAAAAAATTGATGATTGTAAAATAATGCTTGCCAATATTTTATTATAAAAATTTTGTTCCAGCAATTTTTGGTGGTAAAGAGAATCCCAAACGATGAACAGTCTACGTTTTCTAATTTAAGTTGTTTCTTAAAAGATCATGCGATATATAACGCTTCGAACTTCTAAAACAACTAGGGATTCATATCCTAAAAAAATATCAGCCGAAAAATATATACTGTATTGAATGTCGATGTAAAAACTTCAAATTGTATTAAAAAATTTAATTTTTTTACCCGGATTTTATGGTATAAAAAATGCAATTCTAAATATGTAAGACATGCAATAGTTTCATCTATTTCCAAAGCGAAAACAGATTTCGCAATGGATAAAACAGATTCGGCAAAAAATAAAAATATTAAGAGTAATTCAAGACTTCGAAATTTCAAAGGACGACGAGAAGAGTACTTTTCCCTTCTCCCTATACACATAGATTATCTTGACGCCAAAAATCCTCCATTAAATGCAGATGAGAAAGTTTTTTAAACGGATGTTTACATTAAAAATGATTCAGGATTTTTTTTTTTTTTTCGATGGAAGAGTAGCAAAATATTTCGACACAGCCGATTGTATATTTATTAAAAGAAAAGTTTCGCAACCAGCAAATTGATTGTAAACAGTGTTTGGATGATTAATTTTTATTCAACTTAGTTTATTTAAAGGCAGAAAGTGAATATATGGAACTGAATAGTCAATCAGGCACTTTGCTGACAGGTTAAATCGAAGATAACAGCTGTTGTAAGTAGAGTAAAATTATTTTCCTGAGAGCTAGGCGTTTTGATCATGCCAATTATAATTCATCTAACACTTTCGAAATATATTACCAAATATCCCAGTGGCTGATCAAGATTTTAACATAACTCTGTCCTTGGGAAAATAGATTTATTACTAGATTGTGAAGTGTTTTATGGAGCTATGAAGATTTGATCAAATACATCTGCCCCATAGCAATTTGATGTTGCAAAACACAGTATTTGTTCAATTCAGCGTTTGTTAGAATCAAGAGGTGTCGTAAATATATTGTGATTTAATTAGTGACAGTGTGCGGGAACCCAATTTAAAAAGTTCATTGATTTTGAGTTTGCAGGCATTAAGATGATCCTTCTGATCCTGATAAAGACAAAGCTTCAGAAGTAAATAAAAAAAAAATGTTTTTAAAAAGGGCCATTATGAAATTGCCTATTTGCCCTAGAATAGAAATCGAGCAGAAAACAGCAAAATAATTTCAAATTCGACGAAAAAAAGTTTTGAAATTTCGAGGAGGTGATGAGAAAGGATGAAAATTTATTTGTGGAGTATAAAATTTTGACTGGAGTATTTTAAAGATATAAATTAGGTAGGCAGGAAGAGAGGAAAGAGACTAAAAATAAAAATTACACAAATGCTTCTTTGCTCTAAAAACATCACCAAGTTCTTTTTAGAAATGAAAGCATCACTACAAAAATAGAAAATGTTTATTTGATGCCATATGCAATATTTAGTAAATATTGCATATATACCTGTGTCACACTTTTCATTTTTATTAAGAATGCACTGATAGTTTTTAGTAGGATTAGGGACTTAGTTTTAATATCAACCTGTAAACTTTTACCATTAAAAAAGAGTAAATTTGGAAATATCAGACGAAAATTTGATTTCAAATAATTAGCTGGAATTTTTTTCACTAAGTATTTGCATTTTACTAATTTTTTTTATAGAAATCATTCTAAAAATGTGTAAACGTCTTCTGTATTACAAAATGCTGGGGTAAATTTTTCTATGTATTATATGTATCAGCCTTTTCATTTGAAGAAATTTGAGTTGGGCTAGAACCTCATCCTCAAACTTCTTCAACACAAATATGAAGACTTTGTGTTCCAACAGATTTTATAAGCATTAGCTGTATTAAATGATTTATTTTTTATAGAAAACAGTCCGGAACACTTAACTTGACTGAAACATCACCAACAACGAAATCACGACCAAAACCACTCAGTTATCTCATTCCTTATTTTTAAGGTCTAAGAGATTTCAATCAAATCTTTTTGGCAAAATGTTGTAATTGCTTCATTATACTTTCAAATTATTCTATCTATTTACCATAGTTTATAAGCTTGTGAAAATTTTGCTTCATTATTTTGAAGAATCTAATTTGCAGTTACAAATATTAAAATAACATTTAAAATAAAATAATTTTTAAACTGCCCTGATAATTATTTTATTTTTCCATCACAACTCGAACAACATGTACCATAAAAGTATATGACATCAGAATACATTAAACCAAATACTGAAAAAAATAATTTAATTGGTTCAAAAATTAATACAATAAGCATTGAAATAAAAGGGTCATTTTTCAATAACAGAAAAACTATAAATCATGTTTTAAAAAAATATTTTATTTACAAATGTACAATTTATCACAGATGATTTTTACAGCATTTGTCTGTAATGGTTTTAACTTTTAATCATAATGTTTACTTCTTCTGTGCGATCCATGTCTATCACTAAACTTATTTTTTGAATGATATCTGTCACTGTAAGAGTTTGAGTATGGATGCTCTTTTTCACTTTTGTGAGGAAGAATAGGTTTCTTGAAAGGACGTTCTTTACAGCCAAATCTCAATTGCCCAGATTCCTTTTTACCACTAAATCCACCTCCTAATAATTTTTTTTAAATAAAAGGCACCTTATCAAATTAAAAACACTACAAAAAATCTTAAACATAAGCTTTTATATTTTGACAGCAGTTAAGGTAAACTAGTATACACATACAGAAGAAATACAAACATAAGGCACACCTGTCACAAAATCTTTTATTGGATATATTTAAGTGCATCCAAGAAGCAAATTCTATGAATAAACATTAATTCTCATTTTAAATCTTGTTTTTTAAAAAAAATATTCAAAGATAAAATATTTATTTACTTAATTATATGATTACAAAAAATCAACAGAAATTCTTAAATTTATAAGAAAAAAGGGTAATTTTTTTCAAAACAAATTCTATACTTCAAGATTGAATTATATATTTTATTCGACATGAAATGCTTTGAATCAAATTACTACACAATACGCCTTCATATAGCTTCATTGTTAAATACAATGCTATATATATATTATATATCTTTGTTGATTATTTTAATTTCTATAAGATATAACAATTTATAAATGAATTTCTTTTTTTTAAATACACTATCCGGTCAAAAATATTTGACACCAAGTAGTATAGACTCTCAGAGTCCTGAGACATAAATTAATATGTTGGTCCACCTTTTGTACTGATGACAGCCTAAACAATTCTGGGGAGGCTTTCCACCAGTTTTTTATAGGTTGCCATAGGAATCAACTTCTAGGCATGCATCCATCACAGCTGAAGTGTTTGCTGGCAGTGAGGATGGTGGCTATGTAATCTGCATTCTAATTCAATCCAAAAGTACTTTAAATGATTTACATCAGGGCTCTGAGAAGTTCCATCCAGTTTTTGAACACCCATTCCATCAAACCATGGCTATGCAAATCTCGAAGTGTGAACAAATCAGTTACTGTTGAAAGTTATATGGGCCGTCCCCAAAATATTGCCATACAATTAAGAGAGCTGCATTGTCTAGAATGTTCTCACATATTTCAGAGGTCATTTTTTCCAACCATGGGAACTAAGGGACTCAGGCAAAATCATGAAAAATACCTACATGCTATGGTGCTGTCACTACCTAACTTTACAGTTGCTCAAAGAAGTGCTCACTGGACAACTAACTGCCAAACCCAGAGATATCCATCAGAAAGCTACATTGTAAGAAGAGATGCATCACTCCAAGGAACATTTTCCCCACATATATGCAAGTCCAAGGATGGTGAGCGTTGCTCCACTGCAATTGATACTTTGCATTCAATTAAGTGATGTTTGGCTTGTGGGCAGTTGCACGACTATGAAATCACAATCGTTTAACTCTTCATCAACAATCCTGCTGTTAGCACTAACACCTGATGAACCTTGGAATTCCTGAATGATTTTGGCCAACAAGGACTTGTGCAATTTTGTTTCATTACTCTTTTCAGAGTTCTATGGATGCATTCACTAATTTTTTTTTATCTGTTACTTTTTTTCCCCAGCAGTTTCCTTACCTGAACATTTCCACTTTAAAAATTATATCACTAATGGTGGAGTTCAGCTCCTGTAGAATGACCAAAATTTTTATTCAAATGTTTACCCCAAAGATGGCATCCTACTAGAATGCTAGGATCGAAGTACCTAAACTCCATTAACTTACTCATTGTCTGACAAACATGTAAATATGACCCGACAAACCATTACAATACTTTTACAGCTTTTGGTTACACATCAAATTATGTCACCTGCACTGGCGTAGCTAGTGCTAAGTGGGCCCCGAATCCAATTTCATTTGGAGGCCCCTTTTTTGGAAAATAAATAAACTAAACTCAGTGGTGCAACAGTCCCTGAGGGCCAAGACCTAGTGTGCCCATCTCAGTATACGTAACCTTGGGCACCAAGGTGCATGAGTAGATATCCCGATTAGGTGGTCATTCTGAAGTGAAACCCCCAGTGTTTAGACCCCAAGCAAGCTTGGTACTCATTTATTGACCCACTAAAGCGATGAAAGGCTGTCGACCTTACCCAGCCCGAGGATAAAACACCGGACCTGTGGCGAGGAAGCATGATATGCTACCACTCGGCCACTGAGCCTCTAATAAAAATAAATATGATCCCATATATAAAATGTATTTGAAAGTGTCACAATATTTATATGTATTTAAAAATTTAACTAAAAAATTAGCCTAGTCAATGAAATAGATACTTTTTTTTTGGAACACATATTTATAAAAATATCTATGGCAGAAGAGTATTTCAGTTTTTCAAGTTTGTTTCCTTCAAATGGCAGTATTGCAAGGTCTGATAACTGGCCTTGTCCTATAAAAATCTAAGATAATTTTTAGCATAAATAAACATTTTTCAGCTGCTGCAGTTGTGATCTGTAGGATAAAAAATAGCTGGCATGCTGTTATTATATTAGGAAAATTGGAAAAATTATAAACCAATAAAATTATGCAAATTCTTATACATTTCTCTGATTAAAAATGAGTTTAAAACATAATATATTTCTGAAGGCAGTTCAGCTTTCTCAAAACGTTATTACAAACTTTTATTGGACTTTATCATAACAGATTAGTAGAAATACCTATTTTTAACACAAAAACCTATAATTTAATATTGTTATTCAAAATATAATTAATTTATCGTCCTATATTGAAGCAATCTATATATATTCCTCCTTTCATTTTAATTATTTACTGACTGAAACTGTAAATTTAGAATTCTTGATTAATTTATGCAATTTTTAGAAAACACATTCTTAATTACATATTACATGTCTTGAACATGGAATGAACATATACGAACTTCCTTTTTACTATACAAATATATACTTATTTTTGTGTGTTTTTACATTGTGTTTTATGTAACATTTCAACTGTGAGAAAATAAAGTTGGATATGTTAAGAACTCTATTTTATACAGTACACTAATCATTCATAATCAGTCAATAATCATTCAATTTCAAATAATCATTTTCAATAGTATTCTATCTTTTCCAAATACTCTCTCATAGAATATCTCCCGAGAACATTTTGGAAGTGTTTTCAACAGAAAAAAATTAATGAAGATGGAAAAAGCTTCTAAGTTATTTAACTATGTGTAGAAACAAATATTGCCTTGAAATGAATCTTAGTTAATTATATGAACACTCAAAACAAACAAATGATTTTAGTAGAGAAAATTGGAGTTACCATTATAGACTGAAAGAATTGATAGTGATGAAAAATATTTTTATTTAATTAAATCTTTAAGAATGGAAAACTGAAACTAAAACCTAAGCTCCAAGAACTTCAAATATCTTAAAACCTAAGCCCTGAAAACTTCAAATATCTTAAAACCTTAAGTTGCCAGATCCGAAGTTTTGGGACAAGCATTCCAATTTTATAAGGCACAGGAAAATGTAAAAAAAAAAAAAAAAAAAAAAAAAAAAAATGACAATTCAATATTTGTCACTTTTAGGGTAGTGTATAGTCTTAATTTTTTTTCTATTTGCTTTATGGACTTAATCAAAATATCTGAACACAAGTACAAATCATAAAAGTTTAATTCATTTAGATTCTCCCTATGGGAAATTTCTGTTATTAGGGGGGGGGGGGGAGTGAAAATAGCTCCAAGTAATTTAAGGAAATTGTGAAGCATAATACTAAATTTCTTTTTTAAAAAATCAGTAAAACATTACATAATAATTTAAACCCCTCGTTGTTGCCTTTTTTATCCCCTTATGATAACATATAAAATATTTTGAGCAATCAAATACAAAAATATGCCAACTTTATTTTATATACACAGTCTTTTTATATACAGTTTTAAAATAACTCAATTGTTTTCCCTTTTCAATTAATTCCCTCTAATATGGCTTATGGTTGTTGATTGCTCCGGAAAAATGGGAACAAAATTCAAATATTTACTAATAGCTCAACTTCTAAGATCAATGTCGAAATCTAGAATAGTTTTTAAAATATTGATTAAAACATGTGGACTAAAACTTAAAATTATCACATGAATATTTGTTAAGTATTGTAATTAAAATTATATAAAAAAATTTGCAAAACCAAAACAGTTATGTAAATAAAACAAGAGTTTCTCTGAGTAAAAAAAATTAAGAACATAATACATTTTTAAAAGCAGTTCAACTTCTCAAAACATTATTACAAGGTGAGAACCTTTATTGATTTTCAGTATAGTAGGTATAATAGATCTTTACTGAAAATAGTAATTCCTACTTATCTCAATATTAACAAATGCATTACATACAAGTAGTGCCGAATAAGTTAATATTATTATTTCAAAAATTATTAATTTATTGTCCTATATTGAGGCAATATGTATTTTTTCACATAAATGTAAAATTCATGATAAATGTATGTAGTTTTAAAAATAGGTTCTTAATTTCATATTACATAGCTCAAAAAAGCCTGAAACATATAACTTCCTTTTTACTATACATATACTTTGGTCAAAAAGCCAAGCACAGGTATTGGATAAATAAATACTAAAAATATACTATCTATTTCGCATGGTTTTGCACAGCGTTTTTTGTGATATATCAAACAAGTAAAAATAAAGTCAAATGTGTATTATGAACTCTATTAAACAGGGTAAGGAAAAAATAATAATAATAAAAATTCTTGCTGTTATAATCCAAATTAGTTTGACTTGTTAACCCTCTTGATATGCATCCCGCGATTTCCACCGGCAACGTAGATGTCCCAAAATCTGCGGAACCCGCGATTTTCGTGAATATGCATTTCTTCTGACAATTTAGTTGTGCAACCCGTGCTTTTCCTATTTATGTTTCATTTATGCTTTTATGTATATATATATTATGATATAATTCTATACTTAAAAATAAAAACTCTGTTACAGAAATTTTGTGCACATTTTAACTTTAAAATTTAATTTTATATGTAGATTTGAAATACGTAATAAAAAAATACGCAATTTTCAAACCTACTTTGATAAAATAACTATGCAGCGAGAGGGTTAATAGTAGGGGGGAAAAGAAATTTTTGCTAATTTTTTTTTGCAATGTTTTTTCTTTATTTTTCTTAACTTAATGTTTAAAAGTGCCATTGTGGTATGTGATCTATTTTTGCTCATATTTTAGCAGTTCACCCCGTGCAAAGAATCAACATAACCAATGGAATTAAAGAAGTGAAATGAAACAAACTTTAAAATGTCTTACTGTGAGGGTGTTAGAGAGACTACATATAGAAAGTGTATTTTCCACTAAGAATTTGCTCAGCATAGGGAGGCAATTATACTAGCAACTGGGAGAGTGACAGAGGTTTTCTGGTGCTTATGGTCCTATTTTTTCTCAGAAGGGGAAACAGCATTTGAACCCTTGCTGACCTGAATGCTCATGCAGCCTTTGGGATGTTGCAAGAAAAACAAGATAAATAAATCCTATTATTCTCTTTCATTGGACCCCATTTGGAAAATTTCCGACTAAGGGCCAAGCCTTCTTGTAATTTCTGGGTACAATATTTTCTACAGTCAGTCAATCAACAAACCAAGAGATGTTGTCATTTACAAGCAAATAACATTTCGTTTATCCCATTCTAAATGTTATCTGTATTTTACTTCAAATAATTTTTTTTTGACATGCCCCTTTGAATAGGAATTTTTTAGAAAACTTTCTGAGTCAATACCATTTCTTGTATTCTCATTATTTTGAGGAAAACAATACCAGCTTTTAAAGGTTTCTAATTGTAGGAACTAAGATGTAAAGTTAGCACAGAAAAAGCTTAATCACATTTAAAGCCAGGGACAGTTGCTTTTATTAATGTGAAAGAGAACTCTGTTAATAAGACTATTGATAACATTTTATGATTTTTAGCTTATATACGTCCAGGGCCCCGTATCATTGATACAGTGGTAGCTACATCCCTGATCACTTGCCAGATCCGGGGATTTCTGGATATTTTTGGTCAGATAGTGTATAACACAGAGTTACACTTTCAAATAGATAAACATTAAATATAAGGACATTTAACATATACTCATTGATATAAAAAAATAAGTATACATCCCTTTTATTCACAGTCAGAGATAAAAAAAAATTATAATCCAAAACTGAACTATTAAAAAAGTATACATCTCTAGAAATGCCATGGGCTTCATTATATATCTACATTGCATTTAGTATTTTAAAATCAGTTTTGAAAAATAATTTTTTTAATTACAATAACAAATTATTTTTAAAAAATTGCTTTAAAGAAATGGAAATTTTTTTAATCAATACAAAAAATTTTAAACTGAACTGAATTTGGCAATTATTTAAAAAGGATTTCCAGAGATGAAAAAACATCAATTCAAGCTATAACATGTAGCAACATAAAATAATAAACACGTACTTGCAAAAACATGTTCATGCTTGCTGCATTCGATATTGTGCTAAGCTGAAATTTAGTCTTCTGACTGTCTTTGTACAAGTCCGGTAGTTCTCTTACTCAGTCATTAGTGTTAATATTATACAAATAGTTTGTTTTATGTTCTATTCTGATGTAGTTAGATAGATTGCACCAGTTGTAATATCTCAAAAAACGTTAAAAAATCACAAAAATACAAAAAAAAATTGAGTTGTATTCAAAACTAATGATACACTCAATTGACTTCCTAAAAAAATTGTTTTATTCAAAAATATATATATACTTTTGGTAATCAAACATTTAAGTACATATACTGCCAGGTTTTTAGTGTTACATCCAGCAAGAATAAAAATACAGAATTATGGAAAATCAAAGAAAGTAGCTCATTAAATTGAAAAAGCAAGAAATTATTTCATAAATAAGAATTTATAAAGTATATGTGTAAAAATACATTTTGTAATTTATAATTATGAATTTCTATTTAATTTAACTGTTTACTAAATAATTATACATTATTTCTAAATCAAACTATGTATTTTATTTTTAATACTAATATCAATAACTAAAACAGAAGTTACAGAAAAATCCTTTCTAGAACAAGATTTGAAATCTGTATTGAGGTTCAATACTTGTGATTGTGAATCTGAAAAAATGGTTTAAAAATAAAACTTACCTAAACGCCTGGGAATCCATCCTTTGAGTAATCTTTCACATTCACTGTCCACAAGAACTTCTTTGTCATCAATGACAACATCAGCATCTCTTACTGCTCTGGCAGCATCGTACTTGTCATAATATTCGATAAATGCATACCCTTTTGAAAATCCAGTAACAATGTCTCGAATAAGACGCAATCTCTTAATATCCCCAAAGCGAGAAAATACCTATTTAAAAGGAAAAATTTTAATAGTTTTTTAAGTAATTCCAGAAAGAAACAAAGGCTTTTAATACATTTTCTGCCTGTATGCTATATCCTGTTAAACACCTATCTCCAAACTGACTAAAAAGAAATGCATTTTTTCAATGAGGTTTGTTTTAAAAAATAACAGGAAATTGTTTTTGAAATAAACAAGAAGAAATTCAAATATTTTTTAACAATGTAACATAATACTAAAATAATTTAGAATGTTTTTTTTAAGAAAAAAAACATGGTTTATAAATTTGAAAAACTTTTTTGACACTTTTGTACAACACAAAATTTTCACAAAAACTGCTTCTTTTGTAGGTATGGTGCTCATAAGAAATAATGCTATATTTTCATTATAGAACATTTACTTTTTACCAATGAAAAATTTATTCACAAATGCATATTTTACCACTTATTTATCACACCACGGATAAAATTTATAAATACTACAACAATTTGTCTCAATAATTTACAATAAACTGAGCACATTTGGAACTAATGAGTCATAAATTGAAAAATTGTTTATAAGCATCAAATTTTGAAGCTACACAAGAACTATTTTTATGAATTTCATAATTTTCAATCACACTTTTAAGTAATGAAGATGATACCCCATTCTCCAACTTCCATACCGCATCCAAATAAGAGCTTTGGCAGACTCAACATGCATCAACGCTCTTACACAGCAGGTTTTTAGTATAACTAGCCATAGATGTAAAATATCCAATGTAAACATGCAATTGAAATTTATTTATTACACTGTTTTAAATTGTATGTTTATAATTAATAAAAGCAAAATTCATATAAATCAAATACTGTAATAATTGGATGCTAAAGCAGTCTAGCTTTAATATATAAATAGATATATAACAGAAATTTCAACAAACATATTGAATAAATTCTTGGGGCTTAGTGACACTGTATCAAATAGTGGAACAGAAAACAGAATACATAAATACTAGTCATCAGGCAGTATTAATCAGCCTAAAAATAAGATCCTGAATGTTACTTTAAATTAACCACAAGCTTCGACAAACATTATAATAGATGATATTTTAGCTAGTTGTGTGTGGAAGACAACCAAAGAAAAATTTAGTGATCCTACAACATATTTTAAGAAACTGTTGAGACAGGTAAATTAAGTTTCATGCCATAAGATAAATGCATAAATTTAGTTATTTTTGTTAAATAATATTTCAAATAGAGTGGCAGTTTTTCAAAAAGTAAAAACAAACAAAATTAGATTATTATTAAATGTCAAATTAAAATAAGTATTTTTTTTTAATGTTTTATATTTTTTCTATTATGTCTATGACTATATGAATTGAACTGAGAGATAGAAGTTATAATATAATTTACAATCAGCCATCAATAGGTATTTATATACCTATATTATAGAAAAAAAATAAAGAGTGTCTTTTTATACTAAAAAAAACAACAAATTCAAATTATAATTTGCAATAATAAAGATTACAAGAAATAAAAGTTATCTTAAGTCAATAAATAAATTGATTATTGAACTACATGCACCACACACAGAAGTTCAAATGAGAAAGCTTTTCTTCTTTTAAGAATAACTATTATATTTTATTATTTTTCAAGTTCAATAGACACTCTTGACAAATGGCTGCATAACTATTTTCTTAGACAGTGAGATAGTTGATTAAAAGATTAAAACCATGATACAGAAAAATAGTAAATATTACTGGAAAAAATTTAAATTTTACAACACACCATTATATTTTTAAATTAAGGAACTAAAGCCTAAATTTTTGGAGATGTGTTTTTTAAGAAAAATATCCTTTCTATGATAAATAACTGATTATAATGAATCAAGACTTCATCTAATAGCACTGAATGCAATTAAACACACAGTAGTTTTAAAAAAAAAGACACTGTGAACTTTTGCTATTTTTTTTTACATCTGGATAAAGTAGGTATTAATATTATTGGTTAAAAATATGAATTAAGTTGTGATATTAAAGAATTAAATTAGCTTATTTATTTACATAGTTAATCAATTTCTAAAACAATTTTCTTAAGACCTATGTAGATTTTACACATGTATCTAATTTTTATATAATAAAAAGTTTTAAATTTCATAAAATTTTATTGGAAAATTTCTGAGTTTTGATGATTTAACTGTTAGGTTTTCCTAATGCTAATTCATCATAATTCAAATATTTAACAATAAAAGCATTTTCCTTTACAATTTTAAAAGCTTTAAAAAACTAAACTAAATAATAATAATATTCAGAATATAAATTACTAAATACAATTAAATTAAAGAAAATGAAATTACATATTTGGATTTCACATCATAAAAACTTTAAATACAAAATTTTATGCAATTTTTTCCTATCCATTCAGGAACTGTTCTATTTTGAAATTGCCAATTACTGACTATTAGAATCTTAAGTAAACAAGCCTTAAAAATAAATTTTAACAACTGCTTAATTTATCATCAAAAGAAAAGAAAATGTCATGAATCATTTGCACAGGAGTAATGCAGCATATAGGCCTCTAGAACAAAACACAGGATTCAAATAAAATTTAGAATGTAAGCTATTTAAAATATCTTCTGCCTAATTTTGGAAGAGGGGAGCAGGAGAAGTTCCATTATAGAAAAACTCTTTTTAAGTTATTAATTTTATTCATATCAATCAAACTTGTTAAACGCAAATATTGGGGGGGGGGGGACAGATGCAGCCAAAGAATTACCTTTGAAAATTGCAATGAATACAGCACTAGCATTACCCAAAATTTATATTTATCTTTTGTATTAAAAAATGCAGTTAAAAGAATTACTAATTTAAAAATTTTCATGTTAAATATTCTAAAATTGAAAATGAAAGAAAGAAAAAAGAGAGAAAATTATAATGACACAAACAGAAATTGCAAATAATAATTAGAAGAAAGCAAAAAAAAAATATGTTATTTAATCTGAAATTTATAGCAATTTAGAAAAATTATACAACTTGCTGCAATGAAATGTAAGAAATTGCATATTGTTTAAATGTTCTCAATGTTTAGGAGATTCTTAAAAAATTGGATAAAAAATTGTTATATGGAGTTGAAAATAGTCCAATTTTACACCATAAAATAATATTATGAACAAAAAATATTTCAAAAGCTTACTTTCTTCAGTGCATCTTCTTCTGTTATAGGATTTAAACGTCCTACAAATATAGTAGCTTTGGGGTCTCCAACTACCAAATTATTTGGTTTATATTCAGCCTAAGCAAAAGGTAAATTATTCAAATTTACTACACATATACACTTCTACAAATAAATATTTCAGAGACAAAAGTTACACAACATGTAACTCTCAGAGAAAAATAAAGACAAGGAAGAATATTCCCAAAATTCAATATAAATATAACTTTAAAAAACCTTCAGGGAATTTAATAGGATTAAACAAAATGAAATAGAGCTGTTTTAAATACTGAGCATAAAAAAAAAAAATTCACATGTATTCCTT
The DNA here is from genome assembly GCA_019973975.1 of Trichonephila clavata. Lineage (NCBI taxonomy): Eukaryota > Metazoa > Arthropoda > Arachnida > Araneae > Nephilidae > Trichonephila > Trichonephila clavata. The sequence goes on from BMAO01036183.1 coordinate 16,068, forward strand.
GAAAAATAATATACATATAAAAAATATATGATTTGTACTACAAAGGGAGGAAAAATGCATTCAGCATTATTAAAGAACTTTGCAAGATAAGATTTAAAAAACTTTTAATCAGTTTGAAAATCTGTAAAAAAAGGAAACTCAAATATACACAGTGTGTCAAATAAGTTTTAAGATTGAGTCTGTAAAAAGAAATGGAAAAACAAGAAATTAATTGCAGTTTTGATTTTTTTTATTAAAAATAGGACCCTCCAGTTTCATTGCACTTGTTACAGTAATTGATTACTGAATTGAATGCCTTTCATAAATCACTTTCAGGAATTGCCTAAAAATGGCATTGTATGGTCAAAATGTCCTAAAAAAAGCACTCTTTTGACTTCATTCTAAGTTTTGAAAATAAGGAGTAGTCACAGGGTGCTATATATCAGGTGAATACAGTGGATGATTCAACACACAGACATTTTTTTGCCAAAAATCGATGAATAATAAGGGAAGTGTGACTGGGTGCATTGCCATGTTCCAAACACTAAATGTTTTCAGTCTGATATTCTGAATGAATGCAACAAATTCTGGTCATCAAACACTTTAAAACAGCTAAGTAGTATTGACCTGTACTTGTTTGTCTAGTTGGAACAAATTCTTTGTGGATAATACCCTTTTTATCGAAGAATGTAATGCACATTGTTTTGATTTTGGATGGAATTTTCCATGTTTTTTGAGCTTGCAATGAATTTTGAGGCTTCTATTCCACAATTTGCCACTCTGCTTCATAGCCATATTGGAAATTTCAGGGTTCATCACCTGTAACAATGGATATCAAGAAGTTTGGATCATTTTCAGCGACTGAAATGATGTCTTTGCAACATGCCCTTCTTGTTGCTTTTTGTTCAGAGGTTGAAGTGCATGGAGCAAATTTAGCACACACTTTTGTTTTGATCAAATATTCATGCAGGATGGTTCAAATCGCTTTGTTTAAAATGTCTTCCATCAATTTCAATAATGCACAGCAATCGTTTGACACAAAATTTCATACTTTCTTAATAATTTCAGGTGTCCTCATTGAAATTGGTCTTCCACAATGTCGAACATCTTCTACCGCATCTCTTACACCAAAAAACATTTGCACTATGCAAAAACATTTGATCTACTTAAATAACAGTCACCATATATTTGTTTAATGAGTTGTTATATTTCCGAAACACTTTTACCAAACTCTCTTTCTCCATCTTAAAAAATCAACAGGAAAAAAATTCACTTCTGCAATGAATGCTTGTCTTCTCTCAGCTACTTAATTAAATACCATCAACTAGTTGGTAGTGTGTCAGCAGACCATGGGCTTTATGGCACATGGCACCAATACAACCTGTCTTAAAACTTATCTGACACACTGTGTATATAAATAAGTTATGTATAAAAGAATTTTCAAACTTGTGAAAGAAATTTCAGCAAAAATTAAAAAGGAATCATATTGAGGTTCCAAAAGAGCAGAAATTTTGAGAATGTATACATAAAGTGAAAGTGCATATTTAATCTTAAGTTAGCATTGAAATACAATTTTATGTTGATTTATATTACAAGATTTACTATCATCTTTTGCTATAACTCATCATATTTATTTCCTAGATCTAAGGTTTACTTCCCCGAGAGAAAAGGGAGAAATAAGCTATTAAAGTCTATTTTTAAACCTAGCTTTATAATTGTGCCAGATTTTTAAAAAAATTAAATTTTATCATTTCAACTTCTTTAAAATTGATATATCATGTAATTACTTAAAATATTCATTTTAGAAGAAACATTCATTAATATATGAGAGTTTATTAGGTGAAAATGTATGCTTAATAGTTTAACTTTATTATTAAAAAAATACTGTATTTACTCGAATCTAAGCTGCACTATTTTTCCAGTGTTAATGCTGCTGAATATTGTGTGGTGGCTTAGAATCAAAGGAAAACATTAGTTGGATGAAAGAAATTGAGTTTTTATCCCTTTCAAAAAGAAAAATGTTACCATCCATTCTGACCACTTGAATCAATGACTTATCCCATTTTGCAGCTTATCTCCAGTATTCAGTCTATCCTAAACATCATTATCTGCTCGTATTTAGGAAATATTTTTGGCATACACTTTCTTTTAATCACCTGAACATACCAAAGACACCATTGATAGTATCAGGATAAGTTCCCCATGATGGAAGCATGAAAAGTGAGGCAATTTTATATGCAGAAAGAAATGGAAACAGAGCAGTGGCCACTGAAAATTTGACACTGATTGAACAAATATACATTGATGGAGTAAGCAAAATGATATAATTTTTGCTAGTAAATGTTCAACAGTCTTTAGATTCTTCTATAAAACATTCTTTTTAAAAAATGTGCAAAACAAATGCAAAAGGTGGCATGGAAGACGACACCAAGTTGGGAAATGGCAACACTGGCATCATTTCTGAAGTCAGCTGTGATAATGAGGAATGACGAATCATTTTTGAAACATGATATTGACGGTTAGAGTAATTATAGGTTTATATATGTAATTGAAAGATTTTGATATTGGTAAAATAAATTAAATAGTAACTTTTAATTATTTCTCATTAAAATTATTTAAAAAACATTTCTTAAGAATTAGATGTTTATGAACCTTTTACACAAATTATTTATTTTTCTTAAAAACGCATCGAGAATCAAGGGTGCAGCTTAGATTTGATTAAATACGGTAATTATAAATTCATTTGAAAGCATTAATGCATTTAAAAGTAAAACCAAATCAATATTTCTAAAAAAAAATTTGTAACAAACAGAGAATCATAATACATTCAGTCTGAATTACAATTGCACATTCAGTATTAAGAAATTATGAACTCAATTTATAATAAAAAATAATTTATCTTACATTGACAATGTGCTTTTTGTAAATATAAAAGTAATTTTGTCTTATATATCATTAAAAATAAGGCTTGATCCATTTGACATTTATCAAACAAGGGTAACATACTTGCATTGCTCGAACAATTCCATGGTCATGAGGAATCATGTCTGTACCATCAATACTACCAGCTTTTAGAGGATCATAAGTACGAGGGACAGGCTCCCATTTGAAAGATGACATAGTTGAATCTCTAAATAAATTAAATGACAGCTTATAAACAATAGATGTGAAAGTAATCAGCATTTCTATGCTATTTTAATATTAATCTACTGCTCTAACAATACTTATCTTTTCTTACTACACATACAACAGTATCCTAATTTCTTTGCTTTTCACAATCAAAGGAAATATCATTGGTTTTAAAAGTTATCAGAAGTTAAAACATCAAACTACTTGATAATTTAAGAAGAATCACACATTGCATAGTTAAAACAATTAATAATTGCATCAATATTTCAAAAAAAAAATGCACAATTTCGTAAAATTATCCAAATAAAATACATAAAAATACAAACCCCTATCCTAGAAAAAAGTGTTGCTAACTGGGTTCTAGAAAATTGCCAGAACAGATTAATTCTAATAAGAAACAGTGTATGCTTGTTTTCTTTAATACAGGTAAAAAGATTGTAAAATTAAAGCAGACTTCAAAGCAACTTTGAGTTTGCATAATCAATATATGGCATGGAATAAACTAATTCTAAATGGAAAAAAAAAAGTTTATAAAGTATGACATATTTTTTAAATAAATGGAACTTAAGTATACACACAGAAATCTATTTTTCATGCTGATATTTTCTTTATTTTTAATTTATCATTTTTATATGACACATTTAACGTGTACACAGAAATTTCAATCTAATTTTCTTAAATTAAAAGTGCTCATTATACACCAGAATATATGGTAGATATTTGAGTCTGATAAGCTGCTTCAACACCAGAAAAAAGGCACAGACTCTGGAATAGATCATAAGAGTGTTAAACTGTAAATAATAGGCCTCCTAACACCTTCAAGAATACCTATTAGTAAACTGTATAAGAAAATACAGCACTTATGTACTACACTGTAGTACAATTTTTCCCAATCAAAAAATCTCATCAAATATTGTCATTTTATGGGTGAACTAGATTGTGTTTGTACATGTGTCTGAACAGCTTTCCATTATTGCTGGCATATCACAGACTTTGATTAGATCTTTTCATTTGAGAAATTGGTCAATGGTGTAATATGCAAGTACCAAAAGTTTATCTCCTAGTTTGATTTCAAAAATATTCTTTGAAATAATTATTAATAACAAGTATCACATGAGGAGGAAACTTTAATGAAATTAATCGGTACTTGTGTCTTCTCACAACCTATGGGCGATATTATATGAAACAAAGCACCTGGTTGCCAATTCAGCACCACATACAAAATTGGGGTTGCCAACTTGGTGAGTTATTTTGAACATTGCATTGTTGCAATAAAATGCAAGTACTGTATTAATTTACAAGTGAATCTAGTGTACAATAATTGATGGGAGGGCTTTTCAAATATCTAGGAAGGTTAAACTAGTTTTGATTTAATCCTTTCAGTATATTGGCATTTCTTTTACAAAGATACTGTTGAAAAGCATTATGTTTGTAATGAAAGCAAGATTGTAAATCAGGGGAAATATTAGTGTTTACATATTCTAAAATATGATTTAGGAGGATTGTTCAAATGCTTAAGACTAATGGGATAGTAATTATTAAAATGACTTTGATTTATAGTTTAGGAAGAAAAAAAAAGATAATTTATGTAGCATGTGTTCAATTACATGGGTAATACATTAATTAAATAAATTCATTAGATATGTGAATACATTAACAGAGTTTTTGATACAATGTTGTGAATATCATTCTTACAGGATACCATCCCTCTTAAAATTTTGAATAATTTGAGTTTTCTGTAGGAAGAGACATAAACATGACATTAAATCCAATTTCACAAAATTTATCTCAGATATGATCAGCTAGGTAAGAATCAAATCGATCTTGAAAAATCATTGTGTCCTGATGTTTAAAATCTCATTTAACTATATACTTTGATTCCTATGATAACGTCAGTGGGTACTTACATATCGCAACAATTGCCAACTCTATTGATAACTTACCAAGTTGGCAACCCCGATTTCCTATGTGTTGTACACGCTAAATGGACAACCAGGTACTTCGTTTCATATTATGTCACCAATAGGTTGCGATAATACGTAAGTACTTGTTAGTGTGTGCTGCTTCAGGATCTTCATAGGTGATGGAGTTAATGACATGAAATTATAATCTTCCATTGTTTCATACTACTTTTAACAGTTAAAGATTACTATAATATTTAAACTTCTACATTGCTCTTTTATCCCATTTTCAATTAAACATTTAGCTGAATGTTTTTTTATTTACCACTGCAAAGCCTCACTTTAAAATCTTGTATCCTGCCCTCCCTAAACTATTTCCATGTAATCCAGACATAGCAAATGCACAATTTTCATCTACTTGAAATTCTTAGCATATTTTGCGACAAATTTTTCATGTAGTAATTGTAATTTATAAGAGAATTCAAGGAGAGAAAGAATTTTACAATTCGACGGAGGGGACGATTTTCCTTAAAATTGCATTTGTTCCATTCCCTTTAATTTAATCAAGTAACAACAAATTATAATAATTTAAATTATACTACTCATTAAAAAATTAATTCTCAAGAATAATCCATTCTATTTATTAAATAAGGAAATCGAATGATTTCTGCAATTCCGAAAATAATAATAATTTTGAACAAGGAATATTTTTTAAATATTTAAAAAGTATATCACAAATGCCAGGAAAAGCGTAAGTTCTCTGACAAATTATGAACAACTAAAAGAAAAAGAATATTGTTTTAAATGTTGAAAGCAGTTACTTTAAAAACCTGCAGCAATAACTTCCGTTTAAATGCAGTAGCTTAAACCAAAAGCAATTTTATTCTCAAAGCAATTTGGGTTTTAATTCACTTCTGTTCAGTATTTCCACACTAAAAATTTGAAGACTGGTAAACTCTTATTCAAAAGATAAAAACAATAAGAATCATTTAGAACCACAACATTAATTTTTGGCACAAAAGCAGTCTTGCATTTCTTTTAATTAATTGAGAGAGTATATGAATAAGTAATTAGTTTCAATTTAAGGGCATTTCCTTAAATATAATTTTTTGAAGTGGCAACATCATATATGTTTAAATTTTGGTCTAAGTGATTGTTTACATTCGCTTTAAAACATGAATGGTACACTTTTATCAAAAATAATACAGCCTGTTCAACAGTTTATGTCACTTAACATATCTAGGTCTTTCAGTCTATCGGCAAATCTTCATCACGTTATGAAGTTAACAAGACTAAGAGTAGTTGATAATAGTAATCTTGGTAAACAAGCTATGCTGGATGGAAAACCTCCACGATGTATTCAGGTATATAATAAAGTTGGTGTCGGTACTGTAGGTGACAGAGTTCTAGTTGCCATTAAGGGAGTGAAGAAAAAGGCCTTAATTGTCGGTGTCAAAGGAAAGAAAGCAGTTCCTATGTTGCCACGGTTTGACTCGAATAACATAGTGCTATTGGATGATCATGGAAATCCTTTAGGAAATAGAGTTCTAGTACCTATTCCATCAGCGTTAAGAGGTCGGCCTGAATTTGCAAAAATCATAGCCATTAGTTCAAGATTTCTGTGAAGATTGATAGTTGTATTTATTATATTTGTTGAAAACCTGTATGTGAATAGCAGATAAATTATTGTCTGTTTCTTTACATTTTGAAGATTTATTTTAATTTTAATCAATTATTAAAGCCGAAATAAGTCATAATTTTTTCATACATGTTCCATTATTTCCCCTGGATCATTTATAAATCATTTTTTTAAGTTTTAACTTCTCATATGTGTGAAAACTTAAATGCAAACTTACTGAATTCAGTATTTGATAAAACAGCTTATATTTTCTTTGGTACATCTTAGTGAGTATGATAATTACAGAGATGTGTCAAATTTGGTATTTTCATAAACTCTATCAAAATTGCTATAGTTAAAAGCCATCATTCACGTCAGACTGACCACCTGACCAGAAAATCTGCTCATGCACCTCAAGGTCAAAGTCATGTATACTGATATAGTCACAGTAGACCTTGGCCCTCATGGGCTGTTGCACCACTGAGTTAAGTTAAAAGCCATTATAGAATGTTTTATTTTAATAGGGACGAGGGTACTTGTGTATTATCGTAACCTATCGGCGACATTATATGAAATGAAGCACCTTCATGCCAATTCAGCGCATAGGAAATTGGGCTTGCCAACTTGATGAGTTTATATATTTCAGTGATTGGTTGTGATAGTATGTAAGTACCATGGCAAGTACATTATTAGTCGTCTTTTCTTATGTATTATACCCTCACCCAATATTGTCAAATCAAGACTTTGTGAAATGCCACAACATGCAGCCATCAATGAAAATCTATTTCTTTTCATGTTTGAACTTAATAAATTATGATAGCATTTGACAAAATAGGTTGGTGGTATAATACATAAGTACCTCTTTGTATTTCCTGCGTGTAATAGTTCTGATATTCTAATATTGAGTATTTTATGTGTTAATGATAAATATTTGCTAAGTTCAAAATCAAAGGTATATTCCTCTTAAAAAATATATATTTGAATTAGATTTATGGAAAAAAATGACATTTACCTATTATGAAGTCAACCAATTTCATCAAATTAAAAAATGTTACCAAATAGTGTGAGTGGGAAACCATTCCTGTGCATGTTCAAATACAATAATAATGACAGAGCATTTAGCTAACATCATTATTTGAATTGATTATGTTAATTTAGCAAAATTGGTCAACAATATAATGCATAAGTACCAAAAAAATATTTACGACAGTACTGTAAGATTCATTTAATTATATACAAATTTATATTTTTAAAAGTAAAATCAAATTCAATTTGCTATGATTAATTGGGTTTTGTTAAACATTTACTGAAATTTATTTTGTTCACAATAAATACATAACTTATGTTATTTTAGATGGAATATGGAAGGGGAATATAAGGTTTACCTTTTCCTTGTATGTCACTTATTGGCTAATTGCTAGAAGATTTGTCATTATTCAGAGGTCTAACCAAGAGGATTAGTGTAGGTTTTTTAAAACCTAAGATATATAAATTGAAAAGAAAAGTGTAGATTAGGGTGCCCCTTGATGAAGTTGGCAATCTTTTTGATAACCACCATACATATATAGATAGTTATTCACAGATAGTAAAATAAGAAAATCCAAACAAATTTCAATACATATAAAAGAAAATTATTAATATCTAGTGAATTAATTAAATATTTTAACATTAAGAAGTATACTATTTCTAAAATATAACGTAGTTTCTGTTTTAGTTTTTCCTGAGTAAAAATAAAGTGTTGAAAAAAAGTGCAATGCCACTCATTACATTTTTTATTTTTTGTGCATCCTCATCTATATTTATTAGAATATAATTGAATTTCAAATGAAATTATTGAGTTATAGTTGTACTCAAAAAGCTTGGGTACTTGCGTATTATTGCAACAATCGCCAACATTTAAGATATCTCGCCAAGTTGGCAACCACAATTTCATATGTGCTAAATTGGCAATCATGTGCTGTGTTTCATCTTATGTCACCAATAGGTTGTGATAATTCGAAAGAAACGAAGCTTGTCCTTTGAGACAGTATTTTCAAAATAAATGAAATAACAGTTTGCTTTTCAAATCTACATATTCATTCTCTCAGATATAGCTCTTTCCTTATACAATGTTTATTCATTCCTCTCTTGCTATACAACCAAATTCTTTTCAATTAGAGGCTTGTTGTTTTCCCTAACTGATAATAATTAAAATCAAACCTTTAGCAATGTATCACAGAAATTTCCCCCTTGTTCTCCAAAAGTCATTTAGAAATGTACATCTCAGTTATACTGTTCAGGAAAAACAACTGAAAGCAACTCCAAAAAAGAAAGATAAAAATTTACAATTAATATGAAAACTGAAATCTTAATGAAGTTTTTCAACTAGGAAATGTTAAATATAAAAACAGTAATTTGTCTTTTTAAAGACATCTGAGGATTTTAAATAATGAATAGCAATCTATAGAGAACAAGTAATCTTATTGAAATAAGTCTGCCTCAATGAAATCATTACCTCACCATGAAATCTAAAAGACATAGACAAATCCAAGAAACATCCTAATCTACTCTCCAGTAAATATATATATATATCAGAAATGAACCTATTTTATATTATGAAGTAAAAAATTAATTGCTTTAACTACTTATTAGTTTTTATTTCACTGATAGAAAATGTCAAAAACTTTTTTAAAAAATAGCCTTTTTTTCATATTTTTGTTACACTAGAATTGCATAACCTGGTAGTCTTCGACCTTATATTTATGTTCTTTGAGTGATAAAAACTAACAATACTTGAACTTTTCACACTTTCAATGCAATATTTAGGCTCTGTTACATTTGCTTTGTGTATTCTTCTAGGAAATCCAAAAGGCTCCTCTTTTAGAATTGAGATTCAATCACACAAAAGTACTGCAATCCCAAAATCTGCTATTGAAAATTTTAATCTGCTGGATACAATAAAATTTATTTCTCTTTGATGGTAAAGAATACCTTATTGTTTTGTAGGACATGAACAATTTTTGTTTTAAATTAAAGAAATTTGAGTACTTATATATTATCCCAAACTATGTTGACAGAAAGTTACATTGAGGCAATTAGTATTCCACTAATACGGTGCTGCACCCAAAAGTGATATCAACTTTCAATGATTGTACTAGGTCTGTAATGGTAAATACCAATTCACAGCCCCATTAGAAATAAAGTTTACAGAAATCTCCAAATTATGATAAATTGATGTGCTAGTGTTTTGTGACAACTTTGCATTTAATATCTAGTTTTATTTTGGCTAATAATGGAGCCATTGTATTCAGTATTTGGTTTTTTGCATTTTGATGCATATATTTTTGCTTGCTTTTTTCTTCCTGCACAATCTGAATTTCTAAAATGAAATTTGAGATGGATTCAAGTAGTATAATCGATTTTGACTTATGTTTTACTAATAAAAAAAGGGAAACTTGAAAAAGCTGACTTAGAACATAAAATAGTTACACATAACTTCATTTATCTCAAAACTGGTATTCACATGCAACATGATGAAAGAATATAGGAATTGACACATCAAAAAAACATGGAAAGGTTACTTGATCTGGTAATTGAGTTGAATTAATGTGTGGCACGGGGTTTAAGAAAATAAATAGTTATTTTGAATTTATTCTCCAATATATTCTTATATTTCTGTATGATAAAGCAGACTGTAAAAGTTTAAATTCTGGTTTGATGATAGAAACATTACTCACTTTTCCTGTCATTTAAGATTTTAAATAATCAATTTGTGCAACACCTTTTATTCTATAAAAGATGTTTACACAATCACATTCCCATTATGCTGCTGACAGAACAGAAATATTTGCTTCAATTGTTGTGAAATCATGTTTCAAAAATTCATAATTTTATGAGCCAATCTATTTTATTTTTAAGAAAGATTATTGTTTAACATCTTAATAAATCAAAATTCTAAATAAATCCTTTAATTTCATACCACAAAAATAAAATTAAATTGCTGACATGTGAATATATATAAAAAAATTAACTTCAAAAATTGATATGGATCCAACTGTAAAAGGAGTGAATCTTTTGAGTGTAAGTGCATTGCAATTCATTTGGACATATTTTTCACTACAATAAACGTCTGACAAACACTGCCTTTAAGAGTCAGCTTCCTGTGAAATATAACCATACTAAAAAGAGGTAAATACAATGGAACCTCTACAAATTGAACAGCATGAGAGTTGGCAAATATATAGGACTTTACCTACTATATTGATGCATTTTACATTCTTACCTATATAAATTCAATGATTATATAAAATCATGTAATCAAGACACTAAAATTAGTTTTCAATATCATTCAAAATATTTTAATTTTGAATGATGTATGTGTGTGTGAACATTGTTAAATCACTAGTAAATTTTGTATCATTCAAAATTAATATATTTATGGTTTAATTCACTTCATTTAAAATGTGAAGCTCATTGAAATTTTTTTTTTCCAAATGGAGGAGGGGGGGGGGGGGACATCTCAGTTTTTAATATATTTGGAAATTCTTTTAGAGCAAATGACAAATTTTATGCATTTTATTTAAGTTTGAACTTTTTATCAGGACAGGTCTTTTTAAAGTTATTTAACTTTCATTTTTCAATAGTAGACCAGCTTTACAATTTAAATAAATTTATGTTGGTAAAGAAAATTAATTGTAAATCTAACATGTGAAAATAACTACATACTACTAAAGAAGTTGTAGAAATAAAGTAATATATATAAGAAGCCCAAAATTTACCTCTACTCTTCAGGGCATAGAAAACTAAACTAAATTACAGAGGTTAAATTTATATACATCAAAATCAACTCGGTAAACATACAACTTTGAGAGGACAGTCTTGTAATGTACAAGGAAAACTTAAGAAAGTGTTAATAAGACATAATATTTGAAAGAAATTAATTTCATATCTAGAGTAAAATGCTAATGAGGAGATTCTCAATCAATTAATAATCTGGTTCTAAAAAGTTAAATATTTAAACATTTCAACTTTTTTTTTAAAGACATTTACAAAAGGGAATTTCAAAATAGTAGGATTGATACTTAAAACTAGGAAGATAATTTTTTAAACACTATTTCACAAAAAAAAGATTAATTATATCATTAAATTTTCTGTGGTTATTCTGAAATAAAATTATTTGTGAGTATTTTAAAAAGCTGATGAGCTGGATTAGATATTGGTTGTAAAAAATTAAAAATCTTGATTGTCTGGTAAATTTTAATTCATCAAAACAACTATCTGGAATTTAAAAAAAAAAAAAAACAGTTTGAGAATTACATTAACAGATTTATTTGTTGAATAAATTACATATGTAGTTTAAAATATGCGTATATTTTACTAAAACAAAAAATGCAACAATTTCTTTCTAAACCATAATCTATTTCATAAATAATAACATACAATGCAAAATTTACATAACAAGAAGCTTACATTAAGCTTTTTTAAAAAATTTCTAAATTTGAGAAAGACAAAACTTGATCAATAAGAAATTCAAATCAAAACTTATATATTGGTGACGCACACACAAAATTGTATTTAAATTGCAATACACGCACAAATATTGTTTCAATTCATTAAAAAAAATATTTTTACAAAAATATTTAATTCCTGTGATATATGTTTTATCATTGTGGTTCTGAAATTCCTTTTGAAAACAAATAATGGAAAAGTACATTCAACAATATTTTATTATTTTGTTTTTACAGAGAATATTAAATTAGTGAAAAAAATATATATTTTTGTGTTCAAATATTTTTAGATTTAAAAAGCTGGAATTTGTTTTGAAAACATAAGATTACCATGAAACTTTTTTAAAATTTAAATTCATTTAATTTCACACAAAATTAAATAATATTTCTTAAAAGATTTAAAATATTGAGAGTAAGAATATACCAAAATGGAAATTTAATGGAAAATTACTTAGTTTAACAAAAAATTAATTCCTCTGGTTATTTAAAATAAAAAAAAATGTTTTGTAAATTTATTTCACTGAATATATACCATATGTTTTTCTAAAACTATTTAACATGTATCAATGTCTTACTGTTCTAGATAATACAAAAATTACAACTTAAGAATTATAATAAAACACATGATTAACATTGCATATACACATTTAGTAAAACAATACAAAATCAACATGTCAAGAAAAATAATTCCTTTAAACAACATATTTTAAGTAGATTTTGAAAATATGTGACAGATTATTTAACCCTTTGTACTTGATTCATTTTCAAAATAGTGTGTGTTATTGGGTAAAAATTTTGTGTTTTTAGTTAAATGAATGAGAGTAATTTATAGCAATAGAATTACATATTTTAGATTTATTTTATGTATTATAATGATAATATTTAACTTATACAATTCTCAAAATAATTTCCAACATGCAGGAAAGGATGTTTCCTCTATGTTTTGTAAAAATAAACCTGTTTTTCTTTCACCCCAAGCTGTTCTCTTTGAACAGACCATTCACACCATTTTAGAATGAGGTACTAAAATGTGTATTTTTCCATAACGGTAATTCTCCAAATCTGATGTTGATAATCACCACATCTCTTTGCTGCTAGTCTGAAACCTCCCACGAAGAAAATAAAAAATTCACTTTTAGAACAGATGAGTTAATGGTACCACACTATCATGACATTTCATACACATCAGTAGATTTATTGTGGCTATCCTGCAGATTTTCATACGCTATATTTGATCAGGAAATTAGTGTTTACATTTACTGAATTAGATGAAGAGTCATTAGAACCACAACCTCTAATGCCCCATATTGTTTTACAGTTATTTAATGTTACCATCTACAGCGTGCTTCATATATATATAAATTAATTTTTCATCACCAGCATGACATAAAAATGCAAAGGGTTAAATCCTATCAGTCTTAATGACAATTTTTTAAAGAAAACCATTTCCAATAACTTCCTTATTTAAAAAAACTACAAATCTTTATCAACTTTGCATAAATAATATTGCCACATATAAAAGATATCAGGTACAATACTTATTGAAAATATGTTTTGTTGCTTAGTTTCCATAGAGTACATTGAAGTTTTATTAAATCTACACAATTTTTTTTAAATAATCACACACAAAACATATTTATCACATTTATTTATAGTAATATTATTTTCAAACAATTATTGTTGTAGAAAATAAAAAGTGTCACGTAAACATTTTAAAGGAAACCTTATTCTCAATATATATTTCTTTCAAATATCACTGAAAATAAAAATACAGTCATTTTTTGTAGAACCATCAATTATATATGTCAAAGGCAAATTTTTATTTTTAAAAAATCACCAATTTTATCCACAAAGAAAATACTCATATATATATATATAATTCTCCTCAACATTCTTAATGATTATATCACCATCTTAACTCAAGATCTTCAATAAATTGACACAAAAATTTTTTAGTTAATTTTGTACATTTAACATTGTGAAATCTAGATTGAACTAGTATATGCAAAAATAGGAAGATAATGATATGTATTATGACAAAGGATTGTAAAATCTTTCCACAAATGCTTTTTCCCCCCTCATTTCCAATAAGTCTTGTAGCATTCTAAGTCATATTAATTTCTTTTCACAACATAAATATACATACTAATGGACACTCAACTAATTTTAATGGGAAACAAATGTATGGTTTTTCAGAAGTCCAAATTAATATATATATATATATATCTTCACTTTTGTTCCACCCTTTAATTTTTTAACTTGAAGCTGAAGATAAATAGTTTTCATTATAAACTTTAAAATGATTTCCAAAGATTTTCATGTAAACTGCATTCCTTCATTTGAATTTACAAATAACTTGATTGTTCCACATAAGAAATAAAGTTAAAAATATAACAGAATTTGATAAATCATGCAAGAGAGAGACTTAGTATTATATGAAACCTCTCAGACATATTACATTAAAACACTTAGTAATGAGAAACACAAAAAAGAAATATTTGAATGAAAAGATAAAACCTTTTTAGGGCTTCATCAAAACTTGACATACTTCAAATTTTAATTACTTAAAAGTGATTCCTCAGTCTAATATATTGGAAAAAAAAAGCTCCCAATTTTATATCATAACCTAGAAAGACACATTCAGCTTGAATTAATTCCAACATTAAATGATTATGTCAGCGACTATCTACACCAACATTTAAGGTATACACAATCATTTTCTTTGAATGTATCTTATAAAAATAGCTGTCAGTTTAACAAACTGTACAAAACTGAACATTAACAAAAATAATTAGCATAATACAAATACATTTTATACAAAGATGTTAGCATCTTTAATTTTAAATCTTAAATTTCAACTAGCTATACAATTCTTAAATTAATTCTTGAAAACTTAATAAAAATAATGAGTCAAAATGTTCAAGTGTACAAACATGAATATTTATTTAACAAAATACGAAAGTATTTAATCCATATATATTTACATACACATCATAACGTCAATATTCCTTTCAACTTAAGAAAGCACAGCACATATGATTCTTTGGTTAATTATTTGACAGATTTGGTTTATTTTTATGATTTGAATGCACGTACAACACGTAAAATAATTTGACGACATATGGGACAGTCATGTAACAGTTTTCCACACTGATGACAGGTTACCATATGCCCACAGTCTAAGAAAAGTGAATCAATGTTAGCTTCCATACAAATCTTGCATAAATTCTCATCTGGTATAACATCTGAAAACAAATTAAATAAAATTGCAATAACAGATTATACATATACATATGTCAATGCTAGATTAATCTAATGGGTATTCAAAAATGATGCTTTCAGTACAAAATTTCATACCTATCCTCTAATTTAGACAGATAATACTTGATTGCTCTTTTGAATATTTTATAGACTATATTTATTCGAATTTAAATAGAAGAATGTAAAAGAATTATTAAAGACTGCTGAACATTTACAAGAAAATTATATCATTTTGTTTATGCCACTAATGTATATTTGTTTCATCTGCCTCAAAATTCAGTAGCTGCTGCTGCATTTCCGTTTTTTTTTCTTCTGCATATAAAACTGCTTCTCTTTTCATACTTGCATCATAGTGAACTCGTCTTGATGGTATTGCCGATATCTGAGATGTTTAGATGATCAAAAAGAAGCATACACATAAAGATTTCCTAAACACAAGCAGACAACAATGTTTAGGATAGGCTGAAGACTGGCAATAAACTACAGAATGGGATAAGTCATCGATGCTAGTGGCCAGAATGGTGAGTTACACATTTCTAAACCGGACCCAATTTTCAGTAGCATTAACAATGGAAAAATAGTGCAGCTTAGATATGAGTAAATGCAGTATATTAAGTTCAACACATGCATTTTTAAAAAATATTGAAACAGTCAAGGCTTTATAATGGTACACATTAATCAAAATATCATAATATTCTTACATTACAAATTAAAATGCCTATTAAAATTTTGAATTAATATTCTACAAGAGCTTTAGTGATGGATTTCATAATTTTGAATCATGGTCAAGTGACAAGAACAACACCTGGGCTGGAACCTCACCTGTCCATCCACACTGCACCAAGCTTCAAACTGGTTAATTTTGTGTATTAAAGAAAATTATGCATGTAGGTGAAGAATAATAACCAATCAAAACATTTCAGAAAAGATTTGAATTTACAAAAATAATGAGATGAAGTTTGATTAATGATAGCTTAAGTTAAAATATCAAAAGCAGAAAAAATTCTACAAACAATTCACAAATTGCAGAGTTGACCTCTGCATATAATTATCATATTATTACAAAAAATTTTCTTCCGTTGTAAGTTTTTCCTTTAATATAAACTTTATGATTTTTATCATATAATAATGGTTAACTTTAGCAAATATTTCAAATACTTTATTAAAAAAATATTCAAATAAAAATAAAATTTAAATATTTTTTTATTTTATATAAAAAAAACTTTTATTATCTACATGTGAAAATTATTAAACTTTATACCACCAAGAAAGTTTTCTTTTGCAGTTGTTTCATTATTATATATAAACATGAGATTTAAATTCTGTCTTACAAATAATAAAAAAAAAAATTTGTTCCTTTTTGAAAATTGTAAATTTTAGAGAAAAGGATAAACAAATTCATACAAGTAATATTTAAACAATTCCCACAAATAAAGATAAAACAAAAGGATGGTCAATAATACAACACATTTTCAAACTTATTAACAATAAGCACTTTATTCTTTCTGAACTGACCACAATTGAACATAAAAAATCTGCTCATAACATATAATTTGAAATCAATTAAGAGTATAAAATATTTTAATCATTACTTTTGTTTTTAGCAGCTTCTTTCAAATCCCACAGCCAACAAACTTTTTCTTGTAATTCTGATTTTTCACAGCAGCCACGAAATGAAATAAAATTTCGAGTCAGTAGAAGTTTCAGTTCCATTGCAGATAATGAGAATATTTGATTTCTGCTATCAACTGAATTTAAATCAATAATTTGATGCTTCTGAAACATTAAATTTTTAAAGAATTTCAGAAAATATAACACTACTATATACATATATTCAGGTGCAACTCTATTAAGATTGTAACACATTTATGTAATATGCCTTGATATTTGCATAATATTTCAGATCATTCAACTTCTATAACCAAGATACATATACAGTAGAATGTCATTTATATGAACGTTTATTATCAGGAGCGTCAAACATCTGAACCAAAGTTCGGATCCGTTTTTGAACAGTGAAATGCTCAACATTTGTTTTTTGTGAGGCCATAAGTGACAGAAAAACCCAAGGTGAGAGATATTTGGGGAATTTCAGCTGTGTGATTTGGTAAACATCTGCATGGAATATTAGGTCAGTTTGTTTCAAAGTGAGGTGGTGTATACGTGCTCTTTTGTTGATGTAGAAACTTGGATGACATGCGATGCAGAGGACTGTGGATTTCAAACCCTAAATGATGACGAGATAGAGACTTCCGTGCAAGAAGAATCAGACCCTGTCGACGAAACGGATGAAGACAACAACAACGAAAGTAGCAAATGCTGACACGTTTCTGCGTTGGAGACAGCTATGGAGTGGTACGAACAACAATCAGAGTGCTGTTCTACTCAACTACTGCTGCTGAAGAGAATCAGATACCTTGCATTGAAAAAACGAAGGTGTACAATGGTACAGCGAAAAATAAGTGATTATTTTCCACAATCAAGGTAAAATTGCGACATTTTGCACCTATTTTGCTTTCTCGTCAAGCACGTTTCCCCCATGTGATGATTTTCAATATTTGTATAGTATCCAATATCATAAACTGCATGGATCACATTCAGTTTTCGGTTATCTGAACATTTGCGTATCCAAACAGTGTCCGGTTCCAACTGATTCGGATAAACGACGTTCTACTGTATCATAACTATTAAAATATGCATAATAAAAACTATTTACATGAAATCCTTCACAAAAAAAAATGCATATTTTACAAATTTATAACTACAAAGATTAAGTGTTTGATTAATTTCATATAAGTGTCACACTCAGAAGAAACACAAGGGTTGATGGCAGATGATCTTAAAGCTTTTAACTACAATCAAATGACAAGGACAACACTTGAGCTGCGCCCCCCCCCCCTCCAAAATTCTGTACCCAGCCAACATGACATAGAGCCTGATCAACTGATGATATCAACTGATTTAACATGTATCCACCTGCTTGGGTCTTTAGATGCAATGAGACTGGAATCCATGGTTAACACAAAAAATCTATGCCAGCCATGTTCATGACTGGAACCACTTTGGTTTGGTAGTCACATTATTAATTGAAAAAAGAAAAGTTTAAGTTTATAAACTATAATTTATGTATGAAAACACCCTATTTATTAATTTCATTATATGCACAGTTAAAGTTTTTATTAAAATTGAATTAACATTTATACCAAATCAAATTATTTAGAATCAATATATCTGCAGTATTTAAAAATTCAATAAACACAATGTTTAGAATATATACATAGATAAGGCCCCTCTACTTGACAAATCTTCAGTGGCACCCAGACTTGAATGTAGAATTCAGCATAAATGATGCCAGCATGAGTACACTGCCATGATCATTTGGCCTTATAAGTGCCAAATATATATGTAGAATGAACGACATCAGTGATTCCATTCCTTGTTTCTTTTTAATTTGTTTTAAATGCATAATTTATATGACTCATGCAAAATTAATTACAAAAAAGTACAATAAAAAAAAAAGAGTATTATACTTTTAAAAGTGCACCATATAAAAGCATATAAGAAAATTTCGAGCAAAAAAAAAGTATTCAATCACACTAAGAATTAAAATTATATTTCTTCAAAATTACAATAATTTCTTTCTCATTTCTGTCACAGCTACTCTATTTCAGATGCAACTATGTCAAATATAACATATCCCAGCCCCCAACTGTTTATCCTCTTTTAAATACCATAAACGAAATTTGCTGACTCTGATAGCGATTTTTGCTTGGTTTGAAGTATGCATGAGAAAATTAAATTGATGAGTTACTACTTAACTAAAAAAATATAATAGAAAGCCTCAAAAATGAAAAAAAAAAATCCTGATATTTTATTTCACCCTTGTCTCTATAGTATTAGTTATACTTAAAATGTATTTTATAACTATTGTTTCTTATTTTTGAGGAAATAAAATCAAATAAATTAGTCAAATGAAATTGTAGATTTAAAAAACATCAAACCATTGTTTTAAAGGAAAAAAACCCCAGGGAAATCACATAAAATTAGTTATGTGAAATGCAACTTTTAATAATAAAGCTAAACATTACAATCATTCTTATTAAATTTCAAAACTTACATTGCCTCCATTATAGATTCTTGGTTTATTTTCCTTTACTTCATTGTTTGTTCTTTCATTGTGATCTTGGACACCTTCTGCCAGAGGAACAGTCTTAAAAAATAAATAAACAGAAATACATTTTAAATTAGTACATTAAATGGAATAACTTACAGAATTGCATACATACATGAATACAGTAGACTCTTCATTATTCAGAAGTGGATTAAATAAAAAACAGATTATGCGAGAAACATCATCAAAATCGGGAATTTTTTTTAAAATCCCCAAATAAAATCAATTAGAACTAAACCTATGATTTCTTATCATATCAAAGATGTACTTTTCTGAAAGATAAAACCTACAACGTGACTGCATGTTTCTGGATTAAGATTTGAGAGATGCTCATACTACACTGCTTTAATCTAAAAATTATCATGAAAACTTAATGCTTCTTCTGCTTACAGTTATCTAGGCTTAATGACAGACATGGAATTTATTAAATTACCATTCAAGGGGAAAAGCTCAGCACTAGCTTAACCTGGAATTTTTGTCAGAATTTCCCATTTATACTTAATAACAGAGCCTATTGCATATATATATACACACTGGCTTCCAAAAGGTTATGGTAAAACCTGTTCCAATTTGAAAATGAATGAACACAGAAATAAATTTTGGGGGGGGGGGTAAATGTACACCAAACAAGTTGTATAGTAAAAAACCTGTAAAAGTTTATAAAAAATAAAATTAAATATTTTAAATAAAATATGATTTTAAAAAATATATTTTTAAAATAAATTACATAAAAAAATCTGTATAAGTTTGACAAAAACGTGTGGGGGGGGGGGGTTAAAACACACAAAAAAGCACTCTAACCAGAATAGTCTATTCTGGGGGGGGGGGGGAGAAAGCAGTATGTCACAGTTTTATGTAGAAAAATGTCCCAGAAACATTACAAAAATGGGTTATAGTAAAGAATGTTTTCACCCCTAATTGTCATACACACATTGGTGGTATCGATTTTTCATATGCCAATTAAACAATCAGATACCAATATCAAAGTGAAGCCCAGATAAAATAATCCTTGTTCCAGCTAATGAATGTAATGACCTCAGGGGAGGATTTAGAGCAGACATGTCAATCAAAATAGTCTTAAGAATGCCTCTACAAAACACATGCAGGTGAGTGTGACCACCAATACAGATCCCTGCTTAAACCATAATTTCACCACCTCAATATTTGTGTCTTTCAACAATTTTGGATTGTTTGTATTTGATGCATTTTTCACTCCAGATCAGCAGATGCAGTGCAATGGGAACATGGAAATCCAATGCTGTCTGGTTCAGGAAACATGTTCTCTAGCTCAAATTAAATTAGACCCATTTCTGACATTGGTTCAAGGGAATAATAAAACTAGTCATCTTACTTCAAGATTTACATTATGAAGGAATTTTTTGCATTGGAGTAATGTAAACTCTTATTTATGATGCAATAAAATGATGTGAAACAAGCTGAGGCACAGTAGTGCTTCTCCAACTCTGGGCCAAAGGATCTAGAAAACAATCTCCTGCCAAGATATAAATTCCGGTTGATCTGGAACATTTCTTATAGATAAAGAATCTACAGATTTAAATTGATCGCAGTTGGGTCACATTGTGACACACATTGAGATCCCTAGCAGAATCAACTTATGACAACACTTTTTCATCCATCCAATTGATCCCCTTAAAGAATTGGGTAAGCGACTTCTCTCAAACATTGTTAGACTTCAGAATACTGACAAAATTCCTAACTTTTGAGGATCAAGAGTTATGCACAAAATGCATGTATGAAGTTGTTAAAGTATGTTTTTTGTACATCTCTTGTACTACTCCTGTCTACGTATCCATTTCTTTAAAATAATAGTAGTAGCTATGGTTTATATATTGCACAAGTTCCTCTACAGTTCACTATAATCATTCATATGAACTATGAATTATATTATTGCTTCCATTATTTTAAATGGTGAATTTCAAAATGTGTTGCACATTGATTTTTTGAAACCAGTGTACATGTACATGCATTTACATATATATGCAAACACTCCTATACATATTCACTCATTTGTAGACAAATACACATTTATACAAATATATATAATTTCCATTGTTCCTTTGATTTATTATTACTACACACATACATGTACAGGGTTATTCATAATTCCCATTGGGGTTTCATAGCACTATAGTAAAAAATTAAGACAATTACAGCAAAAAAGAACATTTGAAAAAATATAAAAACAGTTCAAGTTTCCCAGCATACATCAATGCAATAGTCCAATTCCTGCCCCAATCTACTCAACATGGTACTATCAATGTTACTGACAGCACTTGTAATCTTTTCCTGTAGTTCTGCTACATCACACAGCAAAGGTTGAATGAAAACTTGGTCTTAAGTAAAAGACCAAGTTTTCAGATAACACAATCAAAATTCAACATCATTGGGGATTTGAGGAACAATGTCTCATGAACAATTCCTTCATCTCAAAATAATTGGATGGCAAATTCATTATTTGGTAATTACCAAACTGTGTAAACCCATTAGTGGGTTTATTTTAAAAAATGGTATAAAAATTGAATGATCAAAATCATGAGGCATGTTAGGCATCATGAGGCATTAGCACAATTGTTTTTGTTTTTAACTGGCACTGTGTTACGGGAACCGTTAACAAAGAAGGCATGAATAGGAACTGAAGATATTTACTTTAAACCACAACTCTGTAAAATTATTCTTACAACTTGTTATATAGCATTACATTCCATTTTTTTAGAGAATTTTTTTAAAAGCCCCAAAAAATTAACTAGAATAAAAAAGAAAATTCGTGGCACAAAAAATTTCTCTGAATATGTGGTTACAGTATGATTGGAAAACTTTGCTATCCTGCATGGATTGCGATATGCGAAGATTGAAAAAGTATAAATTAAATATAACTTCTTATCCCTTAAATGCATAAAATAATTTTTAAAAAAACAATAGAAAATATGACATTCAAGTTTACATTTTGGAAGCATAATGTAACTATTGCATAATATGTACTAATGGCATGCCCAAATTCCACTACTCTGCAAACATAACATTTAATAATTTTGTTGACAAATTCAAGAAAAAAAATCCATCTAAAGAGATCATTTTACACGTCAAGGAGCCTTTGAAATCATAACAGAATAAAAACAATATTCTCAATTCTAGATACTGCATTCCAAATGCTTCACAATTTATTCACATTAATATGAGAATAT
This sequence comes from Trichonephila clavata, assembly GCA_019973975.1. NCBI lineage: Eukaryota > Metazoa > Arthropoda > Arachnida > Araneae > Nephilidae > Trichonephila > Trichonephila clavata. The sequence goes on from BMAO01036183.1 coordinate 38,816, forward strand.
TTAAAAATTTATATGTTATAAGCTCTATGTAAAAATGTCTAAAATTATTATTCAAATTCTACTTCCTCAAAGATATGTTTAATACTAAAAAGACTGCGACTTTGAATGTACCTATATTGCCCAAAAGCAGTCAAAATGACAGCATTGTGAAATAATTACTAATGTGTAAAGAAATTTATTTAAAATTTGTTTTTAATATTTTTTATATTAATAATTACAGTTATAAAGCAGGTTATTAGTAAATACTAGTTAGTAAATATTAAGAATTAAAAAAAAAATGTACTTCACTTGGTAAAAAAAAATTATGCATTATTATTTGCACATTAATGCAAATAAATGTGGAAATCCTTTCATGTGTACATCTTCTGCAAAAACACTTTCGACATTCTTTTCATAAATTTAGGGCTCAAATGGTATAAAATATAAGAAACTTGATAGAAAAAATATCACTCCATAAAGATAGGAATAACAGGTACTGCTTTACTTTATTGAGCAATGGAACCATTTACAAGATTAAGTTTCTGATGCTAGTATGAAGAAAAGAAGTAGGAGGGATAAGGCAGTAAGGTATAGAGAAAGAGACAAAGTTGTAATGCTAACATCAAAATAACTTCCACCTAACCTAACCACAGAGCCAAACTGGTCATATAAGAATTTTACTCAATTTAATAATAAGAGTCATTTGATTATTTTAAATTACTGCTTTGGGGCAACCATAGGTATAACTAATATATAAACCACAAAATAAAGGAGGAAAAAGACAACTACATTTATTGAAAAATGCATTATATGTTGTAGAAAAAGTCACATAATTTTAAAGAATTGTATTATTATATACATAATTTTTTTTCTAATTAATATTAAAAAGCAGTCAAAATGACTTCCTTGGTTAATCTAGTGTTAAAGTATACTTGATGGCAAATTAAATATTGATCACATATTTTAATACATGTTTTTTCAACACAATTGCACAAAAATGTTTTCTTCTATGTTTATACTTAAATAAGAAATACTATTAATCTCTTACACAACAATAGCACTCGCAGTGTCAAAGCACCAATTTTAATATGCATAATTTTTTTTATAAAATATCATAATTAAACTTACAGCAGCAGATGCTGCTTCAGTTCCAAATAGTCCTCCAATTCTTCTTTCTTCTGGGTGGAGAGATGGATAAATTGGTTGATAGTTTGGAGATAAAGTCTGTTGAGCTGATGTCTGACGTGAATAATTCATAACCCAGTCAACTAAGACTGGTTTTTCTCTGCGATCATTTGAGGGTACATCTATGCCTTTTTTGTCCAAAAACCATTGTAAGTCTCTGAGTTTAAGGTTGGCGACATCGCACCCATTTAAAGGCACACATGTAAGTACTTTGCATCGGTAACATTGATAAAGCTTGCCTTTTGAAGTTGCACATTCAGAGCAAAACACATATCCACAATCTTCACATTTTTTCTGGAGAAATAAAAAAATGTCTTTTAATTTCACACAAAATAAGAAAAAAATTGGAAAAAAAATTCTTAATTCTTTTATTTTTTTCTTATTTTGAACTCAAAGGGACTATTTTGGATTAGTTAAAAAAAATTTTGTCTTCATTGAAATTTGTAAAAAAGGTTTATTACTCTGAGAAATTTCACAATAAAAACTGAATCACAAAAGTGGTTTTTATGTTATAAATAAACCTTAAAAATAACAAATTTATTCCATTCACACATAGCATTTAGTGTTAAGAGCTATTAAACAGCATTCAATATAAGCTGAAGCAATAATAAAAATTTCCACATTTTCAGTGAAATTTCTGTTAGTAAGAAAGAAAAATTAAGTAATACTTTTAATTAAAATATTTAAAGAAAATCGTGTTTATAACCAATTTTCTACAGATGATTGTTTTTAATGGTACTTTGTTTCTCCTTAATTTCTTGTATGGCAGATCTTATTCACCATTCCCTGATTTGAGATCTCTGCTGCTTAGAAGAACATAGAATGTGTGATAGAATATTAACGTGTGTTGGTATCTCTCTCCCACATTATTTCCCTATTTTCTTGTCCCTGTTACCGGCAAAGTATGAAATCCGGCATTCTATAGAATGCCTAGGCATTCTATACAATGCCTAAATCTAGCCGGCAATGTATGAAATGATTCCTATTTCACACATTGCCTAGGCATTCTATAGAATGCCTAATGAGAAACCGGCAAAGTATGAAAACATCTCAGATTCATTTCGAATATTGTCAATTGGCAAGATATAAAATTTTTAAAGCGTGGCTCAGGCTCAGAATCTGTTAGCTGTACAAATGCTGTTTGTTCGAAAATGTCAAAATACTCAATTTTACTTAAACTTTTTCAACAAAAAATTGTATTTTTTCCCGTGGAGAAAGAAAATGGAGAAGCAAGCTATAGTGTTGGAGAATGTGACATGGTCTAAAGCAGGTATCGGCAACCTATGTCACACGTGCCACATGTGGCACGCGGAACAATACTCAGTGGCACTTTGCACTACTCAACAAATTTGAAAATTGTTGAATTGTTTCAAAAATGCTCTATAGTGTGGTTCGCTGAATCATATTGGTAGATTGGTTTGACACGCAACACCTAAAAGGTTGCCGACCCATGGTCCATGGACATGAAACAACTATTCAACGGTTAGCTGCCTAAAATTAGAGTTGATGCTCCAAAAAAAAAGGTTTTTTCTTAGCTGAAAATACTTATACTAGAAGTTAATAACTGATTTAAAAAATGCTAAAATGACTACTAAGAAGAAACCCAGGGACTATTGGTTGCTGAATAGCTATGATGTGATGTTTGCGGAAAATAAAAGTAAACTAATTTAAACTGTTAAAGAAAGCGTCAGCACCATAAAACAGTGGTCCCCAACCCTTGTTCCGTGGATCAAAAGGTATCAGGTTACTCAAGGAGCATTAAATTATTTCCATTATATTTACTGGGATGTATTTTTCTCGTATTTGTGCAACTTTCCATGGCAATCACTTTATATTTTATGTGAAATCATTTTATAATCATTTTATAATTCCTAATCATGACCTTTTTTCATACTTTGCCTAAATAGCTTTAGGCATTCTATAGAATGCCTGGGCATTCTATACAATGCCTAGACAAAGTATGTAATCAATCTCATATTTCATACTTTGCCTAAAAACGCCCGGCATTGTATAGAATGCCTAGGCATTCTATAGAATGCCGGCATTTCATACTTTGCCGGTAACATCCCTACTACTGACTGATTCTTATAAATTGTTGAAAACACCCCAAACAAATCATGTAATAACTGCTTTGTTTCCAATTTTGTTTTGGCTTTTCTCAAAATTCTCATCAATAAACTTTCAACAGCTTTAAGCCTTCATAGAAACTTTGATCCTCTGTGAGTGTGGATTAAGTCATCTGGATCCGGTTATCTAAGCAAAAGATTAACCTGGATTCATAAAATAAATGAGAATTATGACATCACAATGTCTAGTGAGTGAGTAAATATTAACGTGACACTATTCAGCTGCTCGAATGCTTTTGACGATGGACCTCGTAATTTTGAACCATGGTCAAGTGACGAGAACGACACCTGAGCTGGTACTTCCCTCTCCTAACTTCCACACCAAAGGGAGGGGGACGTTTGAGCCTTGAGAGATTTAACGTGCATCACGCATCCGTTACTTTGACCGCTAGGCAACCGCGGCCACCGTCACGTCTAGAACGATATCAAAAGAACTTATAAAGATTGCTAATCAAGGGAATCATAGTAAAATCGTGTAATAAAAACCTTGCGATCTGATAAAACTGAATCGCGTATTATCAAAGTCCAACTGAGTCCAGAAATTTTAAAAACAGAAAGTTAAAAAATAAAAAACTGTCATTGCTAAATTTGACGAAAACATGACATCGACACAAAGCAATCCGTTTAGAAATTGAAACGTGATTTATGAAATTACACATAAATTACTCGTATTAGTTGCTTATAAATGAATCGGTTAATTTACACTGCTGGCCATTGAAACTCCAACACCATGCAGGAGGGCTAATACAAACGTGAAATTCGCAGGAAACAAGTCATATGAAGAAAAGAAAAAAAGTCAATTCCTATTTAGGACAACAAAGAAAATTTTTATTTCAATAACTTTGTATTATATAGTCACAATTTTTAAATATGTGTATACATATGACAGAATCACAATATTAAGTGACAAAATAGAAAGCGATTTTCCTTGCAATTTTCTATTTTCCTTTCTATATATGGTGTTGGAATATTTATTTTGTTAGTAACTGTTTATATCCATTAATTAAATTTAATTATTCTGATAAAATAGTATAGTAAAAAAGAAATCACATTCTCAGAAATTAGGCCATCCCAGCTGGGATTCGAACCCACGACCTTTGGATTAGAAGTCCAACGCGCTATCCATTGCGCTACAGGGACACAACGAACGATTTTCCTTTCTATATATGCTGTTGGACTATTATTATTTTGTTACTATTTATTCGTTTTTTAAATTTAATTAGTGAATTAATGTTTGAAAAAACTGTATTAACATCAAGTGCCATCCACTACAAGTTTTAAAAAAATGCATTTGAACTTGAATGTGGATGAATATAAAGTATTTTATTAACCAGAGGTGCACAACCTTTTTAGGATGAGGGGCCAAAAAATTTATTAGGATCATATCGAGAGCCAAAGTATTACGCGATGGCAAATATGTTTATAATCGTGAAAACACTGTTTTATGACAATACGCATTTATCACAATTATTACTTTACTTATTTTACTCATGTACACATTATACAGTTGATAAATGGATGAAACGGAAACACTTTCGGAATGATAAAACTACTTTAGCTAAAAAAAAAAATCCTGCTAAAAAGGTGGCAAACTTGAAATTATATAACAGAGGAATAGTTTTACTAACCTAGACAGAGAACACAATTTAAATTTTTTAAAAAAAATTAGTACTTAAAATTTGTTAAAATTTAATGAGCTGGCTGGGATTGAATATTTGAAGTTATTGATTTTACATTGGGCAAAATACTTGCTGTGGCAATACGTAGAACACAAGAAAGGTGCTCATCAGCTTTTCTATTTCATATTTTTGATTTGTTTAAATTCATTAGTGAGAAAGTTTGCTTACAAATGTAAGTGTTGTCAAAGAAAGTGGCACATGCAGCTGCATTTTGCTTTAAGCACGAAAAATCTTCGGGTAAGTTTTTATAAAATTCTAATATCGATTTTTCTTTGAATTGATTTTGGATAACATCAGAGTTCTGTAAGTCAATTAAGGCTAACTACATACTCTCATCCACTATATTTATATAAGCAGAAAATGGAGAATAAAATACATCAATTTTTGTTTGACAGTTTTTTAAATCTAAAAACCGATCGACATTGCGCAAGATTTGAATTTGTTCCTCCTACTGCATCTTCATGTGTGGAAATTTTTCATGCATTTTTTGGTAGTAGGAAAAGTGTGCAAAATTTTTAGTTTTCAGCTGATTTTGAAACAAACATAATTTGTTTCAATGCCTTTACGTTATTTATCAATTGAAAATTGAATTGATTCTTTCCTTGTAGCTTTTCCTTGTGTTTAAGTCATTCAAATGGCCTGTCATGTCTGTGAGAAACGCCAAATCACACTGGAACTTGCTTCTTTTAACCTTCTAACACTTAGAAATGTGACAATTTCATCAAACAGTTCCATTAAACGCTTAAGGGCAATTCCTCGGCTGAACCATCTAAATTCTGTGTAATAAAGAATATCAGAAGGCAGTTCATTAAAATCTTTTAAAAATTCCTTAAATTGCTTATGTTTGAGGGGATTACTACGAATAAAGTTAATTACTTCAGATATACACACTGCATTAAGGTTGCAAATCCTAATTTTTTACCACATAAATTCTCTTGATGAGCAATGCAATGAAGCTGCAACAGTTCTACACCACGTAACTTATTCAAATGAAGTCCTTCAAAGATTATAAAAGTATTTGTTTCACGGATGGGAATAAATTGAATGGAAGAGTTGACCTTGCCAGAGTTATTTACGAGGAAGGATTTGAAAAAGCTACTTTCCAGCATCGAATAAGAGATGAATGCTCTGTTTTTCAAGCCGAACTTCTCTACATTAATCTTGCCGTAAAAGAGAAGGACTCTCTCCGTCAGGGTGATACTCTCAATTTTCTTATTTGCACCGACTCACTCTCTTCGCTTTATTCTTTGCGCAATATGAATTCCACAGAAAAACTTGTTGTGGAGGTTCAGTCTATTTATTCTGTGTACAACCTTGAAGACTGATACCCACTTTTCCGATGTTCGGGGCCATAGCGGAAATCTCGGCAATGATAGAGCGGACCAGTTGGCTAAAGAGGCAACTTGCCAAGATATGAGCCTTTCGATGTCTGTGCCATCGTCCCACTGGAATCATTTAGCTTGGGAAAGAACTGTTTCCGACTGGAACTCCAATTTCTTGGCCTCACCTAAAGCTTTGTGCACTAAAAAGTTTTTTCCGACCATTTATCAAAGGCTAAAATGTAAGAAATTTGTTACTGATTTTAAGTTATCCCAGATTCTAACAGGACATGGTAATTTTAAGAGTTATTTATCTAGGTTTAACTTAATTGGTAATGATATTTGTTCTTGTGGTCTGGACACTGAAACAGCGGAACATGTCTTGTTGTATTGTAATCTATATTGTTGTAAAAGAGAAAATTTTAAAAATGAGTTGAAACTCTTAGGTATTTCCTGGCCACCCATTTTGTCTTTGTTGGTCAATTGTTCTGAAAGCCTTAATGTCTTGAGAAAATTTGTTTACTGTATAGATTTTAAAATTTTTTTAGATACCTCCCTTCCTTTAATTTAGATTTGTCTCTTTCATGTTTTTTCCCTTGATTATGTTTTTTCCCTTATGTTTTTTATTATTATATATTATTATTTATAATGTTACCACTTCCGTCTGTAAGCCTCATGTTATGCAATATGGAGCAAGAGGAGTTTTGCAAATAAATTTATTTAAAAAAAAATGAGCAAGGCGTTCTTCTAGCAGCGTAACCATTCTAATTTCCGTGCAAATCATTGATTTTGCTCCAACTGTGGTAATGCTAACACAATTGTTCATGTTTAAGGAAGCTGCACCGCACAAATGTATCAAACTGGGAAGAAGTTCACTTCCAGTTGTTTGCCCCTTCATGGGAAACATTCCAAGAAATTCTACCGAAATACAAACATTTTTATTAATTCCACGAACAAACAATTGGCTAACTGATGTTCTATCAGTAGATTCATCAACAGCTAAAGAAAAATATACAAAGTTAGAAGCGGCTGATTTTACTTGATTTTCAATGTCATCATTCAACTGATGAACTCTTCTTTGAAAAGTTATTCTATTTAAGTTTATATTTTCAAATTTCTTTTTTGCTTTAAGACAAAGTTTTTCAGATGCAACTAAAAAACATTTTTTAATAAAAATCACCGTCTGTGAATGGCCGACCTTCCTTAGCGATAATTTCAGCGACACCTAAGCTGACTTTCACATATAAACTCAAGTTAACTGCACCTTTTTGAAAAAAATTTGCTTGACTACTAAATTCTTTTGTAACAGCATTCTTGCAACTACATATTAAGCATGTGACAGTATCATTGTAATATATAAAATAGTATTTAGCTCTCCATGCATCTTGAAATTTCCGATTTTGAAAATCACCTTTTTCTCTCTCATTATCTAAAATATTTTATATGGCTTTATAAATAAATGATACTAGACCAAAAATGTGAAATCAAAAAAGAATATCAGATCCGTTCTGTGACAGCGATTTCAACATTCCCGATCTACTAGCAAAACCACGGGGTTATTTAAATGAATGATCGTTGCAGCTAAGTAGAAGTTAAAGTTATTATTGGTAACAATCATGTGAAGAAAAACGTGAGTTCGATAGGCACTTTTGATCGGATCAGCATAATTTCGAATAGAGACTGTTCGGCACGAGTGCGTGAATACGCATTTGTTCTTCGACCTTCTCTGCATCCAGACCATACGGTGGAAGAACTAATGGCTTCCGGTGATCACGTCCGCGAGCTTCTCCTATACGAAAACTCGTACATGCAGATAGCCATGAATGAAACATATTGAAAAGCCGCTTAATAAATTGAAAAAAATGAGCAACTGTACAACAATTATTTGCTGTAATACTTTTTTCGTAAACAATTTTTCCCTGTTTCATTAGAAAAGGTTAATTCCATTTTAGATTACTCTTCTTTTATGATAGACATTCGCGGGCCTTACGTTGTGCATCCCTGTTATTGACGATTGAAAATTTAAACAAGATATATATATACAGGGAAAGAGTGAACTAATAGTATTAATTGAAAAAGATGCTGGGAATACGAATGATTACCATTTAAGCACAATCGAACGACTCTGGGATAGACATCCTATATAAAAGGAAAGTTAAGCAGGGAATTGCTCATTTGGAAATGGCATTTTAATGTTGGTTATTTCTAAGATCGTGCTACGTCTTGTATAAAAAGGAGAAAAGTCTGCATGAGTCGAAATTCGAAAGTGGCAGGGTCGTGGTCAAGCGAGAGCGGTTTATCGTTTCGCAATACAGTAACACGAATTGGCCGGAATCCAATGACTGTTATGCGAATATGGAATCGATGGGTTCTAAAGGGTCATAATGAATTTGGTAGATGATCTTAAAAGTCTCCCGCAACGAATGCGTGAAAAGAGACATGTTATCACGTGGGCTTTACAGGATTGCACAACCATATCTCAGACCTTGTGTCAGGGAATGGGTGGTTTTTAGCATGACAAGCATGAGTACGGACGGTGTGATGACGCATTCCTTGTATACACGGGAGCACCGAGATTACCTAAAGGGTTTCAAGACACAAACCGGACCTCTGAGAAGACCAATTTATTGATACACAAAATGAAATTATAAATAGAAAATGGTCCCTCATTTGGGATCTTCCCGCAAAATTCTTGAGAGTAGAGGAAAGTATATAAAATACAATAGGAGATAAGTACTACACAAAGTGACCCCCTCCCATTCGGTACCAAAAAAATAATAAGTAAAGGTAAATAAGATCATACTTTAAAAAAAAACGAGATGTTATCTCATTGATAAGACAGGAGAGTTTTCGGATAAGCAATAAATTACCAATGGGTACCACCTTTAAAAGGAAATACAAAAAACAAGGAGGGAAAATTGCAAAAGGTCCAAGTGATTAAACCAATTGGAAATCCACATTCTTTTTTAATCATAATTTTGAAAAAACAGAAAGAAAGACAGTGATTACACAAACACAAAAATAAACATTAGAGTATCTGAAAGCGTAGATACCCAGAGGGATGAGGAACACAGCGACGAAAAACCCCAAACAAATAGGGTGAGTAAATGAGAGTAATATTAACGTTACCCTATAAAGCTGCACGAGGGCTATTCGTGTCGGACGTCGTAAGTTTGAATCATGGTCAAGCGACGAGGGAGACTGATGTGAGCTGGCACTCCTTCTCCTACCTTTCACATCACACCAACGGGAGGGCGTCTCAGCCTTGACATATTTAACGTGCATCGGCCCCATCTGCAAGGTGGGTCTTTAGCTGTATCACGCTCGAACTCATGACATCCCCCCCACATACACAGCCACGATTCAGAGACCTTGACCCCTAAGCTACCGTAGCCACCCCCAAACAAACAGAAAAAAAAGTAAGGGGAAGAAAGGGGATGCGCCACAACAAGAGCATATCCACCTCTCCTTCACATTCTTCGCCTCCCATATTAAAGAAAGAGAACGGGGAACAACAATCGCAAATGAGCCCCAGCCAATTCTAAAAGATGAATCGTAAGATTCACCAATAGACAATCATATACAGTTGACTCTCAATGATTCAAACCTTCGATAATACGAACCTCTCGATAATTCGAAGCATATGCTCAGTCCCTAGAAAAACTCTTGATATTTTGAACTAAAACAATACATTTTGGTACATTCAAAATTTCGAAGTAAAATCTGTCGTTGTCCAGACTACAACATGCGATAATTCGAAGTTATCTTATAAAACCGTCAACAATTCGAACACTCACTACTATGTACAGTCCTGTAGCAAAAATGTGGGAGCTTATAAGTTTTGCGTTGTGTTGCCACTGCGTGTCTCCCCTGTAACGTAGCCCCTTTGATAACCATCTGTCTGCTACCCTTTCTAAATGTTTTCCGATTCCTCAGGCGAAAAGACACTTTTATTGTTTTCATTCCTTTAAGTAGACAATAGACCAACCCCACTTGTTGTAAGCCATCCATATCTTTCGTTTAACATGTGGCTTTGCTACACATGTGTTCAGAAAGGAAGGTCCTCTATTGTGAAGAAGAGATGCGTAGGATTGTATATGAATGTATTCTTTTAATAGAGGACATTTAACTTCTGTAAAATATATATCTATACAAATAAATAAAATTGAAGTGTCTGTTTGTAATTTCAAATTAGCAGCTTTTTACTTAATGCACTAAAAGTATATACGGTACTCAGAACAAAAAACCAATTTTTAAAATTTTTGTCTGTCTGTCTGTTTGTTCCGGCTAATCTCGGAAACGGCTGGTGCGATTTTAAAAATTCTTTCACTAATGGAAAGCTACATTAACGGGGAGTAACATAGGCTATATTTTATTCCCGTATTCTTACGGGAACGGAAACTATACGGGTGAACGTGAAACTGAATGCCAAGATGAACGCCAAATTGAACGCCAAGCTGAGCTAATGAAGTCGTTGTTTTGGTTACTGGCGACCGATGCTCTTCATCTATACAAATAAATAAAATTGAAGTGTCTGTTTGTAATTTCAAATCAGCAGCTTTTTACTAAAGGCATTTAAAGGTATATACGGTACTTATATCAAAAAGTCAATTTTTAAAATTTTTGTCTGTCTGTCGTCTGTCTGTCTGTTTGTTCCGGCTAATCTCTGGAACTTCTGGTCCGATTTTAAAAATTCTTTCACCAATGGAAAGCTACATTATCAGGGAGTAACATAAGATATATTTTATCTCCATATTCCCACGGGAACGGGGGCTATGCGGGTAAAACGTTGACGTTGCTTACTTCCCACCAAAATGGCGCAAAATTATGCATTTGTGTTCAATAATGGAAATTTTAATAAAAATTTTCTCATATTTGTAACAATTAACTGAAACATAGTGTAATTTAGCATCTTTACAAAAAGCAATTTTTTAAATGGTTTTTTATTAAACGTCTAACGTTTATTACGTTACGTTTGTTAAATGTCAAACTCAAACTTTGAGAAATATCGCCAAGTTGGCTAAGAAGTTCTCTATTCCGACAATCCCAGATATTTTAATGCAAATTTTCTCTCACTTTTTAAAGAGGGAAACGAAATAAAGTTTTAGCGAATTGCACGCGCGTGATATTGAAAATTCTATGGTAATATTAATTGACAGTTTCATAAAAAGTTTTGATTACTTTAGTAGTTTTGAAAGTATTTATTACTTTAAATTTTTGGAATAAGTACAAAGACTACATGGCGGAAGATATTTTGCGACGAAAAACAACCGAATATGCCTTTCAATGAACACATCTACAACGAAACGCAATAAAGGTTTTCAGAATGGTTGGGAAGAAGCTACATGATTTTGGAATGATTAGTCCTAGACGTGTCGACGGAAATAGCTTTGATAATGAAATTGCTTGAGAATTAAACTACGATTTTATAGCATTGCATCAAGTAACAGAATTTATCCCTCAATTAACTCCAGAGAGAACAAAGTGTTACGTAAAATAGAATCCGGCATTGGTGCACTCTTTTTTCTCGACGCCCCTGGAGGAACCGGAAAAACGTTTTTGCTAAACTTATTATTAATGACCATCAGAAAAACCCAGAAGATAGCAGTTGCTATGACTTCTTCTGGTATAGCTGCGATTTTACTGACCAACGGTCGTACTGCACATTCCGTTTTAAAATTATCGCTTAATCTTGCATTTGAAGATTCACTCATCTGAAATTTCAGAAAAAATAGCTCTCAAGGCAGGATGCTTTCACAATGTAAACTTTTAGTATGGGATGAAAGTACGATGTCTCACAAGAAAGCTGTAGAAGCGTTAAATCGGACTCTTCAGGATTTACGAGATAGTACAGATATTATAGGAGGAATGGTAGATGGTGAATTCAAGCTTATGGGGAAAAGTTGAACAATTCATTCTGAAAACGAATATGAGAGTGTATCTACATAATGACGTAGATTCGGAACATTATGTAGAGACGTAATTGAAAATTGGTTATGGATGTTTGGACGCAAATGCTGGAGGTTATATTTTACTTCCAGAGAATTTTGTAATGTTGAAGAAAATGATGTAAATCTTATTGCTCAAATTTACCCGGGCTTGCAGCAAAATTTAAATTGGGATCAGTGGTTGCGCGCAAGATCAATATTGGCGCCTAACAATGACATTGTCCATAAAATCAACATTGAAAATTTAAACGACGTGCGGGGGAGGGGGGATTGAAGAAATATTTATCAGTAAATACAATCATGGATAAAGAACAAAGTACTTTATATCCCACGGAGTTCTTAAATTCACTTGAACTTTCGGGTGCACCCTCACATAAACTTAAATTAAAGCTAAATGTACAAGTTATGCAAAATCTTGATGCTCCTCGACTATGTAAAGGAACGAGGATTTGGATCACAAAACTGACGCAGAATATACTTGGTGCCAATATTTGAACACATGTCATGAAAAAGGATAGTGTTATCATACCTCGAAATCCAAGTATCCCCACTGACCTACCGTTTCAATTCAAAAAAGTTCAATTTCCAGTTTTACTGTTGCTATTAACATAGCTAACATTTCAGATAGCAGGGGTGCATTCGGAAAAGCAATGTTTTTCCCATGGCCAACTATATGTAGCCTGATCGGTGTGACCAATGCCCAAATCTTCACTTATTTGCAACTGACGGAAGAACATATAATATGGTATACAGTAGCATCTTAGAATAATATTCTGTTTTGAGTTCTTTTAAAGAGGAAGTATATATTAGACGTAGATACTTTCGATTTTTAAAAATATTAATAGTTTAAGTTATGGAGTATTTGTTGTTAATTATTATAATAAATTACGTTTTCAGTTTTTTAAAACTAAGCTCAATTTTAGAATTTTTAAATTTTATTGGTTCCAGTCAAGGAATAAAAAAAATTACTATACTATATTATTTACTTTCTAATGATAATGATTACGACTTTGACAGTTATTTAAAGACATCAACGCGAGCGGAGCCGCGGGTAAAAGCTAGTGAGACATAATAGTGCTACGCGCACATGATAATACGCTGACACGTGCCATAATTTTTTTTATGATAGTTATCTCACTGTTCAGCTAAGTAGAGCATCGGCTGTTTCGGATGCACTTTTAAAAATAATAAATCAAGGCTTCATAAGCAAAAAGCAATGCAAGAAACAAAAAATTGATAAGTTTTACGGTTAGTTTTAATCCTTTTTTTTTATTTACATTTTTAGTCACATTTAAACAATAGTTATTATAATCCCAATCTATATCTATACAAATAAATAAAATTGAAGTGTCTGTTTGTAATTTCAAATTAGCAGCAATTGTTTGCGGGGGCGGGGGGGGGGGGTTTAAGGGGCGTTAGAAATTCCGATTTTTAAGTTATTAGACGTACAGTCTTGAAACTTAGTATGTAGATTCCTCTCATAGGGTAGAGATACGCTACAAAATGGGTTTCGTGAAAATTGCCCTCAAGTGGCGTTGCGGGACTGAAGGGGCGTTATAGATAATTATTTCCATTTTTAAACTATTAGACGCACAGTCTTTATATTTGATAAGTAGATTTCTTTTATAGAGTAGAGATCAGCTATAAGAAGGTTTTGTGAAAAATACCTCTAAATGGCGTTGCGGGGATTTAGTGGCGTACTAGATAAATATTTTCGTTTTTAAACTACTTCACCTCCCTGCTTGAAAATTGGTAGGAATGTTTCGTTCATGGAGTAAATATCCGCTACAAAACAGGTTTGGGAAAAATTGACTCCCAAGGGGTGTTGCGGCGTGTTAAGGGCAGATATAAATAATTATTTCTATTTTTAAACTATTAGACGCACAGTTTGAAATTTGGTAAGCAGATTCCTCTCATAGGATAGAGATTCACTACAAAATGTGTTTTGTGAAAATCGACCCCTAGGCCGCGTTGCGGGGGTTCAAGGGGCGTTATTGATAATTTTTTTTTGCATTTTTAATTTATTGGACGCACAGTCTTCAAATTTTGCTAAGCAGATTCCTTTCATAGAGTGTGCAATTCCCCTACAAAATTGGTTTTGTGAAAACAGACCTAGAAGTGGCGTTGCGGGGGCTCAAGTGGCGTTATAGATAATTATCCCCATTTTTAAACTATTAGACGTACAGTCTTGAAATTTGATAAGCAGATTCCTTTCGTAAAGTAGAGAACCGCTACAAAATGGGTTTCGCGAATATGAACTACCAAGTTTAATTTCGGGAGATTAAGAGGCGTAATTGATAAATATTTCCATTTTAAACTATTTCATCATCCTGCTTGAAAATTGGTAGGCATGTTCCTTTCATGGAATAGAGTTCCTCTAACAAAGAGTAAAACGAAAATTGACCCCCAAGGAGGGTTGCGAGAGGTCAAGAGGAGTTACACAGAAAAAATTCCTGTTTTTAATTGTTAGACCCATATACTTGAAATTTGTTAAGCATGTTTCTTTTGTTGAATAGGGATCCACTAAGAATGTATTTTAAGCAAATCAAGTTCTGGGGGCTGCAGGGGGTTACTGGGACGTATTGACAAAAAAAATTACTTTTTTCGAGCTACAAGGACTATAATAATGAAATTTGGTTTGCATTTTTCTTTTGTTGAGTTGAAATCCGCTAAGAGCGGTTATTTTGGAAAACGGCTCTCAACGGGATTACGGGGATATTGATAGTAAAACTTTTGGTTTTTTTTCTGTTAGATTTAGACTTGAAATTTGGCTTGCATGTTCAATTTACGGAGTAGAGATCCACCGAAAATTGGTTTTGCGGGAATCCACTTGGTTTTTGGGTTACGAAAGAGCAAACATCATTCTATGCTTCAATTTTAGAGATTTTTAGAAAACACAAATTAGATGAGTTCTGCCCCTTTTTTTTATCAACAGGCGACAGTTACAGGTATAAGTATATTTTTCAATACAATCGAATTCTTAATGCAGGACTTAGATATCAATAATTTATACATATATATAAGCAGTAAAAATTTATAAAACATCATGAAATTCCCAGCGAAGCGGGCGGGTAACAGCTAGTACTGTATATAATATGTACTTTTTAAAAATACTTTTAAAAAATTTTATACGTATATACAATTGTTGTTTTATTACATAGTTTTAAATTTAAATGTGTTAGCAAAAATTTTCCTTCGTGTATTTTGGAAATTTTTTCTACCTCTTGATAATACGAAGTTTTTCATTGGTCCCTCCAACTTCGAATTATCGAGAGTCGACTGTATGTTCATGATCTTTAGAAACTTCGGAAAGACGTATATATATGCCCGTGAAAATTAACGTTTTGGTTGAGCGAGATGTTTATATACACCAATGGCACTTAAGTAAAAGTCGTATTATACCTTTAGCGTCAAAGTATAGTATTATTTAATTCAAAACATTGTTATTGCATAGAGGGCACGATGAAAATTAAGATTGAATATTGGGTCGCAAATATGGAAAGTTTGAGAAGCACTGAACTAAGAAATTAAATATAAATTTCTGGCCCTTCTTTTTTATTTGCTTGTATTAAAATGCATTGTTTCACACACAGACATAGATTACATGAAACGTTTTTAAAAAACAAATCATTTATCATTATTTGTTATTTTTACGACAAAATTTAGTGGAATGACTGGATGTGCAAAATAGTCATGGTTCGACGGTGCGAAGTTAGTCATTGAAATGTTTGTTGTGACTACAAATTCCTGACTACTCAACCGTTTCGAGCAAAAGACAGCATGCCTTTTCACAGATTTTTTTAAAATTAGAAGTAAATGCATATTGTTGAGAGAGTGAGTGAGAGAATATTAACGTCGCACTGATTAGCAACACGAGGGCTTTTGGCGACGGTCCGCGTAATTTTGAACCATGGTCAAGTGACGCGGACGACACCTGAGCTGGCACCCCCTCTCCTAACTACCACACCACACCAACGGGAGGACGTTTGAGCTCTCGACAGATTTAACGTGCCTCGCTCCCCTACACGGCGGGTCTTTAGTGGTACTAGGATCGAACTCATGACACGCTAGCCATGATCCGATGCCTAGACCACTCGGCCATAAATGCATATTGTTCAAGTAAGGTGATCGTGGGAAAAATGCGCTGATGTATGCGAATGTTTAGGCACCAGTGCTTTAAGAATGACAAGACCTCACAAGTTGTTTATAAGATCTATAGTATGTACAACTGCACATAACTTATACTTCTATAAAATAAAAAAAAGAAAGTTCAAAAACGCGTTTATTTCTGTTTTTCAAAACATTGGTGTGGTTGCCCCCCCCCCCATATCACATTTTTTCCCCAGTGCTTTCTCACAACGCCAAAACGCGACCTCAACTTTAATATTCAAACTGTGTTCTACGGTTCCGCCTAGCATATCCAGGGTCTCCACAAGTCAAAATAAAAATTCGAAAAGAAAAGGTAAATATGTATGCAAAATAGATTCATGTTCTCTAAGGAGTTTTATAATCACTAGAGTACCTAAAATCGTGTTTTCAAAGAGGGGCCCACGAGTTAACTTAAAACATAAATTCGGCGCCGGACAGCCCTTTTTTCAGTAATTTCCTGCAGTTTTTATAATAATATAATAAAAAATATTAAAACATTTTTCTCTCTTTATATGTTCTACCTAGATTATAAGCATTCTGTTGCTTATGATCCATGATTCTACAAAATTATTTTATACTCGCTAGTACAATGTTTTTCTCAGGAGAAAATTAAGCTAGAATGCATACATCAAAAGGCTTGCTAATGAAGGGGAGAGAACAACTTATTGACATATCAACTGATTCAACGTTAAAACTTATATTTAAATAGGAACAACTACGAAATTTTAGGCTGCGAAATTTGCAGAATACATAAAATTTCACACATAGTTATAAACATTTAAATGTCATTTTGGGCAACATATTTATGTTAGAGAAATGTCGAGAGAAAAATTTATATTTCTCTCGACGTATGTGGCAAAAAAAAAAAATAAAAAAAATTAACGCAGAACATGAAATGCGACTGTAGGCAGCTTCAATAGACCTAGATTTCCACATTTGTGTTTAAAAAAAACACGCACACACATATTTTTGTTACTAAATATACTACAAGGGTGGAAATGACACCTACTGCGCGAATTAATGCCATAAATGCAGGGTTTCTCAAACTGTGGGTCGCCCCCCCCCTTAGAGGGGCATAATAACTCTACGAGGATTGGCGCGTGCATATTAAAAAACCGAAAACAAAAGATTCTTTTTAAAAAATATTAATTTACTGAAAGTAAACAAACAAAATACATTCTGACATAATACAAAAATAAAATACACAATTACACTGATATAATACACTTATAAATGTATCAGTACTGAACACAATGTATTTTATAGTTAATTTAACAATACTAAGTTAAGAACAAGTTAAATAATTATCAATGGGCTTGTCATACAAAAAATTATATACAAAAATAAACTCTTACTTGATAATTTGTACGGTTTATAATTAATCCCTTAACTGCCGATTAAAAGTTACGCGATTCGCTCCCCAATGCCACCGTTTTCCACGTAGGCGCGCGAATGTGATGTATTGCGCGGGGGGGGGGAGCGGAAGAAAAGGAATAAATATATAAAGAAAATTCTATGAAATAAGTAAATCCTTCGCAAACACTGTCTTTTATTGCCTTTGGAATAATTTTATGGATAGCAGTGCACAGAAAAGAGCGTACTTCGGAAAAACGCATATATACATTAGGGGCAGTTAACGCTTTGGCTGAGCGAGACATTTATAAACGCTAGTGGCACTTAAGAGGTTTAAGTCACATTGTAGCTTTAAAGTCAAAGTATAGTATTATTGAATTTAATACATTGTTATTAAATGGTGAGATGGGGGGGGGCGATGAAAATTATTAAATATTGGGTCGCAAATGTTAAAACGTTTGAGAAAGACTAGGCTAAGTGGATAAGATTACATGAAATTACTCTTCAACTAAGAGATGGGGTATACATATAAGGGGGTAGAACTATGTACAGTGGAAATCGTTTAACACAATACTGAGGGTACTGAAATATTTTTTCTTGTTAAAAGAATTTCGCGTTAAAGGATATTACAATATATATATATTCAACAAAATTAAACTCATTAAAATACATTTTATACATAGATGTGTGTATATGGATGTATTTAATAAAATTAATGAAAAAAAACATTCACACAAGAACTCAATGAAATTTAATACAAAATTTTCCAGGTTTTGGAAAAACAAAACATTTATTGAGTTCTTGGAAAATAATCTGATATTTTTCTTTGCATTGTCTTTTTTATTATTAAATTGTCCAGAAATTGTTGGATATCGTCCATTTTGTTATTCAATTCACCATTCTAATGTGCGTCTAAATAACTGCTCATACTTTTTTCATGATGTTCCTCATTTCGGATGACTTGGAAACAAGAGATACATTATTCATTTCATTTTCACAGTCGGAATCTGTATCATTTATATTTTTTGAGCTTTGAACAAACTCCAAAATGCCTTGACTGTCATGATTGGGGCTGTACACACAGAGCCATCATGCACTGCAACAAATTCTTCCGACGATACAGTAGGACAGTCCAATAATACAGAAAACTAATGCGAAACCACCTCTCTTTCATTTCACACCCTCAGAAATCTCTGGTGTTTTCCGTATTTTCTTCATTCCCAGATGGGAAATCTTTTCGTGTAAAGATGAAGAAAAAAATACATGAAAATACATGGCAGTTTGTCGGAACTGTTGCATTATTTCGTGTTATCCGATATTTCGCTTTAAACGTTTTCACGTTAAACGTATTGCACTGTAGATCATGATTAGCTTTTAATATATTTTTTTAATATTGTTTTTTGTGCTATATAGTGAATCTTTTGATTCGCCTACTTGATTATATGACATCTTGTTACATTTTGAGATTTTTTTACAAAACCCACAATTTTTTAATATAGCACAAAGTACCTAAAACATAAAAAAAAATTTAGAACTTCGGTAAACTTCGCTAACATTAATACTATGCGAATATTGAAGTGTTTTTCAAACAAGCTTTGTAATAAAAATTATTTAAATAAAATGAGCTGCAAGATTTTTTCTCAAATATTTTTATACCAAATATAACTACAAGAAACTATATTTTAATAGGCAGTATAAAATTTTTACTAAAAAGGAAAATGGGCGCTGTTAATGAGCGTTGTAAAACCATAAGCAAAAAAAAAAAAAATCTCTCACTTCTTTCCTTGAAAACTTTTAATTTCTCCAAATGCATATTGAATTTAAACACTCCTATGTGTTAGGTAATATGAACCATATTAAGATATTTTCGTGAAGCAGGTTTCGCAAAAATCAACTTTGAAACGCCTTTGTTAAGTATCAATCCACAGTGCATTGCCAGTGTCGTCGCTGATAAGCAAAAAAAAAACCCTTTTCTATTGCGGTATTGCCAACTCCGTCACGAACTTTGCTATTAAATGAAGGATGTACGTAAAAAGTAGACATTAATGAACAATGTATGTGAATCAACACACTGTACACATACTACATTCTGTTTTTCCTTAAGCTATGCTATTGGGAAATCGAGACTTATTTTGATTTTCAATAACTATTTAAAATTCTACATATTTATTCGACGTATTATATGTTTTATTTTTAGAAGTTGTACAAAGTTTTGCTTGATTGCTAGAATTACATGCGGCCACTCCTTGTTTTAGTCACCCTCGTGTGATGCACGAGCTGCACACCTGCTAGGATCTCCCCTGCGTACTTTCTAATATAGTGAAATTTTTCAAACAACTATCAAGTCAGGTCGGGTACTTATAGGACCACCCTCGTAATTGAGCATGAAATCATTTTATTATGAATAGTGCGATTATTAATGATAAAGTTAACCAAAGGAGAAAGAGCATCTCGACTAGGTTAGATTAGATGGTGATCAGCAGTGTGTGAGCAGCGGAATTATGAAATGATCCGTGTTCCCGCGCCAGCTTTCTGGAGCAGCATGGAATGACTGCACGACGACCATTATTGCGGCTACCTTTAACACTGTAGCATAAAGACGCGCAATGGTAAAACTAAATACACAGGAGTGGCACCCCGCCGTCCTTACCTACTATGATGGTACGAACAGACATTGGGTACACGAAATAAACTTCTTGTTCACCTTATCGGTAATCTGAACAGTCAGTGTTATGTTCCTGAGACCTTAAGGATGATAGCTGTGCCTTATCTTCTCACGAGGGTTCTTTCAACAAGATACCCTCAGACTCTATGTTGCCCGTTTGTGTCCCAACCTACATTGACATACAGGGTGTTCGACTGTCGTCCTGGCCAGAACGTTCCCCAGATCTTGCACCCAAAGAAAACATTAGGTCATGGTTTGCTGAGAGAATGTGCCACCACCTCCCTCCAACTATTCCGACTGATTAAGTGTGACATAGATTTGAAGAAAATAAGCTCAGTTCGACTAGATGCCAAATCGGGTTAGGGCTGTTAGAAACAGCAGCAGTAACATTAATTTTGGATCTTGTACACTCCGCAACTGCCTACAAATGCAATTATGTTTTCTTTCAACTATGCTGTGTACACATAATGAGCAAAGTTCTTTTATTTGCTTTGCTTCCTGGTATTGCAGTTTATAATAGTCAGCAGCGAAGTAACAAAATTATCTTTTGCCACATAATCTTATAGCATTTAAACTTTTCTCTTCAGGTAACCGTAAATGTTTTTTTTTTATAAAATTCAACAAACTTCTGATAAAATTGATGCGAAAAATTTCAATACAAAAAACATATATATTCTTTGTTGATTATTTATTTAAATTAATATTTCATTTTAAATTAGCACTTTAAGTAAAATAAATCTTTTTCTGTATAACTTCTGTTTTTTCCCTTGTGTAAGGTTCGCTAAAAGCCGTCTAGTTAATTTCTATCGTTTTGAATAATGAATAAATAATCACAGGGGTTCCTTCCCCATATTTTTAAATCCTTCGCTAAATTATTTTATCTAATTTTTGTTCATTACATTGACACAACATTTTGATTTCTCGCTACATATTAATATTTTTTTTGCTGTCATTTAATCTCGTTATGCATAGCAAGAGAAAAGTAAATTATATAATAAATAAAAATTTTCAAAATAAGAATAATTAAGTTGTAAAACTTTTTTAAATGATTTCATCGACAAACAACTACAAAAGCTAAAAGCAAATAGAATGTGAAAAAAAATTTTCATCAATTTAGATTTTTAAATAATGACTAAAAAATAAATTCACAAGGAAATTTAATATTTATTATGTCTAATCAAATTATTGTGACAATAAATTATAGTTTTAAAAAAACTAAAAAATACCCTTATAGTTGATCGAACTTTGTAATTTAATCTTTTAGTCGCCAAATTTGGCAATGGGATCTGAAACTAGTCGCCCATTTCCAGATGCGCGAGAGGATCTGAAAATGGGAAATCGTTAATTCTGATGATCCTGATCAGGACAATGAAACAAGCTTATTAAATTATTGTATTGTCATCGGTTCTGGACAAGTGAGCAAAATTTCCAATTAATCTGACCTTTTAAAGAGGGTAAAAATGCAGTCCAAAGATTCCGTTACATACAAGTGAAGCTTATAAAAGGATGTTAAAAAGGGATATCATTAGCACTGCTTGTATTTTTCATTCAGTATATTTCTTCAGCTTCAGCTATTAGTTCTCATTAATGCAGATTGCAATGCTGTGCAATTTAACATGATAAAAAATGTTAAGAAAAAAAATGACGAATTGATGCACGAGATTAAATGTGGAAGAGCATTTGAGATCAAATCCTTAATGCATTGTTTATATTGTTGAAAAACGTCATCTAGAGGTCGCTGCTCTGTAATGTCATAATTAAAAAATTTTATGAGTGAGTTCAGTGGCAGGTGAGTTACGATGAAGTACAGTTGTAATTTTTTACTGAAGGGCTCGTTGCTATAATAATTCAGCCTAATTTGTAATGATTACTTGTTTTTTTAATTATGTGTATACAAAAACAAATGTTTGTTAAAAGACAGAAGAGTAATGATCATTTGAAATGCTGTCAGATGTATTATATATCACGTAAAATGCAAAATGAAATTATACATCCTTGCAATGAAATGATTTTCATAAATTGATTGAAAATTTGTATTCAAGCAAATGTTTTTGAATAATAGAGCATGAAACTTTTTTTTCTATAAAGTATTTATGTATAAGGTATGCAAAAAATGCATAAAACTAATCCTTGCTAGTTGAAATTGTTTTATTGTTTATTGACAGTAATTGCGACATGCAGAGAAGATCTAGAAAACACAATTTCGAAAACATCAGAATCATTAAGATTTTGTATTATGATACGGATAATGATATGATTTTAAGATATGTAAGAGGCCAATGATATTATTTTGATGCTGCTGCCCCGTCTGGAGCCTTCATAGGTCTGGTGTCAAAACAAGAGAAAAATTCCCATCCGCGCAATACATACATTATGCTCCTTGTCTAAATTTAGGTATTTCAGACACTCCCCCATGCAAAATTCAACATATTACATGAACATAAACATATTACATGAAACAGAATTACCTGAATCTTATTTTGGAATGAAAATTATCTATCAATTTTTAAACGCTGTAATTTTACATCCAAAAAAAAAAAATCCCAAAATACAAAGCACGGTTATGAGCTTGTTAAATACTTTAATCGCACCAGAGAATAACCTCTTATCCGCTATAAAATACATTATAAATATCGAGAGAAACATTCCTCTCATTTGTTAGATTACAGTATTAATATTTTGAAAGCAAGAATATAGGCTATGAAAAAAGGAAATGTTGGCACAACCGGCAAGATTAATTATTAAAGAAGTTTTGAGATTGACTGCCGCTACAGAACAGTTACTTCTTTTGTGGCAAACACCCAAAATGAAGATATGCATCCTCCAAAAATTAATTTCACGGTATGTCACTGGAACTTTTGATCATCCGTAAGAAATGAAACATTCAATTTAAAGCATCAATAACTAATTTTTATTTAGCGAAACATAGATATAGAACATGGATTACAGAGACATCCCAAACATCCAATACATTTTTAAAATATCTAGTCATCTAGCATAGCGGTTCTTAAACCGTGGTTCGCGGACCCCTGGGGGTTCCCAGCGCGCTTTCTAGGGGTCCGCGAAATCTTTCATGTAACGTTAATATTTGTCTCTTTTACAGGCTTTAAAAGGTCTAGTGGAAAAACAGAAAGATGGGCCATCCTGGACTACATCATTAAATTGCCCCCAAATGAATAAACTCTGCAAGAACATGCATTTCGATAAAGAATATTAGGTCAAGGAAAGGTGCTCAAAATCTTGGGGATCACGATATCTGATCTAGTCTTCTCTATTCAACAAAAGAAACATGCTTAACAAATTTCAAGTACGTTGGTATAACTATTCAAAAACAGTAATTTTTTTTCTATAACTCCTCTTGACCCTTCGCAACCATACTTCGGGGGCGATTTTCGTTTTACTTTTTGTTAGCAAAACTCTGTTCCAAGGAAGAAACGCGCCTACCAATTTTCAAGCCGGTAGATATAACAGTTTAAAAACGGAAATATTTATCTATTATGCCCCTCAATTCCCCGAAATGAAACTTGTGGTTTGATTTTCGCGAAACCCATTTTGTAGCGGTTCTCTACAATACGAAAGGAATCTGCTTACCAAATTTCAAGACTTGTACGTCCCATACTTTAAAAATGGGAATAATTATTTATGACGTTGCCTGAGCCCCCGCAACGCCACCTGGGGTCGATTTTCACAAAACACATTATATAGCGCATCTTTATTACGTGAAAGGATTCTGCTTATTTATTTCAAGACTGTACTTCCAGTAGTTTAAAAATTGAAATAACTATCTAGAACGCTCCTTGAGCCCCGTAATGCCACGCCGTAATGCCGATTTCAACGAAACCATTTTGTTGCGGATCTCTACCCTATAAGAGGAATCGGCTTACCCAATTCCAAGATTGTACGTCTCATAGTTTAAAAATCGAAATTTATAACACCCCTTGGGGTTAATTTCCCCTAAACCCATTTTGTAGCGTATTTTACTCCATGAAAAAAACATGCCTACCAATTTTCAAGCAGGTAGGTCTAGTAGTTAAAAATGGAAATATTTATCTATTACCCACCCACCTTAATCCCGCGCAACACCACTTGGGGGAACTATTTTCACAAAACCCATTTTGTAGCTGATCTCTAATCTATGAAAGGAATCTACTTATCAAATTTAAAGACTGTGCGTAGAATAATTTAAAAATGGAAATAATTATCTAAAACGCCCCCTAAGCCCCCGCAACGCCACTTGGGGGTCGATTTTCACCAAACTCATTTTGAAGTGGATCTCTACTCTATGAAAGGAATCTACTTACCCAATTTCAAGATTGTGCGACGAGTAGTTTAAAAATGGAAACAATTATTTATAACGCCCCTTGCGTTTGGAATTTCGAAAAAAAATCCGTTCTTAGTTGATCTCTACTCCATGAAAGGAACACGTATACCAAATTTCAAGTCTGTAGTATGAACAGTTTCGGAGATATCGTGATTAGTCAGTCAGTCAATCAGTCAGTCAGTCAGTCGCTTTTCTCCTTTATATATATAGATATGAAATATTTAAAAACTACTTAAGATATAGTACATCTGAAATGTATTTTAATGTGCGTGTGTGTGAATTCTTGTTATTCATATATAAAATATATCTGTATGTGACGATTCTTAAATATTTTGCAAAAACAGAGATATATAATCTAATATAAATATAACAGAACTAATATAAATAGAATTTTTCATTTCATTCTACTTGTGAGTCATTTTTTAAACTGTGATTTTTTTTTCCAACCCATTAAATATATTTTTTATCAATCTTTCAATGATATATATTAACCAATCTGTTAGGTAGGAATATTTGTTCACATGATATGTTTATTATTTTCATAAGTGATTTTTAATTTTATAATCTTTATAACTTGATGAAGATTGTATCTATTCTCGAACAGTTTTAAAAGGGAGAAATACCACTAATATAATTTATTCTTAAGGTTCTATCAAGTGGTAATTCTAAGCTAAAGAAATAGTTTTTTTTCAAGCTATTGATGATTAGCACCCCCTAAAATTAACTTTTGTATAGGACACTAGAACTGTGATTATCACTGTGAAATAAAAAGCCTTTAAATTTAAAGCATCAATAATTAATTATTTTTTTGAAAGATGTAATCATAAAAATTAAGAACAGAGAATGAAACAAAGAACTGCAAATATGAACATTTCCACACAGTTTATACCCAATATATAAAAATTAAAAGCAAAAAATTCCCTCAAAATATTTACTAAGAAAAGATTACAGAAAGTAAAAGAAAAAGTGGGCAAAAATTGAGATAACATGCAGAACTAAATGCAGTTTCCCCCCTTTACTTTATCCAGATTTATCTCTGGATAAAATAACAAAAACAGAAGTGATAGTCTAGTAAATAGGAAGGTCTACAAAAAATGCTGACTAATTTAAATGTTTTGTCTGCAAGAAAGGATTCATTTCTCTGTTCAACAGTTAAATAAAAGGAGTAGGATAGATCAGAGATTGGCAACCTTTTAGCTGTGATATGCCAAACCAGTCTACCAATATGATTCAGCATACCACAGAGAAGGGCATTTTTGAAACAATTCTAGTCCCATGATAATGCATGCAGAGTTAGAAAGTAGAGGTGAATAATATAGATTTACAGTTCTATTATATATTAACATCGTTTTAAAATATTTCTTATCATAAAAATAAACATCATAAAATATAACTTTCTTCAACAAAAGTAAGAAAATTGAAACAATACACATATGTATTTTTAAAAATATTTATTAAAAAAAAAAAAGACAAATAAAAATTATAATGCAAACCTAGTGCTTGCACTACTCTATTCTTATATCGCAAAATCAGGGGTATAATTAATGACTTTCAATTAGACACGATTTTGAGCATTCAGAAGTCAAAAAATTTCTTTGCAGACTCAAAATACTTTTCATGTGAGGAAAGATTTTTTACTTAAATATGTAGAATCAAAAGCGGAAAGCAGCATATATTCTATTCAATTGGAATCTCTCCAGCAAAGACATTCAATAATTTTAAAAAATAGCTGTAAATTTATCTTTGGAGTTTTTTATAATTCTGTAAATCTCCATAATTCTGAAGATGTTTATCAAATAAGGTCAACAACAAATTCCACACAAAAATTGACAAATTTGTAGAGTAGTGCAGAGTGCCACCCAGAATTGCATAACATGTGGCATGCATTTCATAGGCTGCCGACCCCTGGGACAGATTCTTACACAACAAAAGTTGCAAGGGAACATTTGATGTTATGCTTTATTTAAATTTTTAAAATACATATTCATGATTATCAAATAAAACAAATTGAGTGGGGAAGATCATGAACATTGATAAGCTTTCCTTAACCCAGAACTTGCACTATGGGACTTTTTCTCATGCTTTAAAAAATGCATAAGTTTTTTACCATAATGATAGGTAAATGCCAGCTGAGTTATATGACTTTCGTTAATGTCACATACATTGACTGAGACATAGGTGACATTCAAGCTTTGCAGACGAATTACAGAAGAATGAAAGTTATTCCTAAAGCAAATGGCTTTTTATATAGACCCAATGAAATCTCATTTACATACTAAATCTTACATTTAAGTAATTCCAATCAAAGATTGGGAAAATGAACCAGCTTGTGAGATTACAAGACCAGTGAGGAAGCTGGATCAGAAAAAATAAAACCAGGATTTTGTTCATACTACCTCTATCTGTTTTACTCACATCATATGTATTTGTAACATCTATACAAATTTAGGAAATTTAAAAAAAACCTTTTAAAATATTTAAATTTTAAATAATATATACATAATTGTTCAATTATTTGAAAAATATATTTTCACTGTCGTACAATAAAAGTTTAAACTAAACTTAAAATGATTAAAAAAATATTTTTGCTAACAAAACAGTTATTTATAAATGAAATTTCAAGAGCATAAAAGAAAGTCATGTGTGAGCTCTTTAAATCCTGAATTAAATGCTAGTTCTAGCAATTAAAGATTTTAGCAAAAGTATTCTACAAAAAATAAGAGTACCCACAAAACTGTTTAATATAATTGTTTTAAAAAGGATTAAAATTTGTAATAAATATTTACTTTTTTGAAATATTCCAGTGTTATTAAGACTAAGATTAGCACTTTTAAAACATGGCTTAAATAGTATTCATACAGTGATAAATGCATTTTAATCCTAATTACATGCTTAAACTAAAGAGTACATTTAAAATTTAAAAAAATCTTTGACAAATTATTTTTGAGTAATTAAAAATATTTAAATTACTTAACAAAATTTTTTATTATATGTATAGTTGTTTTAAAGTTTTTGTAATTTATTCTGCACATTTAATAACCTATGACAAACCTATAACTTACATTTAAATTGACAAAATTTATAAAAATGATAAAAATCAAAACAATGAATTGCTATTAAATCAAGAAATATTTTAGATCTACAGTTTTACAAATCCTTTAAAACATTTACTTCAAAAAAATATGGTACAAAATTTTAAGTGACTTTAAATATCATTTATTTAGCTGTTACGAGCTAAGGCATAATATAATCATCTTTAAAAACAAGATGTTAACATAATATAAAGTTTTATCAAAGAAAAAGGAAATCAACATTAAAATGTTCTGCTCCCCCCCCCCCCCTTTAGTAATGTACAAATCCCATCAAATGCAATCATTCAGACAGAAACCAAAAATAACTTTCGCTCAGAAAAGTTGTAGAAGTACATAAAATTATCTTCTCTTGGAAAAACAATATCATGTTAAGTCTAAAGTTTTCAGTTTGATAAAAAATCTCTGTATAAAAATATCCAGGAAAAATAAATTGATATTGGTTGTAAAAATACAACAAAAAGATTAACAGCAAACAGTTGTAATGTCAAAAGCGAGAATTGACACTATGGTAACTGTTGATGTACTAATTTTGAAAAAGTACCATTCTTCCCAAAAATTCCAGGATGAAGAACTAATTTACTCCATTTTGGTTAATGGAACACTAGTTAAAACTATGCACCTAAGTGTGATACATGGTTGGTAACTTGTCTTATATTTTTAGACTTGAAATTACAAACTTTAATTCGAATTTGGATTAACATTTACATCAAGAGTAAAATTACAAACCCTTACTTTTAATTAAAAAATACTAACTCTTATTATATAATTCAGGTTATTCAGCATTAAAAATAAAGTATACATTCGAACTTACAATAAGAAAAGAACAAATCAGTTTTCTCATTAAAAAACAGCAATTTAAAACATATGCATTAACAGCAAACATTTTTTTTTAAAAAATTCACACATAATTGTCGTTTGAAAGCATAAAACTTAATCTAACTTATATAACTGCAAATCCAGTACACACAGAGGCGGATTAAGGTAGTTGGAGGCCCATGGGCTTAAGAGTCGAGAAACTAAATTAGTGAAAAGAGTCAATTACTTTAAATTCTCAAAATAAAATGTATTGCAAAAAAAAAAACTCATCGGCTAAAGACAAATCTTAACTGAAGAAAAAAATTAAAAACCTCACTTAAGAGCTTACAGTTTTGCTATACAGTTTGATTTCTCTATGGCAAATTCATCAATTATTTTCATCATATCTATTTTGTCCAAAACATTTTATTCTGTATATAATATGGCCATGTTGTTCACTTTCTCTTTTCTCCCATAGTACTTCTTAAATTATTTTAACACATTTTAAAATTTAAAAAAACCATTCACCTGATGCATTTGATATCGGTATTGTTAAAAATATTTTCAAAAGTTTTTCTGCATTAGGATTTTTTTTACATCATTCTAGCGGGGTTTTCATTGTATCTTTGTTTTGTTTTCATTTCTTGTTCGAAGGTGGCGTGGTTAATTTGTCACTGGGCTTAACACTCATCAAGCTTGGGGGCCCTTGGCGGCCGCCAGGTCTGACACCTGCTTAATCCGCCACTGAGTACACGTAATAAAAATTAGTTTTATTTTTATATAGAGAGAGCAAAATATTTAATGCACAAATATATTTATAAGAAAATCTCAGCATATAACAATATTTCTAATCAATACGTTATTACAGTACTGATTATGATTTCTGTATAACAATTTAAATGATTAGCTGAATATTTTCCTGGAGAGGAATTCATTTAACTACTGCTGATATCATTGGAAAAAGTATAAAATACATATATCTAATCACATATGTTACAACAATTAACATTGAAAATACATGGATTTTTGCATTAAATTTTGTAAATATCTTAAAGCAAAACTTTTGATTTATAAAATAATAATATATGATAACAGTTAGGTAGACAAAGTAAATTTTAGCACAAATTTAGAGGAAAGTGCTTAGCTAATATTTTAAAACAAAATTTTTGTTGACTACAATTGGATTTAATTTCATTGTATAGCTCTGGAAAGGGGAACTTTAATCAGATATTATTAAAACAATAATACAAACTGAAAGAATTTTATTACATTTCTATTCTTTCAACTTTCTCCTTTCCTTGAAAATTAACAAAAGCTATCGAAATATTGTTTCTTTTTTTTTTTTAAATAATCACGTTACAACATATGTATAGTATTCAAAGAAAAGCCTTTAATTGCTAGTTACTGATTTTTTTAAAATTTTAGATTATTAATTGCAAACTCAAGAAATCAGTCGTATTCATGTAAAAAAAGTTGACATACCTTTCGTTTGAGAATTGTAAAACGTAAACTGCAGCCTTCACAGGACATTTTAAACAACCATATGCAATGTTTCAGCAATGAATCTAAAACCCATAAATACAAACCAAAATATAAATATATTTAAGAAATGATAATATTTGAATTTAACAAAGCATTCATACAATTATTTCATAAATACTTATATAAAATACCTGTTTAATAATGAGAGACTTGATATACACGGAAGTGAAACAAATATTTAAAAAATGAAAGGTGGGTGAAATATGATATGTTAATGTGAAGAATAAAAGTTTTACGTATAATAATCTATACAAGCGCTACCATCTACTGATCTACCAGTTATGATGTAAGCATAGGAAGTGAAACATTGAAGCAACTGAATCAAAACAAATACATGACACACGAATCGCAGTTAAGGGAAACAAAAGGAACTTTCATTATAAAAAAAAAATGACGCCATACATTTAAATATACATAAAATTATGCAGAAGGATTTTTTAAAAAAAGTCTTATTCCTTTTACTTTATCATAAAATAAAAATGAAGAATATCACTCAAAGTTAAATAATCCTTAATTTTGTCTAATTCAACTAAATTGTCCTTAAGTCTATCTTATAGCCCTTTCAAAAATCATGAAAATAAACTTGCCATGTTTGATATTCAATGCAATTTTTCATCCAAAAAAGAAGTTTAAAATTACACTTGATTAAAAAGAAGCCAATAAAAGCGAGCAATGATTATAATAAAGCAATGTTCATTAAACATATGGTGATATTTTCTAAACGTATTGCGACTCGAAAAAAAAACTTCATATTGGTGTAGAACGGTTATAACGTAAGGCAGAGGTGGACAACTTTTTTGGTTTGCTAGCCACATTGAGTAAATCCTCATGATAATATTTACTCACTCATTGTGGGTGAGTGAGTAAATATTATCGTCAAGCTATTCAGCTTCTCGAGGGCTTTGGGCGACGGGCCTCGGAATTTTGAACCATGGTCTCCCTCTCCTAACTTCCCCATCACACTTTCGGACAGATGTTTGAGCTCTGCCACATTATGGGAGTGAAGGATACCGGAGGACAGCATTTTTTTTAATGGATGCATTCATTATAAAAAAAATTATAAATATAAGAAATAAAATAGTTTTATTTAACTTATTTATTGCGCAAGCTTCATATTGTCTCTATAGCAGCACATACACACACAAGCACATTTAATTTTAGAATCAGTTTAATGAGACAAATATACTCTATGTATATTATATTTTTCTACAATTTTCTTTTAATTCAGAGTGAGTTTGTTTATTGAAATTCTAATCACAGGCTACAAGTTTATGTCAGCCAATTTGCATCTATATTTACTCTCTTGATTATCTTTATGCAAGAAAAAAATCGAACAAAATATAAAGAACAATTTCCCCCAGCTATTTTTTCATACATGGAAATCTTTCTGTTGACAGAAATTTGGGAAAGTCAATGTCCTAGCATTAAACATTTTCTTCACACTGCAATCTAACGTAAAGTAAAAAGTTCGAGCTGTAGCTCTTCAGGTACTGTATCAATATCAGCAGTAATGGGATGAGAGAGCAAATTGAATTTATGCTCAATTTTCTTAAAATCTTATTGTGACTTATTCCTCCAAATTCTGCACATGATCTCTTAGCAAAAACACTTTCAGGTACTTCGTTTTCCTAATAATGGGAAATACACTCAAGAGCCAAAACATTATGACCACCTGTCAATAACGAGTTGCCCCCCCTTTGGCGTGCAACACAGCTTCAACCCGCCTTGGCATGGATGCCACAAGTCCTTGGTAGATAGCCGGAGACAGATTGTACCAGATGTTTAAGCAACGGTCACACAAATCCGAGATAGTGCGAATTGGTGGTCTTTGAACTCTGAGCTGCCGTCCCATGACATCCCAAATGTGTTTTATTGGATTGAGATCCGGTGAGTTAGGCAGCCAGGACATTAACTGGAATTCAGCATCATGTTCCTGGAACCACTCCAACACAATTTTAGCCTTGTGACACGGGGCGTTGTCCTCTTGGAACATTCCATTTCCAGCTGGAAAAACAGATTACATGCAAGGGTGCAACTGGTCCGCAATGATCCTGTAGCATTCCTGGTCTGCTCTGCCACAACCACGGATCCCAGAGACACTCAAGAGAACGTCCCCCAAAGCATAATACCGCCACCACCGGCCTGTGTATAACCTACTGTACATTGAGAGAACAACTGTTCGACTGGAAGACGGCGTATCCTGACACTGCCATCGGCGTGATGAATGACAAACCGTGATTTATCTGACCAGGCAACTCTCTCCCATTGATCCATGGACCAGTCATGATGTTCCGGGGTTGGTGATGACGCTTGGTCAGCAAAGGCACATGAGTGGGACGTTTGCTGCGTAGCCCCATATTCAACGGTGTCCGTTGAACAGTGTGCTCCGATACTACTCTACTTGGCCCTGCATTGTATTGGGCTGTCAGCTGAGCCACTGTCTGGCTCCGGTTTTGCTTCACCATGCGAGGCAGTCTCCGACGACCTTTTTCTTTGATAGCGCGTGGACGTCCAATACCAGGACGCCTACTGCTGGTTTCACCGTAATTCATCCACTTTGCATAAGTACTAACAACTGTAGATCGCGAACAACCCACGAGTCGTGCAGTTTCGGAAATACTTGTTCCGAACCTTCGAGTCATTACAATCTGCCCTCTATCAAAGTTGCTTAGATCCGCAGCCTTTCCCATCACACACAGAAGTAAGTGAAAGAATGATTCTTCAGACTCTCCAGCAGCAGTTAAGTACCACTTCCACCTGATCACGTGCCTTCCACGTCATCCAGGCGAGTTCATTGCAAAATGTAGGGGTGGTCATAATTTTTGGCTCTTGAGTGTATGTAAAATATATTGCAATTGGTAAAGAAATCTCGGTTCAAAGCGAATTTTCTTACTGTTTTGGACGGCCAAATAAAAACCCTTTGAAGGGTCTCTAGTTGCCCACCCTTGTTGTAAGGCAAAACAAAAAGAAAATATTTCTCCCGAATCCCGTAGTCTAGAAAATTTGCCTCTTGCTTACTTATGTAAAAATAGACAATTTATTTTGTCTCTTCAAGTAATAAAAAATATTTCCCCGGCATGGAAAGCACTCTAAGTATTGAAAAATAAAGAAATTTCGCTAATTTTTGCACTTTTTTTACAACAGTTAAAATTACCAACATCTTAAAATGCTTTTGTTTTACATATGAAGTCTGGAATATAAAGATCAGGAAAAGTTAAAACCCTTAAAATATTTATTTTTCGTGTAACAAACTTAACACACATATTCTTCTGAAAAATTAGCATGATTTCGTAATATAATCCAAATTTTTACTCTTTTCTACCTCTAATAAACAGAAGATATATTTTTTATTTTATTTACGATAGAAATGAAAGATATGAGACATCGCTGCGTTCCATTAAGAAATATGTGAATTTTTATAAAGTAGCTGAAATGTTGGCTATAAAAAAGCAAAATATTTTCATGAAAAACCTTTTTTCTGCGTCACAAATAATAGTACATCTAATTAACAAGTACTACGAAAGTTATTCCCTATTAAAGCAGTCCTACAATAGCGACATAAAAAAATTTCATTCATAAAAACGAAAAACACTTTCAAGAGGTAATCTGTTCTTTTTCTGATGTAGCAGTATGTAAATATCCTATTATGGAAAATGCATTCTCTCACTGCTTAGTACAACGCATTGCAAAATCACAAGTTTTTGGATGGAAGCTCTCATGTACACATGGGCAGCTCGAATTAGCCGCCATGGTCACCAAGATCACTTGACTGTCGCTGTCATTAATTTCGCTAAAGGCTCGAATTCGCTTTTTCAGGTAGAACTTAAAATGTTCAATTGGATTCATGTAGGATGAATTCGGAGGCCAATACTTGATTGGAAATTCACCAGAATGTTCCTCTAACCACTCGGCCATTATGCTTAATGCGTTATCCTGTTAGTAAACGCCATAACCAACCTGGAACACAGAAAGGTTGTATGTTCACATTATAAAACAGGCTCCCTGAATTGTGCTATGGAGATGATGGGTCCAATTGTGTTCCACGAAACGGCGTCTGCACCATAATACGGCCACTACACCCTTATATCCGGCAAATGAGCACCTGAGGACTACGGTTTCCATTGAAAATCGACGTCTTTGCACCGACACGTCAATGTGATTAACACGAAAACATGATTCATTGGATCAGGAAACTTTTCCACTCTTATATAGTCAAATGCCGATGTTCCATGGTCCATTTCACGTTCTGTTGGTTGGCAATGTCTTGCTTTTAGCGCAGAAGCGTGATTCGAGCGCTGCCTCTTGTGTAACAATAAAGGATGCACTATATTTGGACACACACCATTTGGGGAGTTCTGTTGTAGCTGCTGGTAATATCGGCCGCTGTAATCAGTCAGTCTTGGCGAAAAATGCGTAACATCTCCACGCTTCTCTTTACAAATATCCCATACCCGGAAAACCACTGGTCAGTGACACACACGTCAATATACCATTAATAAACTAATTTTAACAAGTACTCACAATGTATGCAGATGAGAAGCACAACAAGTACGTTGTTCCTGAAATTGATGTTCTCAAAGAGACGTTATGGTTTTACCTTTACAGAAATCTGATAAAGTTACTTTGAAAGGAATTTGAAAGAATATTTAATCTGATCTAATAATTAATTTTGTGTATTAGAAACAAATAACTTATTTATAAAAATTTAAAGTATAAAGTATAATTCTGTGACGCTAACAAAATTCTTCATATTTGATATTGCAAAAATTATGTAACTAGAGTTTTTAAATTAAATGCACCCGTTGTATCCGGCCAAATGCAGCTAGATTCGATGGAGATTATCGAAAATGCTTCAGAAATGAAAATATTTTAATCCAACGAATAAGATTATTTCAGTTGTCTTTTGAAAATTCAATATATTTAACTCAATAAAAATTGTTCCTTTAAATACGTTGTAAAGTATTTCGCATATCAATGCAAAATTCAGTAAGATGATTATTGGATAGATAATCATTATTTGAATAAGTAGGGATGTTAGAGTATAAGATAGAATTAGTAGTTCTAACTAGCAGAAAATAATTAATACAGAAAAAAGGAAAATAATTTCCTTCCGCGTTAATTGTTATGTGTCTGCTAGTTAAAGCTGCTATTCGACATAAACAAAAACTTAATCGTTGACATTTGCATGAATTCGCTTTCTAGGTACAAAGGAAAGAAGTTTTTCCCCAAAATCATTATGGTTGATGAAAAATGGATTTTGTTTGACAATCCTAATCCCAGAAAAGCATGGGTTGATCAAAGACAGCCAGAAACAACAGTTCCAAAAATGAATATTAATGTGTGTCTGCTGGGATTGGAAAGAAGTCATTTACAGCAAGCTTCTGGATCCTGGTCACACTGTTAAAGTCTAATTTCCCAATTGATTAAATTAAGTGATGCTTTGGGGAAAAAAGACCAGTTACGGGCCGAGGAAGGCACAAAATAATATTATTATACGGCAACGTTCGTTCACATACAGCAAATGAACCCAAGAACTCGTTTTAAGCTGGAAAGTTGTTCAGTTCTGTGGCACATCCGACTTGTTTCCTGAATACTACTTATTCAGATGGATGTCGTTATATTTGTAAGACCAGAGGTTCACGGAAGTTGAATTTGTGCGAAAATGGATTGATTCCTATTTTGTTTCGAAACCACCAAGCTGCTATCGTGGAGGTATTCATCATTTACATGTTAAGTGGCAAAAAAAACCATAGATAGTAATGGCGAATATTTCAATTATTTATTTTTTAACAAGTATCTTTTCAATACAGTTGAATATGATTAAAAAAAACCGAGTTAGTACTTGCACACCTAATACATTTATACACACATACACTTAAGCTGCTTTCACTAAAAAATTCTTTTTTTACTAATAAAACTATTACATAAAATGTGTAAACATATTTTATAAATACCACAATCTGAAAAAGAAGTTTTAAATTCGATATATTTTATATTCTTATTGAAGATGAAATTAAGAATTTGTACATGTCAATTTCCATGAAATTTATGCTGTTGTTGCTATCCCTCCAGGGCCTGATGAAGTCAGACAAGATTAATTAAATCGCTGACTCTCAAAAGGTCGAGCACAAGAAAGAGATAAGTGTAGATACCAGTGTAGATCTTTGCTTGTGAGATCCATGCAACGCATTATGTGTTCGGGGAAGCTAGTTGATCTAGAACTCGTTGATGAAATTTATAAAACAAACATATAATAAAAATAGCTATATTGAAAATAATTAATAATTATATATATGTTTAATTCAAATATATTCGAATTCTTAGAATGGACGAATACTAAAATCCCCTTTAATTTTTCCTTCTTTATTTTGATCCGTACAAAATTATGCAGAATGGCTACCAAAAATCAAACAATTTTCTTTTAAAAAAGATAACTAATTACTTATGCAAAAATTATACGAAAATGCCTGAACACTTTTATTTTTCTGAAAAGTAAGCAACATCAAAATTAAAGACAATTGTAAGAAATTGAATTTATTTTTAATTGAAACTCAGAACCATATTACCGAATTTCTATCATAGTATACTGTGAGGGAATTTTTTAAAATTGTTTTTTAACAACATATCTCCAAAATGTGATCTTGTTCATAACAAATATCATACATATATTATAAAAAACAAATATGGCAACAGTGACCTCTAGCGGACAATTTCAAAAACAATTAGCCGAAAGGTTGCTGTCGGACCATGAACATCGTGTAGAACCTGTTTTCCCATTTATTGTTGTAATGCTAAATTTGGTAGTTTCAGTGATTTATTGGTGATCTAACTGTTAATACTCTTTAATGTTTGTCATTTTAATATTTAAATGTAATATATTAAACTCTTTAACCAAGGTGGTTGGCGTCTGACTGCTCTCCTTGCCACAATATATATTACATATTTTTCTCTATAATGGACGTATTAGCTTCATCGAATAAAACTGTTTTAAGACAGCTATTTAATGGATCGAATGATTCGACAGTGCAATTGCGTTTTCATTCAAGCGAAGGCTCCAAAAAGGTAACGCTAATAAAAGTTAAAAGCCGTGTTTTTTATAAGTTTTGGTGTGTGTTATTTGTTTAAAAAATGACAAGACTATTATTTTGATTTCAATACGCATCCAAAATTGTATTCTTGCTATTTCTTATATAAAAAAACACCAAGAAAACGATTGTTATATAAGGAATTTACTCTATTCAGTTTGTATATATCTGTCTTTTAAATTTATCATTACAGTAATACAGTAGAACGTCGTTTATCCGAATAAATTGGGACCGGACACCGTTCGGATACGCGATTATTCGGATAACCGAAAACCGAATGCGATCCATGCAGTATATGATACTGGATACTATACAAATTTTGAAAATCCTCACATGCGGGAAACGTGCTTGAAGAAAAAGCAAAATAGGTGCAAAATGTCGCAATTTTACCTTGATTGTGGAAAATAATCCCTTACTTTACGCTGTACCCTTTTACACCTTCGTTTTTTCAATACAAGGTATCTGATTCTCTTCAGCAGCGGTAGTTGAGTAGGACAGCACTCTGATTATTGTTCGCACCACTCCCTAGCTGTCTCTAACTCAGAAACGCGTCAGCATTTGCTACTCTCGTTGGTGTTGTCTTCGTTTTCATCCGTTTCATCGTCGACAGGGTCTGATTCTTCTTGCACAGAAGTCACTATCTCGTCATCATTTAGGGTTTGAAATCCACAGTCCTCTGCATCGCATGCCATTCAGGTTTCTACATCAACAAAACTTAACAAAAGAGCACGTATACACCACCTCACTTTGAAACAAACTGACCTAATATTCTGCGCAGATGTTTACCAAATCACACGCAGCTGAAATCCCCCCAAATGTTCCTCCCCTTGGGTTTTCCCGTCACTTTTGGCCTCACAGGAAACAACTGTTGAGCACTGCACTGTTTGAAAACGTATCTGGACTTTGGTTCGGATATTAGACGTTCCGGATAATAAACGTTCGGATAAACGACGTTCTACTGTACTTCAAACTTACGCGATAGGTAGGACCGTGTGATAACTGCGTAAGTCGAGGTATAATTAAGGATATAAATTGTTTTAAGCTAGGGTCGGTGAAGACAGAAAATAATAATTTAGGAAAAAACTGTACATTAAATATTAGACAACACAATTACATAATCGAAAACTGAAGTTATTTTGATGTAGAAAGTTTCATAAAATCCAACAGACTAGTCTGCCGGCTAAATATTTTTTTCTCCCTCAAAATTTCTTCGTAGTGTGCTGATAATTCTATTATATTCCTGTTTTATTGAAAAATACGCTATTCGTTGGAGTCTATATTTTCTAAGATATTAAACCCTTTTCAATTAAACTGAGGCCTTCCGTCAAATTCCCACCTATCATTCATTCTTCTGATTGAACTGAGTCTGAAAAGTTCTTCAATGTCTTGCTCATGCATTT
The DNA here is from genome assembly GCA_019973975.1 of Trichonephila clavata. Lineage (NCBI taxonomy): Eukaryota > Metazoa > Arthropoda > Arachnida > Araneae > Nephilidae > Trichonephila > Trichonephila clavata. Next base: position 77,454 of record BMAO01036183.1, read on the forward strand.
CTATGAGCCCGTCTGCTCCTGATTGTTAGAACCCAGCAGTTCTTGAAAGATCACCATTATCCACTATTAAATTTATTTGCCTGGCAAGATCGATAGCTTCTTAAATCACATTACCAATTTCAACAGGCAGTAATTCCAAACGAGCTTCAGTCATGAAAAAAAAAAAGATTTAAACAAACGCCATTTCAACTCCGAATTTGCGAAAGTCGAGGTATTACTATATTTTGAATCGCATTTATAATGTGATTAAATTGGGCTTTTTCACAAGTAACAACTGTTTTTGATAGGAACAATTTTTTTACTAATATTTTTTTTTAAGAATGTTTTTTATTTCATCAATTTTTATTTCTAATCGATGTATAACATACATGCAGTGAAAGCTGCCAAGTTTACATAGACTTATTTTTTTGCAAATTTTCTTTGCAGTAACTTCCACTTTTATTTAATCATAAAATAAACAACTATCCCTTCTTAGCCTCTTTTTACTTTAGTAAATAATAATCGTCCAGCTTCTCCGTCGTTTGGTATTTTATTCCCTTGATTTTTGTGAACAGATGCGTCTGAACAATATGTCTCGTCTCTTCCTCAATCCACTCCATTAAAAAAAACTTCAAACTTATATAATTAAATGAGAAAGTGTGAGAGTTTCATATTAACGTCGCGAGATAATCAATACGAGGTTTATCGTCGGCAGAACTCGTAATTTTGAACCTCGGTCAAGTGACGAGGGTGACGACGGCATCCCCTCTCCAAAACCTCACTACACCAACTGGTGAACTTTGAGATCGAGTGAATATTAACTTCGCCCTATTCAGCTACTCGAGGGCTTTTGGCGACGGACCTCGTAATTGTGAACCATGGTCAATTGAAGAGGTCGACACCTGAGCTGGCAACCCCCTCTACTTACTTCCACACCGCATCAACGGGAGAATATATGGGTCTCGACAGATTTAATGTGCATTGCCCACTACACGGTGGGTTTTCAGTGGTCATCGGCTTGAACTCATGGCAAGCCGGCCATGAGTTTATTACCTTGACCACTAGGCTACAGCGGCCACGACTTTCAGCTGGGAAGATTTAATGTGTATTAGCTCTGCCTGAACATAGCGGATCTTCAGTGGCGTTAGGACTCGAACCGCGACACGTGGTCTAAGAGTTCGTGATCATAACCACTAGGTTACCGCACCCATATGTAGTTAGACGAGTCATCTAATTTAATATTCCAGAAATTCTGGGTTTAAATAATTCATATTTCGTTTTAAAAATGTTTATTTAAAAGAAACCACTTTATCAAAGTACAATTATTTTTTCAATCACATGCTGTTGCAAGAATTACAACTTAAGTAAATGATGAAAGTTCTGCTTTTATATGCTCAATCCATTTAAAGCTGATCTCACGTCAGTTATTAACTAATATTGTTAAATTCAGTCGAAGATAATGCTTCCTCTGTGATGTTTCGTTCCGGTGCTTTGAATTTATCCATCATAATGAAGAAGTACAAGATCAGGACAACGACAATGATGAGAAATAAGCAAATAGTTATATACATTTTTGCCAAGTAAAATCCACATTTAAGAAACCTTTCATGAAGTTGGGCTCTTCTCACTGATACAGAATGAACAATAGCTCTAGGGACATCTTGCGATATATCTGAAATGAAATAAAAATTATTTTATTGTATGTTAAGGACTTAACCAAAGCACCAATTTTACTCCGCGAGCGTATTGATATTGTTACGTAGATCGGGCTGGAGAATTTTATGCTATTAGTCTCAAAAAGCGACACAGTTCTTCAGGGGCGATGAAAATTTATTGCAGAAGAACAATCCTTGAAATACAGGATACAGCACTAAAATTCGCTTAGTAGGTTTTCACACCTTCCATAGCACTCAGATACACCTATCAGTGTCTAAAATGCAAGTATGTTAAAGATTATTCAGAAGCACTCGTTCGTCCTATTCAACAGCTGAAGTAATAACTAACCGCTGGTAGACTCTTCAACGGACAAAGTAATACTGACTCATTTTCGGCTTCTATTTATAGTTTACACCAGTGATTCTCAAAATGTAATTCTCAAAATGTCTCACCCCCTTCCCAGGTGGAAGTGATAATTCTACGTGGAAACCGTGAGCATATCAAAAAGTCGAAAATTAAAAACATGAAAAAAAAATATTAATTTATTGAAAGGCATCAAAACAAAAGGCATTCTGACACAATAGAAAATAAAATATACAATTTTACATTGACGTATACTTATAAATCTATCAGTACTGCCCAATGTATTTGATAATTAATTTTTTTATACTAAACTAAGAACAAAAGTTTAGTAATCGCTAGAGACACCCATTAGCTATTCTTGCAGATCGAAGTTTCTTAAAGATTTAGTAATCGTGATGTTAATAGATTTCTCTAGAAATTTCCAGAAGCATTTATATGGTCACCAACTCGCCAAAAATGGTCTCCAACATAGTCACCAAAATGATGCCAACTTGGCTCTATCGCCAAAATTTCGCCCAGTTTTCAATAAATCTTTATTATAATATAAAGAACGGCGTTGCGTGCGAATATTACAATTTTAGCATTAAATTGATACAACCGAAAGTAATATTAACTTATTACACATCAGGATATAAATTATTTACACTATTTTAAGCATTCCTTACACAAAATTCGTAACAATATCCATTCGAAAGAAGAAGAAAAAGCTTGCTGTATGTTTGATTTGTATTCTTATGGATTTTTCAGATGAAAATTAGAAACAAATTTCATGAGATTAACATTATGTAACGAATTCAAGGCGCCTTAGATCTAGATAACATTAAATTTTCTCGATAAAATAACTGGCAAACTTTTTTTCCACGAGTAATATTCTTAGGAGTATCCCACTGAGATCACTGTTAGACACTACATCATTTCATATTTATAATTACTATAAGTCGGAAACGACTATGACTTCATTATG
>BMAO01036184.1:0-238450 GCA_019973975.1 Trichonephila clavata
AGAGAAATGAGATGTGATGTATGGTTTGAAAGAATGTTTTCGTACATGTAGAGTATTTTTGAAAATTTAAATATCACCAAAGCTGATCATATGATTGTAAATGAGTCTTATTTTAGAATGTGAGCTGTGGGGTATCAAAATAAAAACATTTTACTTTTAAATAGCCAAGTAGTTTATACTCAATATCCTCTTCATAAAATTGCTTACAACTTTTATTCAAATTGTAAAGAAACTGAAATATAAAATTATCTGACTTACTCCAGTCAAAAAAAATTCATATTATGTCTGAAAATATTGTTCCTCCACTTATTTAAGTACATTTATAAGCTATAGCCCAAAGCAATATTTTATTTTTATAAAACGAGGCACAAAAATTCAGTTATAAAAATATATTTTTCATTTTAGAACATATAAAACCGTACACGGATTTGTAAGACCATTTCTTAAAATACTTAAGAGTTTTTAGAGGAACAAAAACATATAATTTTGGGTAGTTCAAAATTTTAATATAATACACAAATATATATATTATTAAGCAAATACATTTGACAAGAAAAAAGTAATTTATTTAAATCTTGTATTGCATGAATAAAATAAATCAAAGATCATTCTGAAATAAACACAATTGAAGGGAAAAATGTTTAATTTGCAATCGATAGCATATAAACGTTTTCTGTTAGAGGTATCCCCGAAGTGACGCAATACTATTCGGTTAAAAAATAAAACTTATTGCTGGAATCATACAATTTCCTAATGAATGGGTGAATCCAAATATTTTTTTTCATATGTAAACTGTTTGGACGGAAATGGCTAAATAGGAACATTTAATAATTTGCATAAATTAAAATTAACCGTTATAGTTTATATAATTTCTTCAGATTACAGAAGGTGTATTTCGGAAGCATAAGTTTTAATAGGAGTACGGCTTACGAAAAGTAGAACAAATATATCTGAAAGGACTATGGTTTGTTTACCTTAAAATATTGTGAAACACAACAAAGTATATTGGAGTGAGCGATTTTGGGGTTTAATTGGCGCAAGAGCCGATTTCGGCTATACTGCGCCAAACGTTTGTTTTAATATCTGTGGTCTAGACGGGAAGAGAGAAAGAAAGAATGAATTGAATGACAAGAAAGAGGGTCGAAAATAGAGAAGGATCACTAGGGTACCCCGGGTTCGTGAAGCTCGTGTTTACCAAAGACAGTAAACCCCGTGGAAAAAAGGAAAAGATCACTAGGGCACCTCGGGATTGTGACACCCGTACTCACCTAAAGAAGGCGAGCCCCTGAGGGGAAAGTATATTAGAAATCAATTCCCAATTCGTGTTAATAAAAATGTATGAAAAAACTGCAAGACTTATTTTTGTATTTGAATTATTATGATTTTTCCTGAAAACTGCAATTTCTTGTGCGGCACCCGTCAAAACCGCTGGGCCCTCCCTTTTTGCCCAGCTCACCCCTACCTAAACCAGCTCTGCTCTAGCAAGTGAAAATGCCGTCTTCTGTTTATCAAGGTTATGTATTGCAGACTGCATCATGTATTTAGATGTTCGTTTTTTTCTTCTACGTCAATCTGTTTAAAATCTGAATTTAAAATTATATGAAATTCTTAACATTCGCAACAATGCCCTTTATAATTTTTTAATAGTACATGAACGCGTCTTCAAACATTACATTATATTTATGTTGACTTTTAATTAATATTAAGTATAACTTAATGCAGAGATTTTTCTGAATTTTAAAACAGATATTTCAAAAACTCTTAAAGATATGATCATAATTTTCCATTCCTGTGTTTTAGCTTCTCAGTATTGCTTTCTACTTAAACATTTATTACATATTCATCAAATTTTTCAGCATAACTTTTGCTCTTAACATACAGTTTTAACCGAATTGTATGAAATTTACGAAATGCATTAAAATGCTTAAGATTCTTATGTTAAAATTTTAATTTAATATTTTTATTCGAAGAATTGTTAGTACTTATGGTAAATAATTTTTAACTGAGAATGTGCACGATACATAAATATTTTTTTCTGAAATTTCAAATACAATTTCTAATATAAAAATTCCTAGTTTTGTATGAAAATCTGGATATTTTCTGAATGGTTAATTATAATAGATATCCAGATTTTAATTACTTGTTCTTCAGTTAGCTTTAAAAAATAAATATTTAGAAATTTTGCATAAACAAATATGTTTAAAAAAAATTTAAAAAATTTACCTTTATATTTATTTATATGCGTAAATGTCAACTGTAAATGCATCCGAATATTTTTAATTACTATTTATTCAAATATTCAAGGTTAAAAAATATGAATCGGTATAAATAAAAAACCCTCATTCATGTTTTCTCTGAAGTAAACTGAAACTCAAGCATTTTTTTTAAATTCAAATTATAATTTGGTGTATTGTAACAATACGCACCTGAACATCTGGCTTTAAAATAAAATAAAAAAATAATGGATCTGAATTAGTTTTTCCATTATTATTTTTATGAAAACGTAAGAATTTTTTCCAATAATTTGATGCAAAAGTTTAAAAATTATTCATTTTTAGTAGTTGGAAAGTTTAAAAGGTTTTAAAATTTGAAGCGTTCGGTTTCTTATTAACTTTTTTGACACCTTATAATGAAATAATCATGGTTTTAAAAACTGAAAATATTGGTTAAGAGAAGAAAAATGAAGCAATTAAATATAGTTCTAGATATTATACAGAGATTTATATATTTTAAAAACTTAATTTTCCGTTTCATCATTTTAAGATGAAGAAAATAATACGAGTTAATCAAGCAAAGAGAATATACTTAAAAAGTTATTTGTCCAACTATATAAAATAGCAGATTACAGTCCCAACTTATTAAAAACTTCAAATTAATATAAAATCAAAAGTGAGTTATATAATATTTTATTTAAACGTTGGAACATTTTCAAAACTTGATAAAAAAAAAGTTAAATTGCTAAAAGTACAAAAAAGAATTTATTTAATTCAAACGCAATAATATCTCAAATGAAGCTGAATTACAAACACTAACTTATAGTTCGTTCACTAAGGGGTCTAAAGAAATTCTTCCCAACTTTTTTACGATTGCTTCAGGGTCAAAACACAGGTTTCCCCGAGAGCCATAAAACTTCCTGTCAGTGACCATTGTGTCGTCGCAACCCTCCCTAATTATCTTTCATGGTGTTAAACCATAAAAGAGGGGAAAGGATTTCAGGAAAAACACGGCCCTACCCGCTTTTGAAGCACTCTCATGAAGTCAGAAAAAGACGTGTGTGCGTTTTCGAAGCATCTCTAGACGTGCGGAAAAAGACGTTCAAACCGCTAGGAGGGTTAAAAGCTAAAAAACAGACTTTTATAGTTAATCGAGCTATGTTGTAACTTAATCGTTTAGTGACCAAATCTGGAAATGGGATCTGAAATGTGTCGCCAGATACGGCATGGGATCTGAAAATGGGAAATTGTTAATCCTAATGATCCTGATCAGGACAATGGAACAAAATTATTAAATTACTGTATTGCCATCGGTCCTGGATAAGTGAGGAAAGTTTCGAATTAATCTGATCTTTTAAAGTGGGTAAAAATATTGAGTTCAAAGATTCCATTACATACAAGTGAAGCTTAAAAAGAAACAGAATTTCTTCCATTAATTTGAATTTGTTTGAGTGTTAACTTGTTTAATTAAATCGCACTTTGAAGTAACATGAAAGCTATTGGCAGGGAATCTCGTAATTTTAAGCCATGAGCAAGCGTTGTGAATGATACCTATGTTGGGATTCAGCCCTCCAAACTCTACTCGGATTTGGAATGTATAATTAAATATTTTATATCATATTGGATTAAATAACATTATTATCGTTCCACAAATGATGAAGCAATGCCTTACTTTGATTCCAGGGAATGATAATTTGTGATGCGCTTCTTACAGTGCAAAAACTCAAAAAATACTTTCTCCAAAAAACAAAGGAATTTCTTGCCTATCTCTACTATGTATGCAGTTAAATCTTTATTTACTGATCTATCTTACTATATAAAAAGAATTATATTTATACATATCAAATTATATAAAAAATTATTTGGGTAAAAAGTTTCAGATATCGAAAGTATCTTTCAATTTTACTACTTGGAAATACTGATAAAAAATATCAAGATTCTCCAAAACAGTAGTTGATATTGGTGTAAAAGAGGTACTAGTGACATTTAATGATGGAACAAATAAATAACCTAGGTATTATGAAACGTCTGAGTTTTAAACAGGAGTACTTGTCAGTCATATTTGCTTTTCAGGATGACAATACGTGAATAAATTGAGCAAAAATTAGTCTATATCTCGAGAATCATAATGATCTGAGAATGAGAAAAGTCCTACTTGAGCTTTTAATGGAAATAAAAGACTTAAAATATAAATCATATAAATCAGGTACAGGACCTAAGGTCTTACCCTGATTATTAAAATTTATAACAAAATAACCTTTTAATATAAGAATGTAATTTTTGTACAACTAGATAGGTTAGTTTTAATAGTTTTCTGTGTGTAATAGTTGACGGGAATACACTTTCAGGAGAGACTTGGGGAAGGGGGTATTTGAAAGGAATATATCATTTTCAGCTGAAATAACGTCAACTCAAGACAAAAGCCCAATTTGTGCTTTGGTTTCCCGAGGCGAATTCACTTATAAATGTTCCACGTAAATTTCGACATTGTTGTGGGCATTCTGATGCAAAAACAATGAAGAGATGGTTTGAAATATTTAAAGAAATATGCAGTGTAACAGAAAACACGCTAAAGATCACTTGGCGAGAACTGGAATGCCGCGTAGCTCATTTGAGGAAGGACAAACAAATTTGAGGAAAACGACAAACATGAAACATTTCAGTTTTTTGAAATGAAACATTTCAAATGCTACATAAAGAACTCCATTAAGAAAAATACGAAGACATATGTGTACCACAAGACACGCTTCACCCTGTCAAAAAGACACAAGCAAAAAAAAGTTCAACATGCTATTTGTCGATCAAAAGACAATAAAGCTACAATAACTTTAACAAAATATGACAGCTTTGTCTGCAAATAACATTCCTGTAATGTGTTAGCGAAAAATATCTGGGATTTGTGTCCTTTATTTAAGTCACGCACATTTAAAACATTTGGTTCAGTTTTATTCGATATTTTTTCTAAAAGTATGAAACAAATATTGAAAAGTCCTTATAAAAGTAGGTAAGTATACTTTCTCTTAGCTAAATTATTCACTGTTATTACGATTTATATTGTACAATAAAAATAATTATAATAAAAAGGATTGGGGTGACTCAGTCAACTAGCGCGACCATTAATGTTAGTATCGAGCGTACACCTACTATCGGATAAGGCTGTTAGTGGATTTTCTGGATGAAAACTACTTGTACTCTATTCACGAAGAATAGGAAAAAGAGAGACCAGAACACCTAGCACATATTAATTATCAGAGCAGCTGGCTATATAGTTTATATTGGGTAGTTGAATTATACAGTAAAATGTGTTACATGTTGCATAATCACGGCGATTACAATTTAAAAAGTTTTACAAACAAATAAATAAAATTAGACAAAATAGAGTACTTTAAATACACTCATGTCCATAATTTAAAGATAATTCAGAATCACACAGAAATTTAAATCTAAAATAAAAATTTCACCTGTAGAATTATCACACACATCTTGAAGAAGAATATGCAAGTTACAGGAAACCACCAGATGGCGCGGATAGTACGTCACAATGACGAGAGTGTAAGAGAGGGGTATATAAGGAATAGTGGCAAAGAAGTAAAATTGTTCACAAGCGCTAAAAGACTTTCAGTGCAATAACCGCATAGTTATGGCACAAAGGAAGCATTTGGATGATCTTTTACGTGGTAGAATTATCGGACGAATGGAATGTGGGCGAACCCAGCTGGAAGTATCCGAGGAACTTGGAATCGCCCAGAGTGTCATCTCCAGGCTTTGGAAACGATTCCAAGATGATGGTAATGTCAGTAGATATTACAGAACAGGTCGCCCCTGAGTTACAACGCCGAATGAGGACCGGTATTTGGCAGTTACTGCCAAAAGAAACAGACGCAGCACAGCATCAGACCTATCTCGTCAGCTCTCTTCAGCTACCGGTACGGCAGTTTCAAGGCAGACCGTGTACAGACGCTTAGGGCACATTGGTCTATATGCTCGTAGGCCTGTCAGATGTGTTCCCCTTACCGCAACTCACTGTCGCCTGTGATTAATCTGGAGTAGAGAGCATACATTGTGGGCACCGCAACAGTTGTCTTGAATGATGTTTTCCGAAGAGTCCAGGTTTAGTTTGCTGTCAGATTCTCGCCGGACTTTCATATGGAGAGCGCCAGGTACCCGTTACCACCAAGAGAACACCATTAAACGACACTGTTACGGTGGTGCAGGATGGCTCGTTTGGGGAGGAATTATTCTTGGTTCCAGAACTGACCTGCATGTTCAGAGTGTAACGATGACAGGCCACATCTATCGGAATGTCATTCTGGAACAACATGTACGTTTGTTTCGGGGCGCCATAGGTGCTGAATTTCTGTTTATGGATGACAACGCCCGTCCTCACCGTGCAAACATTGTAGACGAATTCCTTCAATAGGAGGATATCACCCGTATGGATTGGCCAGCATACTCACCGGACTTGAATCCAATAGATCATGTGTGGGATATGCTTGACCGACGAATTGCAGCCCGTCAACCCCCTCCCACCTGTCTACCGGAACTTCGGAGGGCATTGCTTGATGAGTGGTGTAATATTCCCCAAGATCAGATTGATAATTTGATACTCAGCATGTTTAGGCGCTGTAAGGCCTGTATTGCATCGTCCGGGAGACATACTCCGTATTAACCATCATACTAACCATGTTATAATGTTTTTTGTAAATAGGTTCTTTTTTGAAATTTGCTCCAGGGAGTAAAAATCGCACTTTTTATTAATTATGTCAAACATATAGCATATTTTTTGCTCTTTACCTTTTGTTTAATAAATAGACTTAACAAATAAGTGAAATTTGTTTTGCTTCTGTCTCTTTCTTTGCCTGAATTTCATTATCCTGAATTTATGGAAATGAGTGTAGTTGCCTTGAAATCACAAGAAGTTCAAGTTCAGAGTAATATAAAATTGAACACAAAATGTTATGTATAAGAGGTGTTTGAGAATCAAATATGTAAAAGTAACATTTATAAAAAATTAAAGATGATAAGCAGATGTAAGGCAACAAAAGTGAATTAGGATTACACAGCTGAATATGAAACTGTGTTTAAGTAAATGCTGGAGGAAAATATCGTAATGAATTTATTCTAGAAAGGACAAGTCGCATAAAAGCAGTAGAAGCAGTACAGAAAAATCCTATTCAACAATCGCATGATCATCTTCAACATTATCATATCACTAAGAATATTTTTTTCGGAAAATAAGTACCGCGTTTTGGAAAAAAGAACTCTCATATAAAACCTCTTTCAAAACAAAATTTAAAATTTATTCTCTAATCGTCAATTTTTCAAAACAAATTTCAAAAGTTTTTACAAAACTTTCTGTTCTTGGAGCACTTAATACATCCAATCAGATTACTCTTTTCTGACCATTTCACGGAGACTATCTGTAATCACTTTTTTTACAAATTATAAAATCTCACAATTCCTTACTGATCATGGTAATTTTAAAGTGTACCTGAAAAAAACTTACATGTGCCCATCCGAACTCTGTGACTGCATTGTTGGTGAAGAGCAAAGTGTTGAACACCTTATTCTTTTTTGTTCAAAATTTAAGGAAAGAAGAAAATGTCTCACAATTAATCTGCATGCTCTGAAAATCAACTGACTTCCTAATTTTTCAACTTGTTTCAAGTAAAGATTCATTTCTTTTATTTTGTATCTTCATTTATTTGATTTTGTAATTATTTGTAAATGTTTCATTTATCTGCTTTTGTAACTTCATTGTTTTGGTTTTATTACAAAATTGTTTTATTTCGTAATGTAATTTTTGTGTTTGTAGCTTATTTGTTTTTGTTATTTCATTATTTCGTAACTTTTTTATTTGTTACTTACTTTTTATTTCATTTATCTTATTTTGTTTGTTTTACTTACTTCTTGTAGCTCCTTTTTGTACTTGTGGTGCGCGGGAATTGTTTTTATATGTCCAATAAAGAAAAATTCATTTTCAAATGAAACTTTCAGAAACTATTATTTACATAGTTACCACCATTGTTCAGACATTTGTTATATCGGGAGACCAATTTGTCTGGACCCTCTTCGAAGAAAGATGTAAGATGAGATGATGAAGAGAAAGATGAAAGCCACGACTGAACAGCAGTTTATGGAAACTCATCACAAGGCAATCTTATTCTGAACCATCTGTTTTTACGAAGTTTCAGTCACTTTGTCCAACAAACCATGTTTTACAACAGAAGCCCATCCATGCCGTGTTTTTTATGAACATTGGTCCACCCCTCATTGAATTGCCGAACCCATTTTCTTGACATTTCATCATATTTATTACATGTTCCCTATATATATCTACAAATTAAGGATGAATTTTAACCGACTTAACATTCCTTGCTTTCAATAAATGAATCACAGAACGCTCTTCACATTCGGTGGGATCGTTAATAGTCTTAAACATTTTGAATAATAAAATAATACACAATAAATAAAGTAAATAAACATGCACATAAAAATAACACAAGAATAGGAGTGTCGTTTTTTTTCCCTGTCAAGTTAGATCTCGATACAATAGCTGTCAAGTTTTATCGAAAAAAGATTATTTCAATGAATTACGAATAGCGTTAGAGACTAGAAAATATTACTTAATTTTGCTTCAGAGTGGAGGGTTCTTCATCCTGATAGAAATATTTTCGTTCATGTATAGTACCAGATGAAAATTGGTGGTAGAAAGTACAGCAAAACAAGTAATGATCGAAGGTCCCGACAGCCTAGAGAGTGGCACAGGTCATTTGTGTACTAAAACCTAAAAATGTTCATATGAGAGAAGGTCGTGGTTTGTGAAAAAGTAGGTTATAAATATTTCAAAAGAAGGGGGAAATAAATTGGAATCAGGGCTGGGGGAAAACATTTCGTTCCTGTCTCCGGACACACAATTTAAAGCATTTGTAATATTCAGTCTTACATTGCAATGGGGAACAGATATAATATCGGCTTTTCTGGGTTATCTTTCCATTTTCAGTTCTTCTTAATCAACAAACTGCGCATTGTCTTGCATAAATTTATAAAATTGCTTATTTTAAAAGAAACTCATAATTTTATGCATGTAAAGATAATTTGGAACATGTGTACGAGGTGTCACACAAAAGAAAAGAGACTGGTTCAATAAATCATTATACTTACAGAATCAGCTCTTTGTGACATTTTATCACTTTCAAAGTCCCCTTTAACATTCACACACTCTGCGTTCGGTGCTGTCATTGGTAACAGCTTTGGAACGAGGTTTTTGGAAGACCCGACAGGATATTCTCCATTCTTGCATGAACCTCTTCAACTGAGGTAAAATGGAATCTCATTTAGCAAAATTTAACTGTAGGAAATAAAAAAGTACATGGAGCTAAATGAGGCGAATAAGGATGATGCTCAATCACAGTAATATTTTTGCTGGTCAAAAACTGCTCGGCAGATAGGGCCGTGTGAGGATTTGCATTGGTTTGGTGCAACATCCACCCATCATTCCACAACTGTAGCCTTTTCCTCCCTATTTTTTCACGAGGTCAATTTAGTATTTCAATGTCGATTCAGTGACGATTAATAGTCTGACCACTGGGAACCCAATCATTCATTACACAATTACATTAATATCGAAGAAAACAATTAACATTACCTTGAGTTTTGATTTTGACGTGTGTGCTATTTTGGGTCTTGGGGATCCCGGAAATTTCCACTGAATCTACTGGCGCTTACTTTCTGGGTCATAGGTAAAAATCCAAGTCTTATCACATGTTACAACAGATTCCAACAAATGTGACTCGTTTACAATGCATTCTAACATGTATACACGCACGTCTTTACGGCACTGTTTTGGACACCAGGCAGTATTTTTGGAACAACCCTCACACAAATCTTTCTCATGTGTAAGTCATCAATTAAAAAGCGTCTAACAGCTTCCCTATCCAAGTTAACCAACTTTCGTCACTGCACGAACACTTAATAATCGGCCACTTTGAATCACATCACAAACTCTGGCAATATTTTGGTCTGTAATCACTCACCTTGGACACCCGGCATGTCCATCATCTTCCACACTATACCTTTCCCCTGAAATCCATATAAGCCATTCGACCACGCATGCACGAGATAAAGTTTTATCTACATAAGCCTCAGTTAACATTTGAAATGTTTCCGTAACTTATTTCTTAAGTTTAAAAGAAACTTGTTGTTTATTCGATGTTTAGTTTTAAACTAGATATTTTCCCGACGGAATGCAGTTGTACGTGTTTACTGAATGACGCAGTGCTTCCAACTGGCATGATCCATTAAGTCGATACTGGCCACATGGTTTGAGGAGATGTGTGGGGGGACGTCATTAAAACAGTTGTAACCAATTCCACTCCCTTTTCAAGCTACACACTTAATCTCATTTTTTGTGTCACACCTTGTATATGAATTGTCAATCCTGTGGACATTTGTTTTCAAATACATATTAAACTTTTGTTAAAGGTTTTGTAAGAAGTTCGCTTTTTGAGGACATAGTATACAAAATATTAGTTAATATGAAAGTTTTTGTTTAATAATTATCCTTTGATGGAAATTAATTAATTAAGAATCCCTGTTCTTTATCGAATATTTTAAAGAATCTAAATTCCTACCTTCAATGAAAAAGTCCGGCATTCCCCACAAAGAAAATCCCTGTTGAGAAATATTTCAGTACCATGGGCAAACTTCTCTCTTAAAAACACTAGCACTAATAATATCAATATAAGAATTAAAAATATGTGCAAATCAAAGATAGAGAAAGAAGAAAATATCAGTGCCCGTACTGCGTATTCGCAACCCGATTGTGGCTACCTTTCAGTAGCTCGTATGATGCACAGGTAAACCAGTTTAGGGGTTAAGTTTTTCACAAAAGAGAAGGAAAGCAACACCCTCCGTATAAATATGGGTACAAATTTTGTTAATGCTAATCCAGCAGACTACGACTACGTTAGACCTCGTAGAATGACATCTGAGTTGCAATTCCACTCTCCAAATTTCCACTCTACGCCAATCAAAGGGTACCGAAACCCTTTATAACTTACAGCTATTTTAGTTCGTTAACGATAAACGCGCTAATATGAGTCCACAGATAAATTTTTTTGCCCTAACATGCAATTTATTTCTAAATTTAAAATGGCATGGATGCAATAAGATTTTAATCGCTTCTACGAATTTAAGTTTTTTTTTTTAAGGCATACGGTAAAAATGGAGCGATTTTTTCAGAAAAATGAAAGAAGCATAAATTTTATACCTAAAATAATGAGCTTTTGCTCATTTTTATAACAGGGATGTTTTTAACCGAAGATAATTTAGGTAAAATATATTTTTTATAAAGTCTTAATAGAGAGAAAGAATCTGGTAGAGTTTCTGCACACAACTTGAGCCTTCTACATTTCCTTTAGAAAGGTTGGGAGGAACATGTCTCCTTCTCTCGTGGCCGCGGTAGCCTAGTGGTCAAGGTATATGATCGCGGCTGGCGAATCATGAGTTCGAGACCAGTACCACTGAAAACCTGCTGTGTAGGGAAACGTTACACGTTAAATCTGTTGAGAGCTCGAACGTCATCCCGTTAGTGTGGTGCAGTAGTTAGGAGAGAAGGGTGCCAGCTCCGGTGTCGTCCTCGCCACTTGACCATGGCTCAAAATTATGTGGCCCGTCACCAAAATCCTTTGTGTAGCTGAACAGTGCGACGTTAATATTCACTCAGTCCCCTTCTCTCATCTCTTGGTATCTTCCTGTGATTCTTAACTCACGTCAGGCTCAAGAAATAGTGATGGTGAAATTCTTAACTACTACTGTAGTTAAAACAATTTTATAAGACATGAGTCGTTATATAATTTCCAAAATGTTGAATGAAAATTTCACCCTTTAATGTTTATAGTTTTATTACTGATATGGTTATATGTTTCCTAAATATATAAGTGTTAGTCACTGCTACATTAATTCTCGAATTTGCTACTGTAAAAATAATCCAAATTAATGAATTTGTTTGTATTTTCAAATTTCTTTGTTCGTCACATTTCTTTAAATTATTTTACCTTAAGAGAGTACACATTCAAAATTGTAAATTTGATCTATTTTAATAAATACATGTATGCCTCACAAAGTCTCATTTCTAAAAATTTGAAATATTTCTATTTAAATTTCAAAATAACAATCGACAACTATTATAAAATTGCTTTATTCTTAGATTTTCGAAGATACCAGATGTATAGTTTAAAAATTATACTCTGTATTTTATTCTTCTCATCTTTTTCCATTACGCTTTCTAATTCCACTATAAATTCAAACCCTTCTTTTCCATTTCCTTTCTGTTTTTACTTATATTGTTAATATTTAAGATAGCAACTAAAGCACTCACACGCTATTAGCGGAAAAGTTTTAAAAATTAACATTTGAAAAACTCCCTCTGAGTTATAATTGCAAGTAAGTATTCAATTACTACTAAGTATTTGGTTTTTTGGGCTGGATTGTACAGGTATTTCAGTTAGTGTTTAAGCAACATCTTTTAGTGTTGTTTTCGAATGGAAGGTAATTCGTGGGAAAAAAGGAAAATAAGAGGAAAAAAGAAGTAAAAGGAAATGAAATAGGATTTTGACCTTAAGATTGGATAATTTCCACCGAGAAAATGTTGAATTTTATATTTTAATATGTAAGGCAGGAAAGCAAAAATGAAATGGAAAGAAGAATTTACGTTAAACCATAATTTAATTATCGTTATATATAATGCATATGCAATTGTTCGATCAAATTTTGAAGATGCAAATTTCCAACCATTTCTTTGTTATGATCAGAAATGATCTGTTCAACTGTACAGTCCATTAACAAAAGCTTAACCTCTATCCAATTTTCAGTATTTCAACACTTTTCATCAATTGTGTAGATTATTGCCTCATCTCAAGTTTTGATTGTATCAGAAGCATTCTACTTCTAAAACTAAACATTTATATCTCGTTTATTTTCTGTTGTTTATAGGATTTTTCTATAAAGAGTGCTACTGTGCAGTAATTGTAACAAGTAAAAAAAACTTTCTTTTGCTATTTCCATAAAGTTAGAGATAATGCCTCCCATAAATATTTGTTTTCTAAACGGGATTTTTTAGGAGTAAATATGACAGCTGCTCATCAATCTTGTCAGCAAATTTAACAAAGTTTTCAACAAAATTCGCAATTTTAAATGAGGCGATTCAAATGTGTAAGGAATGTGACCCATCTTCACTTTGAATACTTTTTTAAAACATTTGAGCACAGATTTGATAATTATTCTATAAACCTGTAAGGAAATCTCAGTTTACTCCAAATTTATTGAAGAAATGGCTGACTTGAATCACGCAATATCAGAATTGGACATTGCCAGAGTAAAGTACGATGTCATACTCCTATTCAGAAATGTTTTACACATGCTACAGGTGTTAGCCTCAAACATCCTGAAGTCAAATGATATAGGGTGCGATACCTGTTTCTGTTAATGTTGCTATGAATTTATAGCCTCGTAAGCTTTTATGAGAGGAAGGTGCCTTAATTTGTTACGAGAAAATGAAGCTTTGGAACTATGCATGGATGTTCATAGATGTTGAGCTTTCATACAAGATAGGTTCTGTTTTACAAGTAAAGGTCTGCTTAGGACTATCTGACATAATAGAGAACATTTCAAGTGATTAACTAACCGGATATTCTCCTAGATTTGAATCACATTGAGAACCGTGGCTCGTTGTTAAAAGTAAAAGCCTCGTCAAAGCAACCATGTAGCGTAATGGCACTTGCTGAAACAATAAAGTATACACAATTGATGACAGCACATATCTCTCTCGTTGACAGTTTTCAAAAATCAGAGAAGGAGACACAATATGCCAAGATCAAGCAAGGAGGGTACATCCTTCACTCATTTGTAAAGAGAAGGATATATCGAGACGAAAAAAATAGCAAGAGTACCAATGTTCCAGAATTAGGCAAAGTCATCATCGTTTATAAGATAATAGTTAAAAGCCGATATGAATCATTTCGGTTAAAAGAAAAGATTGTATTATTGGGTCCCAAATCAGCTTACTGAACATGAATGGCAGCAGTGAATCCCCACATGAGTTTCTTTTTGCTTTTTCTATTTACAAAAATGAGCTATTCTACCATTATGTTGTAACAGATTACAATGGATGAAAAGTGGGTTACAAACCGTTGTGTAAAAAATCTACCGACCCTATGTAGGTCTTTTAAACCTACTACATCGACGTTAAAATCATCAACTCATTTTTAAAAAGATTTTCATGCACTGTATGGTATAATTTACTAAGTATAATTTACTTTGAAGTCCGTGACCTTATTGAATAACTAATTCCGCTTTTTAACATTTTTTTTGACAAATTTCGATTAGCATTAGTCCTGGAGAGGATCATTGTTTTCAATTGACACAATTATTCTCCTCCCAAGCAGCGAAAAATGTCGAATGTTACTACCTGACATGGATTGTTGTGTAATATATCTTGATTGTTATATTACTGCTATCTATGCTGTAATGTGAACCATCATTGCGATTCTCATAACGCTTCTGTCATCATATCCATTTGTGTAACGAGGCTAGTGTTTTTGACACATCTGTCCCTCCTGTACCCACCGATCTCATTGTTCATTCACTGTTGCTTAATTTCGTATAACATGAGAAGCAATTTAGTTGTAAAATGATCCGCAATTTCTAGTAGAAATAATTCTTCCTATCTCACTCTTAAAAACGTTCTCAAATGATTTCGGCATTTTTTTGTCAAGATATACTGAAGTGTCTCCCAAAAAGAGTAGGAAACAGTGCAGGAAAATCATTTCTGTTACTTAAGGTGTCCGACTACCCTAAAATTGTGAGTTTTGTCAAAAATTGAAATTTTCTTATGATTTTATTTTATAGGTCATTTTATTAAACTTATAAAAATACCAAGTTTATTATTTTACGTTCACTAAAAAAAAAAACTACAAGTATTTTAGTAAAAGCAGATGCCCTTATTTTAAGCAGGATGTCATACTTTTAAACGCGTGTTACTCGAAATGAGTTTTTTTAAAATGCTGAAAGGGCCAGCGATTGCTAAAGAAAGTTTTGAAAATAATTAACTGAATTTCTTTTTGTATGCTCTGTATAATTGTAGAAGTGTTATAACCTTCATATTTATCAATAATTGTTTTATTACAAAATTTACAATCCCTTATGCGCATATAATCGCTGTTTTTTAAGCAATTTCTTATAATAACTAAGATAAATTCCTCTAGTTCTTGTAAAATTAAAATATCTCTTATCCTAAAGGTCATTTCAAAAATGAATAACATAGCAGCACATCAAAAATTGTTCATAAACGTTTAGTACAAAATGGGCCCCGTTTATGGTATTTTTTAATAAATTCTTACCCATTTTTTCCCATTTTAGTAATAATATTTATTTTTCTCTTCTTAATTTTAGCATATTTTTCTAAAAATGTATAAAACAAATCTAAAAACAACAAAACAGTACCCATATCTCCATTTTTTAAAATTATTACTTAGATTACCATTTAAGGCACATTTTTGAAGATGTTTCTAGTTCTACAACATAGATTTATAAGTTCTGTGACGGATCTTTGCGCGACCTTTACACTAATCCGCTTGGGGGAATCTTTGGGCTAGTATTCGCGTTAATTCACAGCCATCTCTCGCAAGAAGAAACCCTGATATCAAGATTAGTTTGTCTATATAAAGTCTGGGTTTTGTAATTGTTAGATAGAAGGAGCGGAGAAACTATTGTGGCGTTACAAAGGTGAGATTTAATTGATTTTCACAATTTGAGTTAAGAACGGAGTTTGCCACGATACTAAATTAGTTAATTGGGAATTTATAGTCCAAGATAGATTAGGTTAAATTAAACTGATTACTTGCGCTTGTTCACTTAGGGTTTATTGCCTTTTTTATATTACTCCTAGGCATCCTCTTGTGGTTTAACTTGTGGTTGATTAGTGTTCTTGAATAGTAATAAAATAATAATTATTATTAAAGTTTCTGGCCATGCTTTGTTTTCTCTCACACCCTTAGGTAAGCAGGACGGTGAGGGAGCGACTTTACAAGGGGAAGTCGCTCACAGTTCTATATTAATCAGAAAGATATTAGATAAATATAAGATCTTATTTCTGAACTATATCGAATATCAGTTTTATCTACTTTTCTAATAGATACATTACATTGAATAGATTTT
Organism: Trichonephila clavata; assembly: GCA_019973975.1. Taxonomy (NCBI): domain Eukaryota; kingdom Metazoa; phylum Arthropoda; class Arachnida; order Araneae; family Nephilidae; genus Trichonephila; species Trichonephila clavata. Next base: position 16,431 of record BMAO01036184.1, read on the forward strand.
TATTAAAAACAACATTTTTTAAGATTTGTTATAGGGCAACTACAGACTCACTGATTAAGATTTTGGAACTGCTACTGAAACTTTTAATTTTTTCGAGTGAAGAGTAATGATAGTTTATTGTATTACTTTATGTTGCATGGATTATTACAGGTTTACATTCTGTAAAGTTAAAAATTATTAAAAAGGAATCAACTATTTTATCTATGTATTAAATTATTATTATGACAAAAGTGATTTTAAACACAAACAATTGACTTCACCAAATAAACCAAACATTTTATGATTATGCATTGGGAAACGGAAAAAGGTTTCTACCCACCTTAAAAATTTTAAATTTTACCTTTTTTCTATATTTTACCTTTTTTTATTATATACTATTCAATTTGCTTTGCATGATTCTTTACATTTTATCTATTAGCATTATGTAATTTCTATTTGTAGAACCTTCTGCTGATCAGAGGCAGAGTTTGACTCTATATTTTTACTGAAATCCATTTCTATAGTAAACAAAAAGTTCCAATAAATAGCATTGAATTTTTCCTTCAAAATTTGCTACATTACAAAATTGTCTTTTTTCTCTCATTCTCTCTCTCTCTCTCCCCTTTAAAATATGTTTCATTACTAAAAATTAATTATTTCAACTAGTGAATGCAATATTTTCATGTTTAAAGAAGGAAAAAAGCCATAAATTCCGCTGGGTTAAAATATTTATTTTTCCCCATGCTTAGTACATACACAAGACATTTATCATATATCTGACAATCTTTACATGAATGACTTTCATAAAATTAATATCACTACTGCAGTGTGTATACATTTATATTTCCATGAAACAATTATTCACATACTGGACACCAATCCATATATACTTCAATTGATAAGTAAAACATAAAGAGTTGCACAACATTGCTTATCTCTCCAATAATTAGTGTGTTACATATACATTAAATTAACATGCAAGATATGGACAAACACATGAATGTAGTTTATGTAGAGAAGGAAAAGTGTTTTAAGTGGAAGAAAGATCAAATACATTTACTTCCATATATTTTAAACATGCAGGGTAATAGACACTTTGATACATACAATATCCACAGTATATAGGAAGGATAATATTATAAACTCAGTGATGGTGCACCAGTAAAGATTTAAAGTAATGCTAGTCTACGAAACATTTTACATCACACACTATTTTGCAATAATGTGAAAGATATACTAAACAGGGTAAAATAACGAGATACATTGTGTTTCTTAATAAATACTTGAGATTTTATTGTAACTGAATAATAAACTGATATACGGTACAATAATGCAATTTAGTACTTTCTTTGAAAAATATTGTAAATACTGTTCGTTTCATTTTGTATAATATAGGTTTCAGAAATTGGAAAAAAAATTATTTCTGAAAGAATTTACGATTATTTAATGTCAATAAATGCTTAAAATTTAATAAGCATAAAAGTCTCATCCCGTTAATAGTATAGCAGAATTTTATTTTTATGACACTGTAAATAACATTCTGATTTTTCATCTCCAAAAACATAAACAAGAAATATGTTTTTATATTTTTTTACTGAAATAATCAATAAAATAACTAAAATTTATAGAAACAAATTTGTAAGCTCGAGTTTGAGGGGAAAATTCCCATAAAATATAGGAGTTATATAAATTTTAAGCTCTCATTTTTTCTCCTAGGCCTTGGTCAATTTTTTTCGGAATTTTACTAAAATATAAAATTTGATTTCCATGGCAGGCATAAAATTTGACTTAGCTTTTAACCAATATCTCTTTTTCCAAGTCTTAGTTTAATAGTAATTCGAGAAAGCTACATCAGTTAGTTTATTATTTCTTAATTAGGATTTTTTAATCCAGTTGAAAGGACTATGCAATTTTTAAAACTTTTCCCATTCAGGATTTAAAATTATGAATTTTAAAGAGCAATTTTACTTAATGAGTGCGCAATGTAATAAATTATAAAAAGTTTTGAATTTATAATATATTAAATGTATAGCAGAATTTTAAGAGACCCGCAACTTTTGTTTGCATAATGGTGTTTACTGAACTTTATTTCAGCAAGTTCTCTGTAAAGAACTTTTGAAGAGCATGAAAAATGTATTTTATACTTTTTGGATTTAGTTTATTTATTTTGAATTAACAATTTTGTAAACTGGGAAAAATTGTAAAAATATCATTTTTCATACTTAAATTAAGATAGAATCATAAATGTGAGATCCTTCATTTTCAAGGATCGTAAACGTGAACATTATTAAGACTTTAACTTAAAAACATGATAACGTCCATATTTATGATCAATGAAAGTGAAGGATAATGAGGGAATGAAAGTGTGTATCACATGTTCAATAACACTAGCTTTTTTCCCCACATATGTAGCAGTTCATTTCTCGTAACTAAATATATTTTGAAAGGTTTATACGAAACGATTTTTTTTAAAGTAGGATACATATGTTTGTAAGTTATCCTGATGAGATTAAATTCTCTAAGGTAACTTAAAATTTACAATAAAAGCTTAGGAAAAGGGCGGAAAAGCCATAAACTGAATACATAAAATTAAATTTTCTTAGCGAATAATTTTTTATTTCAAATATCCATTCTCTAAAGAAGCTTACTAATTTGAAATGCACTAATAAATATCCTATTAAATTCATTTTTGTATTTTGTTGTTTATTACGGACCATTTAAAATTTCTACTGCCTTTCAATTTCTTTATAAAATTAATGGTCACATAGACGTTCAATTTTTTTAACAGAATAAAAAGGTAATTTTTAGTCAGTCAAAGTATAGAATTTTATTATTGAAAGTATCTTCAATTTCGATCAGAGTAACTTCTAAATTTGAGTCTTATTTTTGTTGCTTTTATTTAATTTTTCCTTGACTTTATGTAAAATGAATGATGGTAAACCAATAAGATAAAATCCTTAGATAAAAAGAAACATGTTTGATATAGTTTGGGAGTTACGTGTATAATATAGCGTATTTAGAAATATTTCTACTCGCGTGTAATGTTTTTTACTTAGAAAATGCATATTTTATTAATTCTTAGTCAATGAGCTATTTCCTGATAAGAAAAAATAAATTATCCTTCCTTATTCTTCTTGTACATTTCATTAAGGATTTCTTTGTTGTTTTCATGTCTATGCCTGACGTTATCAGTAAAGTCTCTCAAGCAAATTTTTTAAAAATATATTTTTCATTATCATTTTTTTTTATACTAATAAGTTTCATTTTGAAAAAAAATTGAATCAATCTCATTTTAGAAAATATATCACATATGCAGAAGCTAATTCTGTTAAATTAATATTTCTAGATAACTTGTAAAATATAACTATAGGTATTAAAGTTGTGTTTTAAATGGAATGAAAGTAAGTTTGAACACTTAGCCATTTATTATGAAAGAAAAATCTAAGAGCAGCAATGAGTTTGAACTTTAAAATTTACATTTTAATGAATGATAAACTATATGGGTACACATGACTTGTGTTTCCATCACGCAAGAACTTTTTCTCACGCCAATTAAAATAATTCGAGTGATTTTAAAATGAATTATGAATTAACCTGCAAGCACAATGTGTGTGTGTATAATACACCTGTTTTCATTCAACATATTACTATTAGCGGTAGTAGTAGTAATGGTACTAATAAATCGTTTACTAAAAATACAAAAATCATTAATAGATTTCAATCTACTTTGAAAAGTAAAATATCAATTTCCTTCCATTTTTTTCCTGCAAGCTCTTTTGGGAGAATGAAAAAGATAAACACAATTATCTCACTCCCTCTCCCTCAATGTAATAAAAAATTGTGGGAAACTTTAATTAAAAATCAATAGTGAGAGATTTTTCAGTAAACAGTGATAACATGTGATTTTATTTTGCTTGTACAAGCAAATACCGACAAAAGAAAAGCTCAAACATAATAAATAACTCAGTGGAAAAAAATCTTGAAGCATATAAGAAAGAAAGGACAATATTTGCTTTCAAGAGCATTCAAGCGTTCAGTCAACGGATATAACACCTGAATAACACAGAATGATTTCCTTTATATAAATGTTCTACATGTATCTGACCTTAGAACTTTTTGCAACGCCCTGAAGGAAATAGATAGCGACGGAGGAAGGAGAAGAAAACATATAAGAAAAGGTTTCAACTAAGTATTTCTAACTATTTTTGAAGGTTAAGCTTACTTTTTATTAATAAGAAATAGCAGGAACAGTATAGGTAATTGATATCAGTAAGCTAACTCTTAAAAAGAAGTATTTAACATTAGCTACCATCGTAATAGCACTATTTTTTATTGGTTGAAAAGTTAATAAAACATGTAGTTAAACAAAGAAGCAAAAATGCATGCGTAGTTTTTAAATTTATGCACTTAACGTATTATTAAATGTATTTATTTAACTTAAATTTTTGTTAATTTACATACACACTTGCCTCTGTTTACTTTTACTCTTAAATCCATGAACTTAAAAACTTATTTATATTTTGATTTACTTTAAATTTAACTAGCCAAATTTACATTTATATTTGGTATTAGGAGTTTTATTACATTTTCGAATAAGTTTTATCATTTAATTCGATCATTGTTGAAAGAAATATTTAAAAGAAATATTTGGTTAAGCTGATAAGGTTAGGCTGATTCAATAAAATGATCATGATTCTAAAGTTATTGGTTCCACATATTTATATGTTTATTGAATAATAATATATTTCCTTTATACAAGTTTGGTTTTAAAAGTAGTTAGAAATCGAACATAAATTTTTTCATTACATAATTTTAATCTTAGACTATAAAAACAATTATTCCAAAAACTTCGAAAGAATGTGTTTCAGTATATTAATAGTTAAAGAATTATTGCAGGATCAAGTTTTGAAATGTATAAAATGAAATTAGATGAATGGAAATATTTCTACCTTTTTCTCTTCAAAAGGAAGAATAGTAACATGTGCACAGTAATCATGTAGTTTTATACATTGTATCTGATTTTTAACATTTTTATTAATGCTAATAATAAATTTTAAATGCGATATATTTTAATGATCAGTAATCGTTATCTATAAAAAGAAACTTATAAATAAAATTTCGAAATGTATGTCTCAGAATATTATAATCAAGATATAAAAAAACTTGTTGGGAAATTTGAAAAGATAGAGCTTAAAACATAAATTTAGTTTATTCTCCTGTTTCTATCATTTTGTCAATTACATATAAAATGAGATAAACTTAAGTGTTTAAATTAAATACAAATGCCGCCATTGTCTTATTACACTCTCAATCTTTTTAAAATTAAATCCTTGATGTGCACTCATTGATAGAACCTATTGATATGCATAATGAGAAATAAAGAAAAAAAAACATATTTCTTCTTCATGATTTTTTCCATATTACTTTGAAAAACTTTATTAGCAAGTACCGTAAAATCCGGCGTATAACGCGCACTTTTAACACAAAATATGAGACCGAAATTGACGAATGTTCGTTATACACCGTGTATAAAAATGAGAGCTTTAAAAACACAAAAAGATGAGCACAGAAAAGAGTTAGACTTCTTCATCTATCGAAATAGTGTTTATTTAAAAGAAATGGCATTCCTTATGAACTTAACAGGTTGTAGTTCTAGAAGTATACTTTTTTTTAACGCTTTAAATAGCACCTCGAATAAATGACTTCAAAATATAACAGCATTGCGCACTTACATTTCAGGTTTCTTTGAAAAAAAGGGAGAGTGCGTTCTACAGTGAATCTACCTAAAAATTTAAAATTGCAGCTTGAAAGTATGGGTGCGCATTGTACGGTGGTGCGCGTTGTACACCGGATTTTATGGTAATTTATACAGATAATTTGAAGTTCAATTACAGCTCTCCTTTATGCAAGAGAAATTAATATTTACGTGACACTTTTTAAATTCCTTGGCAATATTTTATTTGATATTCTAATCATTGAGGTAATTTGGCTTGCCTAATTATTGTATTAATTGTTCATGAAGCTTTATACTACTTTTTTAAAAATAAAATAAAACTATATTTTAAAGTTCTCAAATTTATACCTAATTATAGAAAATATTAACCAGAGTTATAGTTTTTTTTATAATGACATTTTTGAAAATTTAATTCATTGAATCGAATCATAATGACTGTTCCTTTGAGTACATCCTATTTACAATCTAAAAATAAAAAAAATAAATATTATGACCATTTATCAAGGGAAGGAGAGTTATAGTTCAATGAATGTTGATATCCCTTTTATTTAAATGTACTTATTTCAGTTAGATACAACTAAATCGAACAGCTATAAAAGTTGTGTTTAGTGTTCTAAGGGCAATAAAGAATAATAAACAAAATTCCTTTTTCACATTTTCATACCACAACAATTTTATGATTTATATATAATACATATTATATTCTATTTCATAATGAAAGCTTTCTAAAGATATGTATTTACATCACTTTTCTCAACTTTTATATCAATAATGAATGCTCTCCAAGATTCAGAGTTTTTCATTCAAAAGAAATAATTTAATTTTTATGCTAATATATCTAACTGTATAGTTTTTTTCAGATTGGATAACATTGAATTTTGCTCAGTACTTCTTTGAGATAAATGTTTTGTGAATTTCTTTCTTTGTTTTTAAGGCTACTGAAAATAAATTTTTATTTATGTACACATTTTTGTAAAACATGATTTATATCTTATAAAAGATCAAAACAAATATCTACTCAAGTGCACAGAGAAGCTTTTTTATATAAGCTGCTAAATAGAACCATCAAGTTTGCTGTTCACAGAAAAGTATTCAAAGTTATAGAATAGTGTGATGAAGTTTACATATTACATAAGCTTGAAAGAAAGGAAAATACGATGTACCCTATTTGGGGGAAAAGTCTTACGAATACAATAATATTTGCTGAAGTTTCAAATTTTTAATCACAGCTGAAATTCACTACAACTTAGACATACGGTTAGAACATTTATAAGAGTAAAACTTCACACATACGAAGAGAGATTAAAATATTTTAAACGTGACATTCATAGTTGCAATTTTCATTGAAATACATGGAGTTTCATATACCATACATTTTGAAAGTTTTAATTTGCAATTAAGTATATTCAAGCATACAGCATCAGCGTTATATAACTAAAATTATTCAGTTTAAAATAGAAATAATACTTTCAAAAAGTCCTTGACAAGATGCGTTCACATTGAAACTATAGACATCAACAAAAAAATATCTAAATTTTTTACAGAAAATATTTAGTTCTGATTCATGTATGTTTCATACTTGGAAAAAAAACATATTTATTTTCAAATTGAGAATGAACAGAATTAAACAAATCGTTTTAAGCAATGAACAGACAAAGTTTAAAAATTACTGCACTCCTTGATCTTAATTGTTTGCATCAAATATTAAAATTTTTATCTTAAGTAAACCTTTTAAAGTAATTTTTAAGATCTCGGGGGTTTGTATGCTTTATGCAGTAATTTATTTTCAATCAGTTTAACTAATTTCAGCCATCTAATAATAAAAAGATTTTGCGCTGAGATCTCATTTAAAACCAGAAAAAATAAAACAGTTCTGCATCGCTTCATTAAACTAAATAATTTAAATAGAACAAAACGATAACTTTGGTTGTGTAAAAGGCTAAAAATCCACAGGGGGAATCTTAAATTGTGTGCATAAGGATAATCAATATCAAACAGCACATAAAAATTCGTTTTGAATAGGTAATTTGATAAAAGTGCCAGGAAAAAAAAAAATTCAAAAGATGCTCCAGGAAGAGCACAGAGAATAGGTATGACAATTTTTTAGTTCCCACTCATAATTAAAGAGAAACTTATGCAGTCATCTTGTCATGGCATTATAGTTCATTCATGCAATGCATATTCCTGCATTTTTCTGCTGGAGCAACTAGAAGCAATTAAAGTTAAGACAGCTCTTATAACTTATAAGCAGATCCAATTCAGTTTTCATAGCTTCGTTCTGGAAAGTTATTGTTATTTTGTTTTTATTGTTATTATTATTTTTGCTTTGTATATGAAGTGAAACTATCACTTGAAATGTTACATTTACCTTACTGCACAATTTGAATAATTTGTTGTAAGAACAATTTATTAGTATTGGGTAAGTTGAAGTTGATGTCTTTGGTATTTAAGATCTTCTTATATGCTTTGCTATTTTAGCATTTTAATATTATTATGTCTTAATATTTTTCAAATTGTGCTGGAAAATATCTCAATTTTTGAAATTTTAGTTTTAAAACATTTTTTTATGAATATGCTGCTTTCTATTCAATTAATATTTTTTAAATAATATACTCAAGTTAAATGTTTTTCAAAGCAGTATTCCCTCACATGATTTTCAACCAGATTTCTATGATTATATTTCATTAAATATATCTTAATTAAAACTGAGCTAATATGGTTATAAATAAAGTTTTATTAAAATATCTTATGTATACATAACTTACTTAAATGAAATTGATCGAAAACTTTGAAAAGAATTTCCATATGGCTTACTAAAAATATTAACAATGAGATGAATTTATTCTAAATGAGGATAATACAGAAATAAAAGCCGGAAGTAATTTGTGACAGCGCTTAAGTTCATTTGTATGCTTAAATTTTATACTTTTATACAAATAAATCTAATGGAATAGTTCAAAAGTTTTTTTAAGAAGCATCGCTTAGAAGTTATTCTTAAAAGAGTGAAATACATATTCAAATACATATTTAGAAATATATGTTTCGTAAGACAATGTGCATGTTTAGTCTTGAATATTGAAACACTACATCTATTTTGCTTTTAATTGGATGATAGAGTATAATTTATCTCAATTGAAAATGTTTTAAAATCATTGCCCAACAATTTAGAGGGGTTCTAGGAAATTGAAAATTATGTCGTCAATTACCTTTGCTTTACTCATTCTGGAGTTTTGTAATAACTTTCGAGTTTCTCAACTTTATTCTTATATAACCTGTAACCTGAAACACTTGAAATATTTGTTCTTGCGCGCTGGATAATATTTGAAAAAATATTATTAATTGCTTTTTGATAATTAAATTTAACGTATAACATAAGAATGTTAGCAAAATCTATGAACAATAAATTTTAGCCTGGAATATTCTTTTTAATTTTCAATAACATTTTCACCAATTTTTTCAATGGAAGTTAAAGAAATAAATTTTGTAAAGTAACTACTATTTTTTTTTAAATTTAAAAGCCGGAAATTATTTTTATTCCCCTGAAGAAATAGAATAAAGAGTGTTTCAGAGCATAAAATTGTTCATTAAGGTGAATAATGTACCCCAAGTAATACTGAAACTTCGATAACTTGGGAATTAAATATGCTTCGAAATACTGAAGACTGTATTCATTATAAAAGAATTTCGATAGCGAAAGTAATGAGAGTTTCCATAGTTATGGTACTGCATTTAAATTGTAAGTTTATATAGCATTCCTTCCTTTTTCGTATTTGGTTTCCAGGAGAAAAGAGACTATCTTAAAGGGAACCTAAAGATAAAAAGTTTTTAATGCATGTTATTTTCCCAAGTTTTTGCCTAAAGAATTTTTATTCATATTTAATAACTGAGTGACATATATTCCCTGCGAGAATATTTCAAACAGTTATTGCATCAGCAATTATGTTATGATTCTGTATTACATAACTTGTGATTCGAAATGTAAACTTGAAAGGCTAAAAGATTTTTTTAAATTCTTGTTAGTTTAGGTAGTTTATACATGAAGCCTGGAAATTATATCATTTTTTTATTACTGAATGAAGCATTCGTACAGTAAGTAAAATTTGAATTATAGTATACAGGTGAATCAGATTTCTTTTTGAATCCTTGAAAATAAATTCCAATATGAAATTTATAAACATTCAAAAATCTTATGTAGGCAAGTATAGTTTCTGTAGTATATTGATCCATCGCTTCCGCTAAGCAAGTAATCTACGTATGTCATTTATGCTTTTATTTATCGTACTTTTGAAGATTATCATTCTAAAATTGATTTCGCTTCGAAATTTAAATGGAATAATTCATCATATTACAGTTTACACACAAAAGAGAAAGTAAATTAATAGTCAAAGAGCGAAAAAACAGAATAATTTGAGAAAATGGCTATTATTTAATTAGCGAGCTCGCTCTCAGTATCATGACTAAATTTAAATTTAGCCATTTCAATGTAAAATTACGAGAAAGGTGTCATTTAGCTAAGAATTAAAAATATGTCTCTCTTTTTGATGATATTCTTCAAAGAAATATTAGACTGACTATTATTTTATATAGTTAGTTTGGTATTTAGCTAAAGAAATAATTTTAAAAAAAATTTGGCATCCCTTTGAATTTGTTACCATAAACATTATATAAATAATGTAAACCATGAATAGTTGGCTACTTTTCAACTATAATGTAAAACTTCGGTTTCAGGGAATGTCATACCTCTGATTATTTTCTTTTGACTTTGTCAAAGTATTTTAACGGATCTCTTTACAAACTTTTAATGTGCTGCGCCTTATTTCCACGTAATTTTTCAATGTCTAAGGCATTCCTCAAAACAATTCATTAAAGTTTGCATGAATCGAATAAATACATTCCTTTTCAACTTGATTAAAAGACGTAATGGAGCTAAAAGAATTTGGAACTGATAGTGACAAAAGAGGACATCAAAAACTTTGAGCATTAGTTAATATAATGAAAAGTGATAAAATGGTAGATTAGTACAATTAATTAAACTAATCTACCCGGAAGGCTTCAATGTACTCATAATTAAGATAAGCCAGAAAGTATTAGTTTCAATACTCTTTTCTAGATGATACTGACTAAAAATTTAAGATATATGTACCAATTTAAAAAGAGCTGAGAGCCTGAAAAAATCTTTTAGCCTGTATAAATGCTGCAGAATTTTTTATATGTTTATATATTTGTACTCTATAAAATACAATTTTTCTTAAAAAAAATGGAGTAAAATTTTTTATAGAAACGCCAGGCTGTAGTTGTAGGTGGGTTTCAAAAACAGGCGTTTTATGTTTTTAACACTAGAAAGACTGAAATTTAGAATATACCTATATTGCCCAAACGCAGTCAAAATGACTGCATTGTGAAAAAATAACTGTAAAAAAATTTGTTAAAAGTTAATTTTTAATATTTTTATATTATTTACAGTTATATAACAAGTTATTAGTAAATATTAACAATAAAAAAAATACTTCACTTGGAGAAAAAATACATTCTAAAAAATTCAAAGAAATGGTGTCATTATATACGTAATTGTTTTTCTATTTGAAATTAAAAGGCAGTCAAAATGACTTCTTTGGGCAATCTAATGTTAAATTAGCAATTTTAATATTTATGTATCTTAATTTGTTTGGTAATAATTTGATTTCTTCAAGAATTAAATGCATTGTTTTTTATTAAATATTTGTGTTTAATTTATTTGTATTTATACAGAAATTTCAATCTATTTCAGTTTTTGTAATTTGTAATTTATATATTAAGGGACATGTGTTTTGAAATTCAATGACTCTTTTGCTTTAAAAGAATTGAATTCAAAACATCAGCATTTTCAGTGTTATATTATAGAAGATAGGGTGATATAAATTAATTTTGAGTAAGATACATCGAAGAGAGCTTTATCTCTTACTTAATATTTAACAATTAGATGAGTGAAATATTAATAATAACAAATATATGATATTGTCAAGGACTTAAAATCAAAAAAATAAATAAATAAAAAGCTGCTTCTCTTTTTGAAATTAAATCTCACTAGGTTGATTCTTGTCACTAGCAGCAGGGGATTTGCGTTTAGAGGGTGAATCAATGAATGAAGTAATGCATAGCTCTTTGGGAGTAGTCGGTGTGCCAGTATTGATCTCCTCTGATATGGTGGTCAACTCGCAATACATAAATTTGGGGGTACTTGTCGAAGGTCCAGCTCCAAGTTTCTCCGGAGGTGCCAAGAGGGCATTGCTAGAATTCACATCATCGGTCACTGAAGCAGAAGTGGTGACAGGTGGTCTCTGGGGCTGTTCAGGAACAGCTTCAGGATCACGGGCCTGAAAACATGAAATAATGTCTGAGTCAGGAAATGTAAATACGAAGGTGTGACGAAAGATATACAGCTATGCCATAGCAAATTCCTATAAGGTAAATGGGACATACAGTTTCCAAAATGTTAGCAAGCTAAATTTGTTATAGGTTAATAACATAAACGGTTGTTGAGGCTCTGTTCAACTAAAAATATCTTTCCGAATTAGAGCAACTCCGCATTTTCATACAAATATATCTAAAACTCTTTTCTTTTACTTCGGATAGATTTTAAAGATAATAGAGATATCATATAATGAAGTGTCTTAGTCCAAAAGTTTCGGCATAGCGTGATGCTTTATGAATGTACTGGAACAAATATCCTATACGCTTTACTATTACTCGTATTTCTAACAAATGATTCCTTAAAATAGAAATCTGTAATTTGCTAATATCTGATGCTGCATTATGCAATATTAACAACGGATAATTAAATTTTTCAGTTGAATTTAATACATGAAGCAAAGTCATTATATCTAAAATTCCCTGTACATAACCAGGAAAAACTGTGAATGTTTAAATTAAGTGAATGTTACGAATAATATACCAATATAAATATGTAAAATATCATATTATTTAAAAGTATACAATAATATTTTAAATTGTATTGTATTACATGCATATTTTGTAATGAATATGCATAAGTAATACGTTTATGCATGGTTATGTTAAAAAGGCAAATAAATAATTAAGATATTCTATATAGTCTGGAGATAATGTATAATGTGTGTAAAATATTTAGTATATTTTCGTGAACTTATGAACATAAGCTATATTCTTTAGCATTAAAAAAATATGTGTAATTCTTAAAACAAGTTCACGCTATAAATTTCTTATGAAACTGACAAAAATTATTTGCGAATTCTGAATTACTATAGTTGAGTCGAACCAAAATGCTAAAACACAGAACGTACATTTCACACTAACCCTACAGATAAATTCGGGTAATGCATGTATAGAGAGAGAAAACACCTCCCCCCTAACTAATCCAAACATGGAGAGAAGAATTATGAAAATAAAAATGGATTTTCGTTCATATGCCGCTTTTCAAAATCTCGTACATTTTTTAATTCTATTTTTGGTATAATGTACCCCATGTGTAGTACTTTTGCAAAACACTTTTCTTGAAGTTGTATCTCGTGGCTTTTATCTTAAACTGAAAACTTTTCCTGGGGGATACATTCCACTAAAATCTATGGCTTCTGTTTTGGCACAACAATTGCTACATTCATTCCAGCATTTCGCATTCCTGATGTAGACAATCTTTCTACTCTTTAAAATGTAATATTTTAAATAATGATTTAATTATAAAACTTTTTTCTAATTTAAAAAATAGTTAAAAGATCCAAAATGTTGAATTTTAAAAATTTATTTGGAAAAATATGCCTTAAAAATTTAGAATCTAAACTAAAATATTTATTTAAATATAGTTTTCAAGGTACCATATGACTATATGCAGTGAAATGGTGATTACCTTCTTCAGAAGGATGGGAAATGCAAATGGCATGTGTACAATGTTTCGCCATTATAAACATTAAAATATAATTTTTTTTAAATATAAAAATCGCCTTAATCAAATTTTAGGAAATTTCGAAAATTACATTAGCGTATGGAGCATTTTGTATATTTTAATATATATAATATAATATATATATATATATATATATATATATATATATATATATATATATAATCATTCACATAATGGAAATCTAAAATTAAACATAAAAGCATAATATTATTCATTTTAATACGGGTGCAACTCGTAGCGGGTCTCAACTCTATTTTCAACAAACATTTAAGGAAATCTATTTTATGGATTGTTCGTTTGATTTGAAAATTTCACGTTGTGAAGGACCTGTGATATATGTAGATTAGGTTGGCTGTTTAAAGTTATCTTAAAAAGGATCGGAGAGGATCCTGAGGTTGCCATTGTAAGGAAAAGATATGCAGAATTTTGAGTGTAAAGATTAGTTTTGATTATTTGTTATTGGAATATTTATAGGCAAGTTGGATTAATACTTGTGTAGCTGCTGTTCGGATTATAATATATTTTGAATATCCTTAGATGTAATTCAAGTTTTCATTTCCAGTTAAGTGAACCTTTAGTATTATTGGTTAATATTCCGATTTATTTTACTCTTAACGAGAGCTGGCCATTAAAATATTAGTATATTAAGATTTTAGATTGAATAAAAGTTGTTGAGTTTATAATAATGTCTGATAAGTTACCTTAAACATAAATAAGAACACTGGCTAGTTTCAAACACATGAACATTTTGGGAATTAGATTAATTGATACATGCCATAATAAATGCTTGAATAAGTAAATAAGTGCTAAGAGGATAAAAAATTTCCAAGTATTATTATAGTAGATTTAAAAGAAAGCTTATTTTATTAATTTTGGAAATTATTGAGACTAAAAAAAGGCAACTTATATTTACATCAAAGTATTTAGAAGTCATTACTCACTTGAACAACATTTTCTCTAACGGCTCCAATCTTGTACTCCTGGTACTGAGATAAAACGCAAAGAAGAGCATAGACCTATAAAATTATGAATATCAATACAGAAACTTTCGCAACGAGTGCAGACATCATATTTGTGTAATATATTTATTCTGGCTAAATACTCTTTTTAAGTTCACAAAATATAGGAAATGGCTATTTATTTTATTTTTAAATCATAGTTCTTTTCTAGAAATATGCTTAACTTATATATTATGAAATCAAGAAGTAAATATTTTTTTTGCAATACAATAATTCTAAATAAGCCTCGATAAATTCCTATCACCTTCGAAAAGAATAACAGAAACCGAGTTGTAATATTATTTTATAAATCATGGTTTATATCTGCTGAAAGTATATTTATTTCTGTTATGATGTATTAGATGTTTCAAGACTTTTCAATTCATGAATTCTTTGGTTAATTTCATTAGTTTACTTAAAAAGTAGATACATAGCAGCCCAAATCCCGTCTCTTATTCAATTACATTTTATTTGAGACCTGAAGGGGGAAAGATGATAGCGAGTACAAGAATTCAGTGGTTAAATATTTAATATATTGATTAAGAATCGGGGTTTATTCATTAAAAATATTGAGAAACATTATAAAGCCTTACAGTTGGGATAAATATTGAAAAGAAATTTGGCTAAATTTATGATTCATTAAACAAGAAACAAAATTAAAATTTAAGAGAGTTTTAAAACAGGGTGCCATATTTCAAACCCCAAAAAAGAAGTGGACTTTAAAAAAAAAAACTGAAATTGAATTCCTGGTCACATATTATTTTTGTATTTTAAAACATGTTTATTAACATTTTCGAGAACTATTAACTATGTCTAAATTTTACTTAATTAGAAATTATTTCACAGACTTTTATGCCTTATTACATAAAATGCACTGTTTCGAATGACTCAAAATGATTAATAGCTGGCACCTTTAAGGAGCAGAAGACTCAATTATTTTCAACAATTATAGTTATATCTTTTCCTTTTAATAACTGGATATAGTCCTGAGCTTTCGTTGAAATAAAAGACCGTATTTCTGAGGATGCTATGTTTAATAATTATTGAGAAAAGTGTTTCCAAGATTTCAAAAAATACTTATTGATCTTTTTATATCGTAAGAGATACGCGATGTGACATATATATATATATACAGTAGAACCTGTTTTTGAGCGGTTCTTTTTGATGCGGTATATAAATTTCAAAGGCTTTGGCGCCGCTGTAATATTTTCTATCTATGTACCAGTGGCAAACGGATAATGTTATTTCCCCCTGAAAAGTCAGGTTTTGGATTTATATTTTATGAATTGGGTAAATACGAACTTGGCGTTAGTTAAGCCTTGGTCTCCCTGGAGTAATGGTGCCCCCCCCCCAGAGAGGCGGGATTTGCGGGGTGGCTCCAAATCCCCAAGGTCACAGACCAAAATTGACAACAAGACATTTTTCAAGCAGATAATGCTTATAAGTAAATTTCGTGAGCTTTTTTTTATGTCAGAGCTGATGCCTTTAGCCAAACTGGACCAGTAATTGATTGGTTACGTTCAGTTACTTTGAGATTATTTGCAGCCTGGACTTCAAGCACTCAAACAACAATGAATGATGATAAGCTATGTACAAAATTATTCACAATTGGTTAAAGGAACATTTTTGATACTTCCAGTAAATTATTTGGCCCCCAAGATCACCAAAAATCTTGCACTTTGCCTGGTGAAAGTTGTCATCACGTGGTATTCGGATATGTAATTCTAATTTTGCAAAATATATATTCATGGGCAAAAAAATTAGCGCACCAAGAAGGAGTCGTCAAAATGAAACGAAATTTTGAATACGTAATGGCTACTTTGATATAAGTAAAAGATTAGAAAATCAAACAAAAAGGATCATTTATTTCAGAGAAAAAAGCAAAAGAACGGAGGATTTAATACCCTGTTGAACCCCCTCTAGCGCGAATGCACGAAGCCATACGATCGGCCATTGAGGCATACAAGTTTTGCATGATGTCTTGAGACATTTCGTTTCATATTTGCAGGAACTTTGCCTCTAATTCTTTCAAACTCGTGGGATGCCTAACTTGCATTCCTAAATGTTTCCAGGTAGGCTCGATTGGAGACAAATCTGGGGATCGGGCAGGCTGAGCAAGGGTAGTAACAATGCGGAGACAGTCTTGTGACATCCTTGCCGTTTGAGGCCGAGCATTGTCTTGTTGAAAAATAACTCCTGGGAGCCCTGGCATGGGTGGCAACACATGTGGATGCAGGATGCCATGAACATACCGCTGGGCTGTCAGGGTGCCACGGATCAATACTAGGGATGACCGTGTACTGTAGACAATGGCACACTATACCATCACACCAGCTGTGGGAGCGGTGTGTCACTGTAAATCAAAAACAGTATTGAGGCGTTCATCACGGGGTCACCACACACGAACACGATTGTCATCATTTCTGAGATTGAATCTGGATTCGTCTCTAAAGACGACCTGGTTCCATTCCACTGCAGTTCAGTTTCCTCGTGCGTGGTACCACTCCAAACGGAGGCGTATATGGGTGGGCGTCAAGGGCAGCACACGTAATGGGTGCCGCGATCCCAAATGTCCTTCAGCCAGGCGCCTTCGTATGGTTCGAGAAGACACAGGGGCCTCTAGTGAAGGTGCTACCTGTGTTTGGATGGCTGCCGATGAAGCAGTAAAGGCCGTGTAAATGACATCTCTCGGATCCACTGGTCCCAACACCTCCTCACAATACAATCAGAGCGGCCAAATTGACGAGCTACTCGCCGAGCTGACCACCCAGCTTCTGTCATGCCGATGATTCTCCCCCTCTCAAACTGCGATAGCTACTCATATTGTCTCCGAAAACGGCGTAATGGCATGTCTACCTCAGCTGTTCCTTTGTAATCGATTCAGCCCACTCAAACAAGCTTTGGTCACCTGTTTATACTCCATGAAGAACGACGTTAAACACCCTCTACAGGCTATACGTAATGCGCAATCACTCTGTATTTCTAATGTTTTGCATATCTCCCCTACATGTACCTGCATGCCAAGTTTCGTTACGATCTCGCAATTATTTCTTGGTGAGCTAATTTTTTTGTTTATGAGTGTATATACGCACATAAAGTTCCGAAAGTCGTGCAATACCACTTACTGTGGCAAAGGCCATCCTTTAGCCCAGCGAAACGGACACAGAATTGATTCAACAAGTTTTTCGGTGTCAATTTAAGAGATATTCAGCACTGTTGCTTTTATTGTTAATCAGAATGATCCTCAAACAATCTTGAATTATTTCTTTATAGTTTCAGGATCCATTGTCATCCTGGAGAACCCCATCGTTGTTTGGATGCACGAAGCTCGTTAATGGCTGAGAATAATTTCTATAACCATTTGTAATAAATGATTCGTTCAGTTTGACCAAAGGACCCATTTTATATCATGTAAAAGCAATCCACACCATTATAGAACCAGCATTATCTTGCACAGTGCTTGGTAGTTAATTTGGATCTATAGCCTCGAGAGTCAGCGCCTCAGTGGAAATCTAACATCATCTATTATCAACTGAAATTGTTTTTCATTGTTTGACTCTACCTAGGATCTAATAGATATATTAAATAACCCAATAGAAGTCCTGCTGCTGATGACGCGTTTTTAGTAAAGAAGCAAGTTGGTCTACTGCTACCGAATCCGACATCAAATTTTACGGCTTTGTCCTTACGGATTCATCATTCATTCATCCTACACTGTTCTTACTATTATTTTACGCAGTGTTGACTGCCTGGTAAAACTGTATTTTATGTCAATGTTTTTGGTCGTTAAGTGATCCATCGTGGGAGGTAATGCCTGAAAATTTATATTGTCGGAATACTCCTGATACTATGGATCAATGAACTTTAAATTCCTTACAATTTCCAAACCGATTCCATACGATTAGTTACGACTTGCATTCCGCATTCATTGAGTTAATTGCTGTCGTGGGGCTGTTATCATGTCATAAAACTCTTTCCATTAATTCCTCAAGTATAAATAAAGACCCTGGCAGTACATTGCCTATTTATAGGTACTTTTTTTAGGCGAAGCTACTTTCATCTGAATATTTGCATTTTGCTGTCCAATTCTCTTGGCACTTCAATGTACAAGTAAGGAATTTCTATTTAATTTTTTAGATAAAAAGCATGTAGAACATAAGCATATTTTAAAGCAATTTCATTTAGTCTTCTTTTCATAATTTTATATTCTGGTATTTTCCGTTCTTTAAAAAATTGTGCAGTCTGATCTTATTAAGTTTCTCTTAGATAGTTAGAGTGAAAGACTCTGATGTGAATTCGAAATGAATAAGGTATAGAAGGGAAAATATTTTTGCAGCAATATTTCAATAATTAAAAATCTTCTTCTTAAAAAAACTAATTAGATTTTTCTTGAGAAAGAATGTTTAATGGTAATAAAATTTCCTAGAGTTTTATATTTTTATCTATTTGAAATTAACTTGAGGTATTTATTTAAGATAGATTGTGTGCATATGCAATTGTAATATTTTTTCTTTAATTATTAGAAAACCTACCCTCGAAAAGGTTTTTTAATTTAATTTTTATTTATAAGTTGTGTACCACTTGTAAATGTATTTCATAATTAAAATCTGATTTGTTTACTTAATTTTTGTAGAATAGTTTTTTTCTTTTTACTTTTTTGATGAAGTACTGTTTGAATATTCAGTTAAATGAGAATTGCTCTTTGTAGCAGATTTCCCTCTGGAATAATAAAATGCCCAGAGTTTAGTAAAGTTCATTGCAATCTTCATTTAAAATCTTATGGGTTTCATTCCTGAGGGTCAAGAAGAAAGAAACTAAAGATAACCATGCATTCTGGTAAATACTTTGGTTACCTTCAATGCATTTCATCTTCTTTTTGTTTTTTCTTAACTCAACAAAGCATGTGTAAAAAAATTTAATGAACACAAGTTCTGAATAGAGAAGTCATTTTTTTTTTTTTTTTTTTTGTAATTATTTCAATTTCATTAAGTTCTGATGCATTTCACATCGAAATTATAACTAACTTAAATTTTAGGATAGAGATGGAATTTTAGGTGTTTTTTTTCTTGCATGTAATTTCTCAATATAAATTTCAAGTTTTAGCCAAAACACCTAGTTAGTAATTCGATTATTCATTTTAGAATATTCGAATTATATAAGAGTATTTTTTCAAAAAAAGAAAAAAAAGAAGAGAGATTACAATATATTTTTCATGCTTCGTATTCTATTGAAACATTTATTTCATTCGCGCCAGGTTGGTATTGGTAATATTTTTCTTAAAAAAAAGGATTTAGCACCGTTGCGATGGAAAAAAACTCGATAATTTGTGTGAAAAAAAAATCAAATAGTATTATTGACTTTTTATCTGAAATGTACTTACATTGATGGCGCAGATCAGAACATCGGTAACAAAGAGGACAGCCAGAAAAGGTTCATCAATCTAAAAATAAAGAGGACGTAGTTTATCAAATATTTTTCTTAAAATGACTTTATAATCATTTGTATATATTAATTTTTTATCTGTGAAATTTCAAAGTTTTTTTTTATATATATTTATCCTTCGTTAAACGAATATATAAAGAAGAGCTAAATTTTAAATCTTCTGCTCCCCCCCCCCTTTCCAAAAAATATTATATATATATAAATTTTAGGATTCATTTTAATACATAAAATGTGTGATTGAAATTTTTGCATATTTACAGTGACGTGTTTCCTTGACTGATCAAAGTTAAATAAAAATAGACAAATGTTTATTTCATTTATTTAATGATATTCAGGCATCGATTCCCTAAATTTATTCATTCTAATTTTTACAGTTAGTTGTCCAGATTTATCTTATGTTTAATCTACTTTTGTGCGTGCAGAAAAATAACATTTTTTTTTTCGAAATTTCACCTACCCTATTGAATTGTAAAGTCTATTGAAAAATGTAATTCCGAAATTATTATTTATTACCAAAATGTTTCTATTGTTGTTTCACTTCCTTCTCTAAGAGCTACATGAGAGTACTTTGAAAAGACTATTTACTAATAATAATGATTTTAAAAAGAGCTGAAACATATTTGGATTGTTGATAAAATATAAATGTATGTGAAATTTGCATGAAAGAGCATGCAAATTGAATGGAACTTGCAAATAACACAAGATAGATTAGGATATACAATTCTTTATAATTGCAAAGCAATTACTTATATGTTGACTGAGAAACTAAAAATCACTATTAAAGTGCATTGAAATGTGTGCATCTTCACTTCACATAGCTGTAAATAATTTGTTAGAAATCTACATGCTTAATGTAATTCGAACAATTCCATACTACCGTCCTACGTGAGGGTGGACATTTGTATCGTTAAATCACCAATTGCACGTGTTGGAGTTTGTAAGCGGAAAAGAGCTTTGATAAAGAAGATAAGTTGAAACGACGGTAATAGGTGATATATTTGCTAAATATTAAGCAAAATTGTTCGACAAGATGAATTAAAAATTATTGATACTGTGATAACTGAATTAAATTGAAAGAATTTTTTTTCTAAAATATTTTATAATATAAAACATCTAAAACCAAGCTATATAAAAATATTGCATTCAATTAAGAACTTTTTAAAAATATCTTTGTGGTGTTTTTATATTGAAAATCGAAACGCATATTGCTTTTTTAGGATAAGACTGAAAGCTTCCTTGGAATATTTACTTCTACTGACTTTATTTAAACTTAAGGGGACACAGTACGATTCAGTTGACAAAAGTCAGTCAGAAACTGATCTAATTTTTTAAGCCTAAATTATTTTTATATACTTTTCAGCAAACTCACAAAATTTGAAAGCTCTAAGTTTAAAAAACGCAGAGTTGTGATACCTTTTACGTTTGTTTTTACTCACATTCAAATGGCAAATCAAAACTTCAAACTGACTAATCTCGGAAGGTAAAAAATACCTAGTTTGTCTTCATTTAAAATGCTAAGGCTTTTTTTCTATTGTGCCTAATACTTGAAAAATTTTTTCACTTGTTGCTAATAGTACCTAGAATAAACTCTGGTATGCAGTTTTCGATCAAAGCAATACTTATTTATTAAAAAAAATAGTTAAATTTAGAATTTACACATTTTAAAGAAATTTTCAATAAGCATTCACAAAAAGAAGTATTGTACAAATATTACTCGTGTTATCGCAAAACTCGTAACAACGTTTGTTATACATAGTTTGACGTACTTGTAAGACAAATTTCATATATGTACATTAATTTTTGAAGGAGGAGTAGCATTTTAAAATCATAACTTCAATCATAATTAATTTTCAATCATAACTTCATAAGTTTCAAGTTTTTCCCTCAAAAAATTAAATAATTAGCTTTTTATCAAATTTTGAGCACAAAATCTGTTTTACATCAAACATACACACAGGAGGCAAACAAAAAATTATGAAAATCAATAAGTTAAAATTTTTGTGCAAATCGCGTGTTTCATGTCCCCTTAAGTAATTAAATATTTTTTCCAAAAATTTGTAATTTTTATTAACTTTTAACTTACAACCGTCTAGTGACTTTGTAAAATACGGTTATCGTTGTTATAAAAGTTTGAGAACTTTATTTCTAAAGATATCCAAGTAGATTCTCTTGGTTCTAAAATTTTTCATAAAAAAATATAAGTTAAATTACAAGCCTGAAACGTTTTATGAGGCATAGAAGTTAAATGAATTAGTCATTAGTGACATCTTTTTTCCTACCATCGCGGATTTGGTTTAAAGTCATAAGTAAGATTCATGACCAATAGCCTTTAAATAAATTGAAAGTTACTTTAATTCAGGAAAACGAATCAGTTAAATATAAAAGAGAAATTAAGAAAAATATCTATATAAAATATAAAGTAGGTGTTTTGCTTCAAATATGATCCTTCAAAAATATATAATTTGCTAAATAGTAATTAAGATAATAAGTAATAACTTAATCTACTTACTGCATCTCTGATGAGATAAAAAGAAACCATAACGTCAATCAGGGTGGTCATAGATACTGCAACAGTCCAGGGTAAGAGCAGGAATCTGTTATCCTAGAAGAAAAGAAGAAAAAAAAAACTCAATACTCTTCACACAAAAACAACGGTATCTCAACACAAAAACCACGAGCACACTATTAAAGGAGACATGTAAATCGAGTCATCAGAATATTAACAATAAAGGTTGACAAAATTTAGCAAATCAACTATCGATAATTTTTTGGTCCTCGTCTTAGTCTCTGTAATGTGAATATGACAGAAAAACAAATAACTGATCAGCTTCCTTTATTATTTCAATGTCTTAAACATCGATATGATCGTAGAGTTAACTAAAGAGATTGCGGTATATTTTGTAACCTTTGTTAAACTATTAAAATTAGTTTCGTTTTTTTTTATATTATCACTTAATTGCTCACACACACAAATTGCATAATGGCGTAAATTCACTCTTGAAATGAATAAGACAATAAAATATAATAATAATTTTTTGTAAGTTGTTGGTATCTGTGGAATCGAACCTTACGAATCGCTTTTAGTGGGAATTGGGCTCTACAAATGAATACGTGTAACTTTATCAAATAAATATTAAATCGTCCTGCTCTAGAAGAATAAATTTGTGTTGGGAATATGATTAAACATAATTTATTCACACACGTACAGGGATTCAATGCTAAAAATTGCCATTAGTAGTACAATATGTGATTTTTATGAAGACCAAACTTGATGGGTCCATTTCTGTAAATTTTTAGGAAATGCTATAACACTTTAAAACTAGTTATAGAGTAATGTTTAGGTTATTAAGGCATCTTTCAAATATTTAATTCATTATCTATGAACAATATTCTCTAATAAAACAATTTGATTGTAGATCATCTCACATGTTTTAATTTTTCTTCTTTTCCAAGTTTTGGATATAGTTTACACTGCCTACAAAGAAAAAGCAACGCTATAAATATATCGCTGTAAAATAATGTAAACTGCAAAGAATGTGCAAATGCGCATAATTACTTTACGTCATAAACTCCAAATGAGCTTACAAATTTGTTAGTCAAGTTGAGCTAATACGTTTGGTGTTAGTCTCTGTCACCAAAATAACTCAGTTTTCGATTTGGCTTTCACCTTCGTAGTTAAAGGAATGCCTGGCCGATGAAAACACAGTCAGTTTCGGTAACTGGGCATGTTTTTCAAGGGTTTTTCTTTAAAGCTACGAATGGCTGGTTGGTCATTCCCTGGGACTGTAGCTAAAACAGGCTTACATGCGCTTACTGTTCAAAGAGTTTGGACAAGGTAAAGCGAGCTGGAAATTGTGGATCGTACTTGGAGTATTGACGCATATAGATGGACGTCAGAATGCTTGGATCAAAGCATCCAAAAGAATCGGATGGCAGCCCCACAATCCACGAGTGTTCATATTTTTCAAGATATGCAGGATGTATTGAATGTTTCAATATCCTCATGAAAAATTTCTCGATAATGGGTCGAGTGCAAAATGCAATAATGTGACCTTTACACATACTACCACTGGCGCACTGGTGTTGATGTGACGGTTAGCAATGGTATGAGGCATGGGTCACTTGGGTTACTCAATGGTACAGTAATGTCCAGGAACGAATCACGCTTCTCCAAATTCTAAGTCGCTGAATAAGAATTTGGAGATGACGTGGGGATAGAACCACTCTTTTTGCGACTGTTGAAAGCTCTACCACTCAACAATACGATGCTATGATTTGAAGTGCCATCACTATGGATTGTCGGTCACCTCTGTTTTTCACATCCACGTACGTAAACGTCACGTACGTCCCATTCTTTAGTACGTGAGTGAATCACTGATACTGAATGCATTTCCCTACCTTCAGCAGTTTCAAAATGTTGACTTCTATAGCTTGGCAATGCCAGATTACACACGAAAATCATCAGAAAACAAGCGCTGTAATGTAATCACATTCTTCCTTAGCCAGTGATGTTTGCAGATCTCTCCCCCATAGAGCATTTGTGTAACGTAATTGCGGTCATCGTTTGCTTGATGTAGGGGAGACCGGGGCAAGATGACGACGTTAACAATTTTTTGTTGTTTATTAATTTATGTTTAAGGGTAGTAAAATTAATTTTACATGAACTGTTAGAGTACTACTTTGTAGTATTAAAATATATTACCATTTAATTTTTAAATAAAAGAAGTAAAGGATAATTTTTTATTTTCTCATAACCTTAACAAATCGTCATCTTGCCCCAATACTGGGGCAAGATGACTTTGACCTTGGGGCAAAATGGTGACACTGAAAAAGGTTGAACATAATTTATCTTTGGAATGTGTTACATGGTTTCACAAATGATAACTATGCTTTTACATCTTACAAAGTATGAAATTAAGCGTAATGCATTGTAACGTAATGTTGAAGTGTGTTTAGCTCTGTATCAAACAATAGTCACAAATAAAAATGCCATTTTTATAATTAGAACATTCGTCATGCCAACACTCTTGGCATTTACAGCACTGGATTCATTCTTCTTTTGGAGAGTTCCTCTTCCACAAGCAAGTATTACCGTCCTTTGAAGTTGATGCAACTGGAATGTTTGGCCTGGATTTTATAGACTTAGTCCTACAGGAACAGTTCGAGTTTTTTTACTCCCTTTTTAGCTTCACGAGCTTCTTTCCTATGTTTTTTTAAAACCTTCCTGTTCTTCCTTCTGTTTTTCTCTTTGTTCTAACATTTCTTTGATGGGTGTGCTTGTAAGAATGCTAAAGCTCAGTTTTTTGCTTTTTCTTTTTTTCTCACATTATGTTGTTTTTGTAAATGGTTTGAAATAAAAAAAAAACACTAACAGGCTTCTTTGGTGCATCGGAATCAGCATTTGCCATAAGTTCTGGTTCTTCTGGAGGGTTTATATGTTGGTTTTCTACTAACGGGGTCTGAGGATTAGCACTATTATTCTCAGTTTCATCGCCAACAGCATCATGGTTAGTAGTTTTTACCGCCGCATAGTCATGTTCGCTAAACACAAGAGGATTATGTGAGGCTCGATCCTATATTCTTTAAACCCCTTCAACGGCATTTCCAACTGTAGCTCATTTGAAGTAAGTGATGCTCAAAAAACCTCACCAATATTTTTGTCTGTGATAGTTTTTCTGGAAGAGTGACCATAAAGTTGCGTTTTTAACTGGTCGAAATTCACACAAGGGGGTGGAGACGATGTGATGTGTGGGGTGTCAACCCAACAATGATGATGTTTTTCGCTCTGCAATATGCAATATAAGATAGCCTGCAAAATTATATGAATTTTGTGATTGCCAAAAATCAACAACGTAGGGGATTTTTTGCTTGGTTTCAAATGAAGATAAAAGTGCTTCAAAAGAAGAGTAAAAGGTGCCCTCATTGTTCCAGCCGTTATCACTACAGTTACCGACAGTTCCTGGTGGGGCTCTTTCTACAAGTTCAGGAAGCATTCGTTTTCTCGAAAAAATCAGAAAAGGTGGCAGGTAAAAGCCAGTAGCTCTAAAGCAACAAATAATTGTAACATTCCTTCTTCTTTAGGGAGGCCTAGCTGATGGCAAAAGTGTCTTCCTCTGGTCACTCCCTTTCGAACGAAAATTTTCCCGATCCGATGCACCCCTTAGCCCCAGAAGAGATGGAAGCGCAAGGTCACGCAGACATACACATAGACAAACAAGTGTTCACAGGATTTAATAGAATGGACAACAATAGTTAGTTTAATAAAATCCGAAACACGGGGCAAGATGACGAGCTCGTCATCTTGCCCCAGACTGTTTGTTTAAAAATATTCGTTCTCATTACCATGAAGGAAGGCAATTAATTGACATTTATTCATAGTAATAGGTAGTATTTAAACCAAGTTACTCATAAATATTAAAGAGAAACGTTATATCTTATTTGTATCTGTAGCAGAGCTTATTTACGCATGCATAAAAGTTATGTCGTGGCAGCAAAAAACAATCAAAGCTTCACAACTAACACAAAAATGGCGATTTCAGCGTGTCTATACTATTGTTTAACGAACGGCCAAAAGGAGAGCCAGTAGTGTTCATTTGATGCTGCTACCTAGTGGAATAAGGAATAATTAAGACACTCGTCATCTTGCCCCGGTCTCCCCTACTCCACCCTCAATCAGAGGATGAATTGTGCACTATGGTCGAGAACATATCCCTTACAACATCGTCCACACACATTTCCTTTATGCATCGAAGGGATACTGCATACCTCAAAAAGTACTTCTATTTCTACCCGGCGTATTCAATTGTTGTGTAGCATTATTTGCTTGAAATTCAAACAATTATTTTTTCTATGATAATGATAGTTTGATCCACACATAAGAACTTACTTAATAAAACATTAAAACAATCCCTTTTTTCGTTTTGAATTAAATTCTTTGCATACATGCATTATATTTTTATCCCATTCTTGACAGAAATATTTGTGTTTCCTTATAAGAACACAAATCCTTATTTTTCAATTCATACTATTATAATTCACGCTCTCCCTATATATATATTGTTCAAATTTTCAACCATTATTAAAGTATTTTCTGTTCATCCATTCAAGTTCAAATGTATTTTTTTAATTTGTAGTGGATGACACTTGATGTTAATACAGTTTCTTCAAATTTAATTCATTAATAAAACTTAAAAAATTAATAAATAGAAAAAAAACAAAAATTATAGTCCAACACCATTTATAAAAATGAACATAGTTCGTTGTGCCCCTGTAGTGCAACAGATAGAGAGTTGGACTTCTAGTCCAAAGGTCGTGGGTTCGAGTCCCACTTGAGATGGCCTTGTTTCTGAGAATGTGATTTCTATTTTACTACAATAATTCAATCTGAATAATGAATAAATGGAAAGAAACAAACACACAAAAATAGTCCACACTATATATAGAAAGGAAAATAGAAAATATTGAAAGGAAAATCACTTTCTATTTTGTTTCTTATTATTGTGATTTGTCATATGTATATACATATTTATATTAATTGTAATTATTTGAAAAAAGTAACTAAAATAAATTTTTTATTTGTTGACCTAATGAGAAATTGACTTTAATTTTTTTTTATACTACTTGTTTAATCTTTTACATATAACCCTAGTATTAACTTTATAATTGAAATGTATTAGTATAGAGAAAGTAAGCTACCAATAGCGTCGTAAATGTTATAAATCATTAAATTACTAAATCCGTAACTTTGCATATCATTTTTCATGCACGGGTCAAAGGTTTCTTAAAAATAACTAAGCAAATTTTGAAAAAGAAATTAGTTGATATTATGTAGTTTTTAATGCATATTTAATCTTATATTTAAGGAAATATGAAAACAGAAAAACCGTATTACATTAGAAAAATGGATTGTTCGTATTTTTTATATAAAAAGACTTGATCTGTTGTGTGGTAAAAAAATGGAAATGTTTTTAATGTTATATAACTTTCATTTAGCATTTTGTCATGGAAAATAAATATAGTTAAGAGGAGAAAAAAAATCAAAATAAATTTTTAAAGGATGAATACAATTTAAAATGAGTAATGATTTGTTCGAAAGTTAGTGAAGCTGAAGATTCATGTAAAATGATAAAATGTAGTTTACAATAGTTTAGCATAGAATAGTCTAAAAGGTTTTATAATTGGAAAAGGGGTTTAAAAATAGATATCATCCTAAAAGTTTATAATACTTTATCTTTATTCAAACATATCTAAATTGAAATATTTGGATGAACAAGTCTCTCTGGGAAAAATTTTAGTTCATGTAGCAGTATATAAATGCAATTGGGATTTGAATTAGAATACACGTATTTGAAAAAATATCATAAAGCACATCTCTTTTGATTCAAAAAACGTAGAAAGAAACGTAGAGGTTGAGGGTAGTAGTAACGTGGTGAATATATAAACATATACGTATAAAGATTAAGACTTTCGTGATCAGCAGAATTCGAGTCCCGAATTTCCTTCAAATTACTTTATAAACTTTAAAGAAATTTCTGTAAGTTAAGGTAACGTTAGCCAGTAGGATGCTGTAATAAGAGAAATCCTTCAAGATTAGAAGGTATATTATGTAACGAGATTGCATAGCTTAATTAAAAAAAAATTCAGTTGGATGTAGTTGAAAAAAAGCTTATTTTTTTAAAAAAAATATTGCTACTAAATATATCAGTATCTTTACTTTATTTTTATTATTTTACTAAGTTACCTTGAAAATTAATGAGTCTATTGCGACAAAATTATCAATAAAATGAATGAATTTTGCACTCAGCTCCCTGTTAACAAAAGAGAAGATTGAGATGTTACTAAGAGATGTCTAAAGAAGTATCTGAAATATAATAATAGCAAAATAGAGAGTTACATTAGGATTTAACAAAATCTTACCTTCTTTATTGAGTATTTTAAATGGTGAATCACAAAGTGAAATAAAATATATTTAAACCCCACCCCTCCCTTTTTTTTGCAGAACTAAAAACTTTCCTGAAAATAAAAACCATATGCTGGTCAAGGAAGCCGCGCAGCTCCTCTATCCCTATTTTAATGCAGCAGTGATAGAAAAAGGATGTGTGGTTTTGAAAAGCTAATTTTTTTTTTGCATTAAAGTACATAGAAATTGTAAAACATTTCGTAAAACGTTTTCTTCGTGACTTTTATTAAACGACAAGAATGTTACTATTGTATGAAAAAACGCAGGATTCAACACTCCCATCAATAACAGTTAATTTTGTTTTTATATTTTATTTGTATGCAATGCTTAAACAATTTGCTAAGAAACTTCTTTAAATACAAGTCTATGCAGTTAATAATCGAGTAATATTTAGGTTATTTTATAGTAATTCAAAGTTTACTCTGGAACTCCATAGAATGTAAATTTTCCTTTGAATGAAAGTAATTTGCTCATTCGTATAAATCAACAATAGTAATAATTCCGAATTCGTATAAATTTAGTTCACTGCAATGAAAATCAGTAGTCACAAGATTGAATAAGACAAATGAAACGGACAGTCCAATTATAACACTCTTGTATGTCTTCAATAATGCATTGTCTTTGCTTAGGCTGGAAAATAAACTCCAAAAGTTTCAGAAATATCACCTACATTAAGAGCTACATGAAGATTCGAATCCTATTGAAAATCGTGAAGATTTATTTAACTTTAAAAGATCGAACAGCCACGCAGACTGAAACTCCGGAAGTTGTTTACTCCACCTTCTTTAATATAACTTTAAGTAGTCGACTTTCTAATTCGCAGATTCTAATCTAGAAAACATATAATGCCTCACTACCCTGTCCTATAATCACAATCTCATCCGTCTAATTTCTTACTGAAGGTCTATCGGATTTGCATCCCCAGTACCGCTGAAGATCCACCGTGTAGGGGAGTGATGCAGACTAAATCTGTTGAAGCTCAAACGTCCTCCCGTTGGTGTGGTGTTGTAGTTAGGAGAGGGGATGCCAGCTCAGCTGTCACCCTCGTCATTTGACTACGGTTCGAATGATAAGGCCCGTCGCCAAAAGCCCCCGTGTAGCTTAACACAGTACTGTGTTAATATTCACTCACTCACTCATCAGATTTACATATATTGGTTCCTTCACAAGGCAAAAGTTCTCAAATCAACCCTAACAAAAAGTAACAACTTCAGAAGTAACTGAAAGGATAGAATTACGTGAGATCTTACTACAATGCATTGTGTTTGCATTTACTGAGATGAATAGGGGAGAAAATTTTAATGCAAGTTTACAAGCTGTCCTGAGTCAGCATTGTTTATAATATTGCAGTATCAATTTTTTTTTAAGTTTCCAAAATCTTCATGTGTCTGTGTGTTATGCTTTATCTTTTGTATTCAAGTCATTTAAGTCTATCAAGCAGTTTATTAAAAATTATACATATAAATTCAAGGCTTAAAGTAAAGAAATACCAAGTTATCGAGATGAATTCTAGAACAGCCATAAACACAACGGGCTAAGGGCCGTTTTTAGTCTTGTTAAAGCCAGTTTTAGCTACTGGCCTTTTGCACTCCACATTGGCTCTGAGGATTAACAAAAATCCAAAAGATTATGATATGTATAGATGCTCTGAATTTATTATAAATTATCAAGTAACAAAAAAAAACACTAAAATATATTTTAAAATACAGATATCACAGCAGGAATCAAAGAACAACTAACAAGTTCCAGCCAGATTATTTTCTCTACGAAAATGACATGCTTTTTTGCAGAAAAATCTCATTACAACCGATTCGTTACAATCAAAAAGTATATTACTAATAAAGTAATATTAAACTAAAAGTTTATAATTTATAATATTAATAAATGTTTATATATACAGTTAGAATAATATAACAAAAATAATCGCATAAATAAAGATATATTTTCATTAATTATTTCTTTGAAATAGAAAGCATCACTATCTGTGTATGTGTTTAGAAAAGAGGCTCACTTGTAAGTTAAAGGATACTTCAGAATACTACCTATATATATATATATATATATATATATATATATATATATATATATATACATATGTATATATATAAAAGAGAGAGAGAGTATTAAAAGATTAATTTGTTAAGTAGCAGTTTGAAATTAATTCTTATATTTTAAACATTCTGTAAAAAATATCCACTTGATTTCAAACAAAGTTTTTTATCTTTGTTCTAAACAATATACTACTGTAAAATTTGACTTACAATGCGCACTTTGAACACAAAGTATAAGTTCGAAATTTACGGGTGCGCGTTATACGCCGGATATAAAACTAAATGCTTTAAAAATAAAAAGATGAGCATAGGAAAAAGAATTAGACTGCTACGTATATTTAAATGCTGTTCATTTAAAAGAAATGACATTCCTTATGGTTTTAGAGGGTTGCAACTATAGAAGTATATTATTTTTTTATAAAGCTGTGACGGATCTATACGGTTTCCTCTAACCTCCTCAATAATTCTTTAAAGTTTTATTTATTTCAACCAATCTCCACCGGGAGCCAAAGCGTGATTTATGCAAATGAGATATATTATATAAGTTCGGGTTTAGCGAGTTAACAAAAAAAGTAAAGTCAAGAGTTAGGAGAGTGAAGTCAAATGAATTAAAACATCGTAGATCAACACGCAGTGGTTGAGAGTAATAGTTAGCAGTTACGTGACGAGCTACGCCGGAGAGCAGTAGATTGAAATTGGAAAAGATTCTGTATGACCGAGTGTGGATCCTTATCTATTAGCCTATCCTGCCAGTAAGAAATTCATCACCACGACGGAACCGCCGATGTTACAAGGATAAGGTTAGTGATTTAGAAATTTGTGAATACGTGTACGTATTTAGCTGTAGTTGTACGTGTTTGATCTTTCGTGGATTCAGTCGCGATTCCGTAGTTCCGCTAGTAGTAACTCCTTCTCATACTCCACTGTGTTTTATTTCTCTTAAATTTGAATCGTGTGGTTGTAGCCTTCTTGTGATTAATAAGCATCAATAAATAGAGTGATTTGCAACTATGTCTCTTGATTTCTCTAATCCGCCTACACGTCCAGAAACACTAAACGGTAGACGGGGAGATGATACTCTGAGGGGAGGGTATAATTCACGACAAAGCTTGTAATATATAATAACTCGAATAAATAACTTCAAAAGATAAGAGAATTTCAAACGTATATTTAAGGTTTCTTCTTAAAAAAGGGTTGCACTATACAACGTATATACCTAAAAACTAAAAATAGCAGCTTGAAAGTATAGGTGCACGTTATACGCAGGGTTTTACGGTAATTTACGGAACGATTTATGTTTGTTAAACTAAATTTGATGTGTTTATTATAATTTATAATTGTTTATTTATACTTTCACATGATAAACAATAGTTTTTCTTTCGTCTCACTTCCACTTTTATATGTTTGCAAATTTCCAAGACTTTGACAGAATTATAATATTTGCACTAATAAAGGATAATTAGTTATTTTTTTTTCTTTATTGATAAATAAAATATTAATTTGTAGTCTAAGAAAGAATTTTTTTAATCAGTAATGCAATTTGCTTTCTCTTTTTTATGTCATCATTTAATTTTTCTGTAATTGCATAGGCAAACATAGTTATTCTTTATTCATGGACCTTAAATGCTGATAACGCAATATGTAAATGAAGTTTGATACATAGCGTGTATCAGAGAGAAACTTAAGAGTATTATCTGTGAAATAAATGCAGATTGCTTTAAGCTTAGAGAGAATTCTTAAGGTATCCGACTACCCTAAAATTGTGAATTTTGCCAAAAATTGAAAATTTTTTTAATAATTTTATTTTATAGATCATCTTATATTAGCTTTTTAAATATACCAAGTTTATTATTTTCCGTTCACTAGAACAAAAACTACAAGTGTTCTAGTTAAAGCAGAGGCCATTACTTTAAGCAAGATGTCATACTTTAAAACGCGTTTTACTCGAAATGTGTTTTTTTGAAAATGCTCAAACGAGGCCAGCTATTGCTTAAAAAGTTTTCAAAATAATTAACTGAAATTTTTTGTGTTTGTTCTGTATAATAGTAGAAGTGTTTTAACTTTCAGATGTATCAATCACTGTTTTATTACAAAATTTACAGTCCCTTATGTGAATAAAATCACGTTTTTTTAAGCAATTTCATATAATGACTAAGATAAAGTGCTCTAGTGTTTGTAAAAATTGAAATATATTTTATCCTGAAGATCATTTCAAAAATGAATAACATAGCAACACATCAGAATTGAGAAATTGAAAATTTCTTCATAAACTTTTGGTACAAAATAGGCTGCATTTATGTTTTTTTTGTAAATTTTTACTAATCTTTTCCCACATTTTAGTAATAATAATTTCTTTTTATCGTCTTAATTTTAGCATATTTTTCTTAAGATGCACTAAGCAAATCTAAAAACCAGGAAAAATATCTCCATATCTCCATTTTTTTTTTTTAAAGTTGTCGCAAGTAGTCGGATACCTTAAGAAAATTAAAGAATCCTTAAATGATTTATTGAGGTATTTTTTGCATGTTTTAAATATAAAAACTGATTGATGTCTACTTTTAGAATTTTTCAAATTATCTTGCATTCTCTTATTTGTTTACATCAATTAAGATTAAAAGAAAGAAGATATTTAAATCTTTTCATTCACGGAGTATGAACGGTGGTATTCGACTTCAATATTTTTTTTTAAATATAAGGCTGTTTATATAATAACTTTCATAACTCTTATGTTGTTGAATCTTTCAAAAATAAATTATTTTAATTTAGGATTATATATATATATATATATACTAGCTGTTACCCGCCCGCTTCGCTGGGTATTTCATGATGTTTTATAAATTTTTACTGCTTATATATATGTATAAATTATTGATATCTAAGTCCTAGCATTAAGAATTCGATTGAATTGAAAAATATACTTATACCTGTAACTGTCACCTGTTGATAAAAAAAAAAGGGTAGAACTCATCTAATTTGTATTTTCTAAAAATCTCTAAAATTGAAGCATAGAATGATGTTTGCTCTTTCGTAACTCAAAAACCAAATGGATTCCCACAAAACCAATTTTCGGTGGATCTCTACTCCGTAAATTGAACATGCAAGCCAAATTTCAAGTCTAAATCTAACAGAAAAAAGCAAAAGTTTTACTATCAATATCCCCGTAATCCCGTTGAGAGCCGTTTTCCAAAATTACCGCTCTTAGCGGATTTCAATTCAACAAAAGAAAAACGCAAACCAAATTTCATTATTATAGTCCTTGTAGCTCGAAAAAAGTAATTTTTTTGTCAATACGTCCCAGTAACCCCCTGCAACCCCCCAGAACTTGATTTGATTAAAATTTATTCTTAGTGGATCCCTATTCAACAAAAGAAACATGCTTAACAAATTTCAAGTATATGGGTCTAACAATTAAAAACAGGAATTTTTTTCTGTAACTCCTCTTGACCCCGCGCAAACATCTTTGGGGGTCAATTTTCATTTTACTCTTTGTTAGAGGAACTCCATTTCATGAAAGGAACATACCTAAAAATTTTCAAGCAGGATGATCAAGTAGTTTAAAAATGGAAATATTTATCGATTACGCCTCTTAATCTCCCGAAATTAAACTTAGTAGTTGATATTCGCGAAACCCATTTTGTAGCGGTTCTCTACTTTACGAAAGGAATCTGCTTATCAAATTTCAAGACTGTACGTCGAACAGTTTAAAAATGGGGATAATTGTCTATAACGCCACTTGAGCCCCCGCAACGCCACTTCTGGGTCTGTTTTCACAAAACCCATTTTGTAGGGGAATTGCACTCTATGAAAGGAATCTGCTTAGCAAAATTTGAAGACTGTGCGTCCAATTATTTAAAAATGCAAAAAAATTATCAATAACGCCCCTTAAACCCTCGCAACACCACCTAGGGGTCGATTTTCACAAAACACATTTTGCAGTGTATTTCTATCCTATGAGAGGAATCTGCTAACCAAATTTCAAGACTATGAGTCTAATAGTTTAAAAGAAGAAATAATTATTTATATCTGCCCTTAACCCCCCGCAACACCCCTTGGGGGTCAATTTTCTCCAAACCCGTTTTGTAGCGGATATTTACTCCATGAAAGAAACATTCCTACCAATTTTCAAGCAGGTAGGTCAAATAGTTTAAAAACGAAAATATTTATCTCTTACGCCATTTATTCCCCTGCAACGCCACTTAGAGATCTGTTTTCACAAAACCTTCTTATAGCTGATCTCTACTCTATGAAAGAAATCTCTTTATCAAATATAAAGACTGTGCGTCTAATAGTTTAAAAATGGAAATAATTATCTATAACGCCCCTTAAGTCCCCTCAACGCCACTTGGGGGCAATTTAGCACGAAACCCATTTTTAGCGTATATCTACCCTATGAGAAGAATCTGCTTACTAAGTTTCAAGACTGTACGTCTAATAAATTAAAAATAAAAATTTATAACGCCCCTTAAACCCCCCGCCCCCGCAACACCCCTTGGGGGTCTTGTGAGGATTTTTTGAAATGTTCGACACACGGGAAAAATTATTAATTATTAAGTATTTTGAGTGTTTTATTAAAGTTTGTTCAAAAAGGTTTTTGGCTTTTTATTTTTTAAATCACTGATATTAAAAGTTTTAAAAATAATTTTTATTTAAACGCAACGATATTGATTCATTTCACAGTATGAAATTCAAAAAGAAAATAATACTATGTGATAAAAATATATTTAAAAATATTTCCTTATAATTTTTATGATATTTTTTTTCTTATATTCTACTGTTCTTCAATAAATCAATCTTTAAGAATAAAAAAAAAACCATCGGTTGTGATGGGTTATATGAGGGAATTCCCTTTTTCTACGCAGCGAGACTCAAAACTACCTCAACTTTTCCCATCTTCCAAACACAAAGCTAACGCAACGTGAATGACCTTGACGAAATTCAGAAATAACGTCGAGAGAACCGAATGAGCATCCCTTACGGGAATCTGGCAACGTTTTTTCAGGATTCTTCACATTTCCGGCTATAGAAAAATTATGGCGTGATAAATTGAAATGAAAACCATCCTATCTCTCAAGTTGGATCGAACTGCACATGGTGTGCAAATTTTATTATAATCGGTTAAGTGGTTCAGGAGTCCATTGAGGACAAACATTGTGACGCGAGATTTATATATATATATATATAATTGAGTTAACATACAAAAATTGAATTTTAAATTGATCTGATATTGCTTTTAAGTCTTTCCAAATGCATTGCGTTTATATCTGAAAACAATTCAAAATGAACTGTTTATTTTAATGATTTTTGTAGCTATCTAATGAAAGAATAATAACCTATGAAAAATGAATGAAAAAAACCCTACTAAATTTAGAACCTTGAGGCAAGAGTTTATAATGCAAAACCATGCAAAAGATAAAGATAAGAAAAAAAGATAAATTTCCTGTACTATTTTTTCGTTTTTGAATATAAATAATCTTGATATTAATCTATTTCTTTTAGTATTACCACCAATGGGGGGGAGGGAGGCTCACGCTGCTTTGTAATGGAGCGTAAATAAACACCCACTCACTCTTTAATTTGACATTTTTTACAATCATTTTTATAAAATAAACAATGCTTCAGACAATATACTTTTAAACTTAATTTTGAATTTAATAAAAAGTATCACTTTGAGAGATAAAGAGGTGCAATGATTCACTTCTCAACCTTTAATTTCTAAATATATGTTTAGTTAATTTTATGTTGTTAATGAGTATCTGCACACACAGATGAGGACTATGCACTGCTGATTACTAATTAAAAATATCTTGTTTTCTGACGAATATATGATGGATTAAATTCTAAGATAAAAGTTCAACTTATTTTCAGTAATAATTTATTGTAATACACCTCATACACGTATTGAAAAACAACTCAAGTTAAAAGAAAACAAGCAATTTAATCGAGTTTCTTAATTAGGGAAAAGTAGAGCTTTT
Source organism: Trichonephila clavata (assembly GCA_019973975.1). Taxonomy (NCBI): domain Eukaryota; kingdom Metazoa; phylum Arthropoda; class Arachnida; order Araneae; family Nephilidae; genus Trichonephila; species Trichonephila clavata. The sequence goes on from BMAO01036184.1 coordinate 53,481, forward strand.
GATAGCTTTAACAGGAGCATTAAACGAGAGATAAATTTTACATAGTCCAAAAATAATGTAATTGTAAAGTATTTTCTAGATTATTTCAATTAGCTACGGAATGTATGTAAATATATTTTCCATATTAACATTTTTGATATGATTTTTAAAAGCTCCAGACAATTAAATGGGATTTCTGTACTGGAGAATAGACAAATTGCGAATCAAATAGACAACAACATTATTTTAGAAAAACAGTTGGGAGTGTTTCCCTTTTATCAAAATATTGTCAAAAGAGAATTTGAATTTGGAATTTTGTATCCCTTAAAGAATGTTTCCATGTTTACAAAAACCTGTAACAAAACAATATAAATTTATTTTCTTTAAAAAAAATAAGAAACGGATTTTTTTAAAAAATTGATTTGAAAATGAAATTGAAAGTAAATGAATTTATTCCGATGTATTCAATTTAAAATATTAGGAACATAATATTTGCGTACAGAATACTTTCCACTTACAAATAAAAGATAGGAGATTATTTGAAAGTAATAATACGCAAAATATAATGCACGAAATGTACACTACAAAGAAAGTATTAATACGCAGACGATAATGATTTTTTATACATTCCGCATAATAAATAAGTGTTGGAACAAAATCTATTGGATACTCTGAAAAATTAAATGCTATTAAAAATAGCATAATTTATACAAATAATGAGAAACATAAATAATTCATTTAATGAAATCCTACTCTTCAATATTGCATAGACATAAGTTATTCAAATGATAAATGGGTTTTGAATAATTTTTTATCTGCTTGTTATTCAACACATTTTATGACGATTTTATAAATAAATAGAGATGGGAAAACATTTTTGAAATAAGTAAGTAGAATGAATACCTTAAATAGTCCAATCACCAGTATGATAGAGCAGATAATACAAGTTCCAGATAAAACCACCATCAACAAGCAGAATCCAAGCATAGCTAAATAAAAAAACACCAAAATATAAATAAAAATTACAAAAATTTGTACTTTCTCCGTAATGAGAAAAATTAATTGAGGAAACTATTATAAATATATCAAAGAGCATGAGATCTCTTTTTATAATTGGAAATTTTATAAACTAAGCAAATAAAGTTTTAGCAACAAAAAATGTCTATGAAAAGTTTTAGTACGAAATTAGTGAGCATTTTTGCTACATTTAAATGAAAATGTTATTTCATCGATTGCTGATATTCATACAATGTTAGTTAAATAATCCAAGTGGATGTATGTAAATGATTCTTATACAAATGAATCTTAGGAAATAAAAAAAATGTACTAATATATTTAAAGCTCGATAAATAAATGTTTAAGTAAGGAAAAGAAGTGCAATAATTTCATTTTTAATCAATGGAAAAATTGAACTTGAGAAAAAAATTAGCATATCGTTTTTGCACGTACATGCACACATTGATATCAAAATAACAAAAATGTAAACAGTTTTAGAAAAACGAAATTCCAAATCACCTAAAAATTCATTTTAACGGAATAAAAAAAAGGAGTTTATATCATCATTAAAGATGGTCTTTAAATTAACAAATATATAAGTATAAGAAAAATGTAAATGTGTGTTTCATCTTGTGAAAGCATTTATAAATGGGAAATAATACATTTTCTGAATGTTAGCTTCATTTGCAATTCTTGTATGACAAAGAAAATGTTATCTAAAGATGTTTTCAGATTTAATATATCCATCTACTCGTAATAGTAGTATTATCCATTAAACCTGCATTCACTTAAAAGAGCTTAGAATGCTGTATATTTACCGTGTCAAACACTTTTCCATTTACTCTGTTATCTGCTCTCTGGAAAATATATGATACCCCATTTGGCCTAATATTTCACCAGATACTTCTTTCAGCTAATTTGTTTAGTTTTAAATTATATATTTATAGAACCTGAATATTTAACTAAATATTTTTAATTGTTTTTAAGACAGAATTTTGCATGTAAGTGGTAAACGTATCGTTTTGAATTCTGGTCCCCGTCACTAAGTTTTGTTCGTTGAAAAAATATTTTAATCCAAGCGTCAAAAAAAAAAAAAAAAAATATGGAAGTAAACATTTAGTTAAATTTATCATTTATTTGTGTTAATACGAAATTGCATGCACGCAAACGTTTCATTTTTAATAGTTTAAGCAGTTATTCAATGCTGGGATTTATTTTTTACTAAAAATATTTTTTCATGGTGTGTGTGTGGGAAATAAGGAAGTGAATCGAGAAAATATATAATGCACATACATGAAGATACTGACTGAATGCTCCAACAATCAAGAAACTTAAATTGGTATTCTAATTTATATTTAAAAGAAAAATAAAGTAAAAAATTATCAGAGTTAAACAAATCTAATAATATTTTGTCTGTTAGCGAAAGAAGAATAATTCCTATAAAGTATCGCACTAGAATTTCCACATCGGGCATGAAATTTTATTGCTCTGTTTATAAAAATCTTTTTTTGCTCGCGAATTAGCTGGGGGATTTTTTTTTGAAGTACTAAAATTTTTTTTTGGAAGCCTTCAGTATGGCTTTATTGTTTATTCTTCATATTTTAGTAGAATGTCATAGAGATTTACAAAAATTTCATTACTTTTAATATATTAAGGTTTTCGACTATCCTAAAATTGTGAACTTTGCCCAAAATTGACAAATTATTTTATGACTTTATTTTACAGGCCAACTTATTAGCTTAATAAAAGTACCAAGTTTATTATTTTCCGTTCACTAGAACAAAAACTAGAAGTGTTTTAGTGAAAGCAGATGCCATTACTTTAAGCAAGATATACTTTAAAATGCGTTTCACTCAAAACGTGTTTTATTTTATTTTGAAATATTCAAACCGAGACAGCGATTGCTAAAAAAATTTTGAAAATAATGAACTGAAACTTTTTGTGTATGTTCTGTATAATAGTAGAAGGGTTTTAACATTCAGATTTATGAATCACTGTTTTATTACAAAATTTACAGTCTCTTATGTTAATATAATCACTGTTTTTTAAGCAACTTGATATAATTACTAAGATAAAGGGCTCTAGTTTTTGTAAAAATATAAATATCTCTTATCCTGAAGGTCATTTCAAAAATGAATAACATAGCAACACATCAGAATTGAAAATTTGTTTATAAACTTTTGGTACAGAATGGGCCCCATTTATGTTATTTTTTGTAAATTTTTTCCCCATTTTATAGTAATAATGATTTCTCCTTCTCCTCTTAATTTTAGCATATGTTCTTATATATTTATAATGTACTAAACCAATCCAAAAACAACAACAACAAAAAATCCCTATACCTCCATTTTTTTAAAAAAAATTGTTGTCGCAAGTAGTCGGATAACTTAAAAGTATATCTTTTCCCCTAAAAAGATCATTTTGATAGAAATAATTGGGCGATCGTGGTAGATTTCATTCATAGAGCTCAAACTATTAAGTGGAACATTTAAATAAAAATACCAAACTGGACCCTTACTTAATCATGACTTTTCTACATTTCTGTGATTACCTGAAATATAAATAAGCATATTCTTAACTCCAGTCTAGTTAAAACTGTATCTGTGTGTGAGAAGTATATATAGTGGGGTTTATTGGCGAGGTTACATTTTCAATGTATTTCCATGCATAAAAATCAAAGCAATTCAACTTTTACAGATTTTGCTCCGTTTTATATCGAAAAATATTTTTAAATCATTTTATTATTTATAAATTTCTGAAAAGAGTTAATGTAATGTATAAAACTGTACTTGCAGTTTTTACGGCATTAAAATGAAAGGATAATTATCAAACCCTTTAATTGAAATCATTCTTAAAATACTTTATACATAATAGGTAATTATTATTATCATAAAAAAACCCGAAACTCTTTGCTAATGTCATTGATAAGAAACGGGGTCGATGTCTGCTGCACCGTGAATTGCATGCAAGGGTGTATTTATACAAGATCCCTCTCATGGCAAACCATCGACGGCTGCGTCTGCAATGTGCTCATGAGCACAGAGCCTGACAAGGTGATTGGCACCAAATTGTCTTTTCAGATGAATCACGCTTCAATTTGTTACGTTTCATTCGTGTTAGACGTTATGCCGGTGAATATGCCTTCCAGAGTGCGTTATTGATCGGCATAGTGGCCTAACACCCGGAGTTATGTTTTCAGGTGTGATTTTGTAACATTGACGGATCCAATTTGCTACGAATTAGGGATAATCTCAATAGCAACAGGTACGTCCGTGAAGTGCTACAGCCTGAAGTCATTCCCTTCCTTCAAGGCATCCCTGGAGCTATCTTTCAGCAGGATAATGCACGCCCACATGTTGCAAAGGCTGTTCGAGACTTCTGTTCAGCCCAACACATGCAACTTCTTCATTGGTCTGCTTATTCACCGGATATGTCACCTATTGAGCACGAGAGGGATTTGGTTGGTCAGCGTCTTGGTCGTGATCCGCGTCCTGTAGCTTCAAAAGACGAACTTTTGCCGCGCATACAAGCAGTATGGAATTCTTTTCCACAAGCAGACAGTCAAAATCTGTTTGACTTCATGCCACGTCGTATAGCAACACTTATTGTAGCGTGTGGTGGCTACACCAAATACTGATTTCGGGTGCTTAATTTTTTTTTTTTGAAAATTTTGTCATTTATTAGCACTAATACCAGCCATTTGTGCATTAAATTTCATTTAATTCTGACGATTCTTTCATGGTGTTGCATTTTTTTACAAACGGTAGTATATATATATATATATATATATATATATATATATATATATATATACTGCTATGTATATATACAATATTTATTGTATATATATTCAATAAATATTGATATGTCTAAAAATATTTTATTTTAAGGCTATACCGAACCCTAAGAATTTCATAATTACCGAAACATTTTTTTCTTGCATTTTCTTATGGCCCATATCATTGAGAAGCTTGCCACGAAATTTCAGAGCAGTTAACAAATTGGTTTTTATTTTATAATTGTTTCAATGAAAACATATATGTACCGAAATTAATAAAAATGAAGTCCATTACCATTCTAAATCAGAGAGACTACAAAGTTAAATGAATAAATTTTTTATCAAGTGCACATTTACCACTCTCCTCTAAAAATACTTCCCTATGATTACAAAGTAATATAATATCTGAAAGATAAATTGACTGCAATTGTCATTAAAAACAATGTTTGTTTTTTAAATTAAGATATTTCATTTACACACACAAACATATAAATATATATATAGCTAAAATGTGAGTTAATTTTAAATTGACTCGCACTCATTGAATCACTATAAAGTATAATTTTTTTAAGTTGGCCTAAATATTGTCATTCAACTTCCAAGAGCCGAGAATTCATACTGATGTTGAGCTAACAGTAAGTATTAATTAATTATTTTATCCTACAAATTTCATTGCAAATGACTTAGTTTAGGAGATTTAATAAAAATAAGCCTATATAGGGAAAAGAATGAACGTTATATAATTAGAGGTAATAAAACACTCGTTGAAACTCAAGAGTTTGTAATTTTTAAATGCAAATTCAGATTTGACAAGACTCAATCAGCGTTTGATAATGAATAAAATGTATTACAGTTAAACTCTTGATGCGTAGATTTAAATAACGTTATTTCTGCTTTTTCATCGCAACCTTATATGGAAGAATTGGCTGAAAAAACTCATTTAAGGTTCGAAGCTATTTGTGTGAGCTAGCTTCGTGAAATGAAGGTGGCTGACTGGAAGAAGGATCGATATAAAAGAATAAAATCATAGCACAACTTTACAAAAATGCCATTGAAAAGTCACTTTGATTTGTCAGTTATGGTTTCAGCCAGATTCATACAAGTTCAATTTAAAAGCTTGAAGAATTATTTCTATTCAATTAAAGGATTTCTCAGACTCTCGGCTTAAGAGATTAAACAAAAAAAAAAAAGCTAAACACTATTTTAGAGATAAGCAGAACAATTTAATAACAATAAAATACAAGTTTGTGAGTCCCAAGTCACAAATATGTAATCCGGGAAGTAAAAAATCATTTCACAAGTCCAGATTTAACGTAACTCAATTTAAATCTGCAGAGCTGTTGTAATAGTTATTAATGACTTATATTTCTTTAGTTCTTTCAGATATTATATTGCTTTGTAATCAACGGTAAGTATTTTTAATTTAAAACTGCAATATACCACATTTCGTATATGTTAATGGGCATTATTCTGTGCTAAGAAAAGGCAAGAAATTTTAATTCCTTTCCATGCCTGCATAAATAATTTCAAGAAATGAACATAAACTCGCTAGAAGAAACAGAATTAATAGAACTAATTAAGAACAATTACAAGAAGATGTATCCAGAGCTTCGCAACTTGTTTATACATAAAAACAAAGAAGGGAACAAAAGTTACTTAATATTAGAAAAAAATAAACAAATTTCGAGTAAAAAAAGAAGTTTTTTTTTTTCATTTTAATTATTTCGACTCTCAAAAGTTCAGGACAATTGTGAAGCCTATAATGTCACAAATTTCGCTTCTCCTAATGTCATTCAGTCACATTAAATTTAAACCACTTTCAAGGAGACTTAAAATACTTCCAGTGAGGGAGAAGTCTTGACATTCTAATCTCCTTTCAATATGTTAACTTATCTCCTCGAGTGTTTGGAGTTCGTTAACTTAAATTCTTTTCTTGGCATTATGGCTAAGGAAAAAATAAAATGTTTTGAAATAGAAGATTGTGTAGTGTCTGAATCCAATTTTAGTAAAAGTAATCTTTTTTGAATTTTTAATAAGTTTTCGAAACCAGGTCTTTATTTTGAAAATAATGCGTGATATTTCGAAAGATTGTTTTCGTCGAAATATTTCTGACAGCCACAAGTAGACTTGGCTTTTCGTATAAGCGAAATGGAAATGCACTTACGATGCAATAAATTGAAATCCTTTTATGTGTATATATACATTGTTTCAATCGTGAATTTTCCCTTTGTAAGTCTTCCTAATGCATCTTAAGTAATTTTGAAGAAAGTAAAATAAATTATAAGTTCTGTTAGTTTTGAAATGCAATTTAACTTTTACGTCTCTGCATATCATTTATTTTTGCTTCTGACAACTTTAACATAAGTTATATTCATTAAAGTTAATTATATGTAAGTATTTTAAGAGAAACACAAGTTAATTTCGGAAATGTACAAGACAATGCATTACAAGGATTAGATAATGTGTTTCTTATTGCAGAATTTGTAACTTTTCGGTGAAATATCGTTATAGAAAATTTAAAAAATCTTGGTTTTTCAAATTTGTAAAGTGACGCCGATTTTAGTTCCGAATGTTTAAAACATGCACAACCCAATAATTTCGAAAAATAGGAATAGAAATATACAAAATCTTTCATGCAATGCAAATGTGCTTTTTTACTAAAATATAATTTATTTCAAAAATAGAGTTCATAGTTAATTCAAAAAAGGAAAGTTTTCTTAACTTTTTTTTAAAAAAAAAACATTTTTTTTTAGAAATATGCTTTCTGGGTCTTTCAAATCACATCTCAGAAAAGTACTCTTAGTAACCAAGTGGTTATAGTCACTAACTCGTGGCCGGCGTGTCGCGGACTGAAGTCCTGGAACCACTAAGGACCCGCCGTGTAAAGGGAGCTAATGCACAAAAAATCTTTTGAGCTCAGAGTCCTCTCATTGGCGTCGTGTAGTAGTTTGGAGATAGGGGTGCTAGTTCAGGTATAGTCCTTGTCACTTGGCCAAGGCTCAAAATTACTACATCCGATGCCAAAAGCCCTTGTGTTGTTTTATATTGCGACGGTAATATAATGTCACTCACACTCATATCTCAGAAAAAGGACGTATATAGGCATGAGTATTTGTAAAAATACATGAAGGACTTTCAAATTGAAAGCGTTAAACTTTAATTTTACTTAAGAAGTATATTTCTGTGATTATATATACATACACATATACACTGCTGGCCACTGTAAACGCAACATCCTGATGGAAGCACGCAAATAACATGAAATTTACAACATGCATTAGTGTAGGTGAGATATGTAAATGATTAGAATTTCAGCGTAGACACACATTACGCACGCTTGTGGCGCCACCTCAAAGCACTATTTAACGCTTGGAGATTTCGATGATTTCAAGTACGGCAATTGTGTTTTTCTTGTGGTTTTTTCAAAAAACGATCAGTTATGTCTCGTAGAAAACGGCGATCAGCTTTTGATCAAATATCTGAGTTTGATAGAGGAAGGATAGTGGCCTACCGAGATAGTGGGAAATCGGTAGTCGTGTTGGACGAAACCAAACAACTGTAATGTGGATATGTGACCGTTGGATGCAGAAAGGTACCACGGACTGACGTGGTTGATCGCATCCACCTCAGTGCACCACTTAACGTGAGGAGAGGCAATTTGTGCGCATGGGAGTGACGGATCGCTCAGTCACATCACGAACCATAGCACAACACATTGAGTTTGTAACGCATCATTCAGTGTTTGCGCGTACCATTCGACGCCGTTTACAGCAGAGTGGTCTGTTCGCAAGACGTCCATTGCTTGGCCTACCCTTGACGAAGAACCACAGACGTCCCCGCCGCCTATGGTGCGATGTATGAAGGATGTGGGTGGCAGAATGGAATGAAGTTGTCTTTACTGACGAGTCACGCATCTGTCTGCAACACCACGATGGTCGGATTCGAGTCTGGAGACACCGTGGAGAGAGGATGCTGAACAACTGCATTATGCACCGTCACACTGGTCCTGCACCGGGTATTATGATATGGGGCGGTATTGGATATCACTCTCGCACTCCTCTAGTAAGCATTGCCGGTACTTTAAACTGCCAGAGCTACATCTCCAAGGTGTTGGACCCAGTTGTCCTTCCTTGCCTTCAGGTCTTGGCTACAGCCATATTTCAACAGGATAATACATGAACACACGTGGCACGCATTGTCCAAAGGTTCTTCGTCAATCACCAGATTGAATTGCTTCCCTGGCCGGCTCTCTCTCTAGATCTTTCGCCGATAGAAAACATGGGGTCCATAGCTGCTCAACGATTGACCCAGATTACACAGCCTGTTGTCACACCAGATCAACTTTGACAACGTGTGGAAGCTGCTTGGTCTGCTGTACCCCAAGAACATATCCAAAGTCTCTTTGAATCAATGCCGAGGCGTGTGGCAGTGGTGATCTCCAACAATGGCGGCTACTCTGGCAACTGATTCTGGCAGGAACCACACTTCACAGAAGTCTATAAATTTAATCATTTGATACTTCGTCAACATGTTATCTACAAAATAAATTTCGTCATGCTATCTCTTTTCTTTCTTATTGTTGCATTTACGGTGGCCAGCAGTGTACATATAATAAATACATTTGGAAATAGACGTGACTAGAGAAATAGGTAAGTAGAAAATTTTTTTATAATGCATTTTAAACATAGGAGAGTAACTGTTTTGCGTCCATTCTCAAAAATTAATAAAGAGAAAAAATAATCCCCACACTCTCTCAGCTAGGGAATTTCTATAGGGAGATTATTAGGTATATTATAAACTCTTTCTCTAATATGAATTAAAATAATAGTTGTTTTTAGATATTGCATAAGTGGTTTTAAGGAAAAGCTAATCCTTTGAGGTCAAGTGTTTAGTATCACATTTGTAAGTTATTAAGATATTATTTCTCTAGGAATAATGAATAAGCCTGCACAAATACTGGGTTCAAATTTTTATTGCGAGAAATGAAATGAGACCGGCATTTAGAAAAACGGAATTCATAATAAAAATGGAATTTAGTGAAGACATATCATTAGAATTTAAATTAAGTGACATTAAATTAAATACGCGATCGCTCGACATTCAGAGTGCCATGGGTCTCAGCGAAACCTCCCAATAACGTCCGAGAGAAAGCAAACACTTCGAGGGAGAGAGGTCTTGCGGTATCATCTAAAAAGAAACATATCTCTTAAGCAAACTGACTCAATTTTTATACTAAATATGTCATCAGTTTAATGTTTTCTGAATATTATTTTAAAAAGTACATAAAGTTTTTTTAAATCTTAAATTGGTGTTGTATTTAAATATGTGTCCAGTCCTTCAGGGCGCGTTTTACTGAAAATATCACACATAATTACGTTTATGACGCTATTTGTAAAAAGAGTAATTAAATTAAAAAATTAGTACTAAAAAGCCAGTTTAACTTAAATAACTTTTTCATGAATAAGAAACTTGGAACTACTCATATACTGTAATTTTTATTTTAGTTTTGTCATTTAAGAAGAGATTGCCTTTCAAATAAATTAATCAATCATTTCGACTACTTTGGGGGTTTAAAAAATGCTCTTTAGAAATTAAAAAAAGTTTATTTGCAAAAAAAAGAAGAACAAAATATTTGAAGAATTTGCATTCTGAGTCGAATTTCTTGACATGTACAGAACGGAAGATAAAATTGAAGTTATAAAAATGTACGAGATTTTTTAGCATCAATTACGATAGAGTACACATGTATATGAATTGTGCATTTACGCTAAAATTCCATGTAATCATGTGTGGCAGTTTACGTTCTTCATTCATTCACATATTTCGGCAAAATTCATGGTAATTTTTGTCACATTCGGGGATATTCAAAAGTTACCGGTTTTAACGAGTAGCATATTCCATCACTCCTGTGAAATAGCTATTAAAATAGCTTAAGTTATATAGATAATTATTTAAAAAAGCAGACTGAAGATTTTTATTAGCCTGATTAAATTTTCTAAATTATCTGCTTTAGCAAAAATACAATTACTAGAAAACTGATAGTTAAAAATATTGATTGGAATTTATATGAAGCTTTAAAATACTTCAATTTTTCGAAAGATATATAATTTTTGTTTTAAGTCAGACATTGAAGTGTCAGATCTTTCTGAAATGAGACTTTATATTGAACTTTTAGTCTGTCAAATCCTTTTTTCTTCATTCTAGAAATTAAAACTTCTGATTTTGACTTTTACTGCAAATAAAGTTTCAGATGACATATTAGCCAATCTTTGAAGATTAATATTTAATTTTACTTGTTAGAAGAATAAATGAAAATGTCTGTCAAAATGTTGAAGTAAAGATTGCAATTTTAAAGGCTTAATTTACTTTTTCCCTTCAAACAGATTGGAAAATACTTATTCTGATATCAAAGATAATAATAATTTAACTTCAAAATTATAACTCGTTATAGCTTTAAAATTAAAACTATTAAGAATAAATGGTTTTATTATAAGGTTTTTCGAGGCTTATTGTAATTCCAAATTTTAAAATTTTTTCGCATATTTCATTTTTGGCTCAAACTTTTCATCTGAAAAATATTGTTTGGCTTGCATCAACAATAGATAGAATTAAAACAATGATTGTCCGCAGCAAGCCTCATAATTAGAAGTGGTACCTTACACAACAAGAATAAAGTAAGAATTTAGTCATATAAGCCAAAAGTAAGCATATGGAGACCATGTATATTATCCTTCTAATTGTTTGGGATTGTGTCTAAGTTACGAAAAAAATATAATATATTTTTTGTTAAATAACTATCTTGCCTAAATACTTCCGATATGTCATCCGAAATTGTCTTGAAAATTGTTCTGCATTTTTCCTGCTACGTATCTTCTCCAAGATACGTTGCTTGCCATTATCTTCTCTAAGAAATGTTTACATAATCCATTTCAGTATGCCGTTTTGTTCTGTTACTGTGTGAAACTATTCTGAAAACTTTGCTATGAAATCCTACTGAGATATGCGTACCAATTTTTCTAGTATTTGCGTATTTTTCTCCCGTCAGTTCATTTGTTTTGTCACTCTTTCCACCGTAATTAAAAATTCAAATTGCGACTTATCTTATTTTAAACTAGTGTATTTGGGACGAAAATATATAAGCAACATTTAAAATAACTAGCTAACGTAAAGAAAAAAAAATTGTTTCTAATTCAGTCAGAAATTTTCTAGTCTTAATAAAACCACAGCAAAGAATATAATTAAAATATAATGCAATGGATACAAAATGAAAAATTTACTTCATCCATTCAAGAGGAGGAATTATTGGGGATTGATACAAATTTAAAATTCTGAAATACGATTATTTTGTGGCAATTCTTATTGCCTGTTTAGAAGAATAACAGTTAAGCTAATTATGTCCTATATTTTGTAAGTGCTAAAGCAGTAATTGATCTAGAGAAGACAATCGCACATTTCCTTCAATAAAAAAGTTCTAAAACTGCTAATGAATGCTACAGTTTTACTTCTAACAGTTGGTTTTGTATTGCTCAGTTGGTTGCACACGAAAATTTTAGAAAAATGCTCGTAGAACCAAATGTCGGTGTTAAAAGTTCTGTTTAAATTCAATTTTTATGGTTTCCATTAATTCGATTCTTTGCTAAGTTATTCGTCTTGACATTCTCAAAAATTACGCCATCCCAGGTGGGATTCGAACCTACGACCCTTGAATTAGAAGTCCAGTGCCCTATCCATTGCGCTACAGGAACACAACGATTGATTTTCTTTTCTATATATGCTGTCGGACTATTATTTTTGTTTGTTAATATTCATTTTTTAATTTAATTAATGAATTAATATTTGAAAAAACTGTATTAAAACATCAAGTGTTATCTACTACAATTTTTAAAAAAATGTATTTCAAATGGAATGGATGAATTGAAAGTATTTTATTAACAATTGAAAATTTGTGAACAAGATGTATATATATATATTTATTTATATAAGGGGAAAGAGTGAACTAGTTGTAGGAATTGAATAATTAATCAAAAACATCCTTCCCTTTGATTATTAAATCTTGCCGTTAATAAAATGGGATAATCTAAGAAGTGAACTCAAAATAATTACACTTATTAAACAGATTATTGTTAATTGTGTAATGTACTGTGTAATTTGATTATATAATGTTTCTTTTATTTTGTTAATTAAAGTTTCTTCATCGCTATATTCAAAGTAGAAACTTATTACGGATGTTTATATATATATATATATATATATATATATATATATATATATTACTGCAAAATAATAATATATTAAAAATATAACACATATATATATCTAGTGTACCTAAGCATGTGTAAACATCGTGCAATGTTTATGGGATCACACAAAATTTTTGTACGAAAAATGGGGAGGAGGGCGGGGTCACCACCTCTAAAAGTTCCTTGGTCTAGATTAATATTTAATCCTCACCAATAACATACCATATGGTTTTTAAGAGTTGTAAAAAGCATACAATTTCAAACTACTTTAATTAAAAAATTAGGTAAATGGCACAATTTTCCTTATAGTTTCAATATAAGAAATAATAAATCAAGATTAAATTTGATATAATATTTTATTTTTATATTAGTCTCTTAGATATTTTTCATAGCTTAAATCACGTACAGTTTGAAAAACCTCGTTTCATCTTCTGAATTACTCGGAATTATGAAGCACACACAAATCTGCTTTTTCTAGTTAAAAATATTATTGAGGCAAATGAAAGTTTTTATTCTTGTTTTTATACCTTTTCATCCCTATACTAGGCTGCTCATCCAATGATGACAGAAATGCTGAAAACGAGGGTACGAGGATAATAAAAAGTCTAAAAATTAAAATATTATTGAATTTGTTGAATAAATGCATCGTATTTAATACAATACCAATTTAAACCAGCAAAAACAGTTATGATGAAAAGGTATCCGCTTAGAAAAACATTTGTTGCCAATTTTATTTTTGGCTATGTTTTTTTTCTATGATTTTTGTCTTTGTTTTTATTAAACTTGGCTTTTTCGTTTTAATTAAATGAATCGATTTAAGAAACTCGATTAAAACAATTGTCATGTCTTAAATGTGTAATAACTGTAATGATCCCTATTAAGGAAACCGCATTGTAAAATAATTATAATTATCCGTATCTGTAACTATGTTTACCTAAATCAACAAGAAATCTATTTGCGATTCAATACCAGCAATATGTATGATATTTGAGCTAATTGTTATAATATATCATACGTTGGTGCATTACAGCGAATATTTTATTTTAAGCTAAATATAATATTAATATGATATAATACTGCTTATATAATTTTAAGAGGCGAATGCAATTATATACTTTTCATAAGTTTCAGATCTCGTTAAATTTAATTCCATACGATGAGATAATCTTTTATCATATCACACAAGCTTTGAAATGTCAAGTTATTCATGCATATATTAAGCTTTTGAGTCTTCAATTAAAATTAAACATGAATTACTGTTTTGATCAATAAGAATTGTTTTAAAGCTTAGATAATTTTTATTTTCTGTGTGTGTGTGTACTTTGAAACTACTTTTAATTCTTAAAAAGCTGCAGTAAGATATAATGACAATAATCTTGCTGTTTGGCTGCAGGAAAAAACCTAGATAAGTTACTCTCGAATGAAAATGAGATTGTACAGTGTCTTTTTTGAGCATTTATCCGAAAATCTATGAAAGCTTTAGTTTCTGAATACATTTATTTAAGAAAACTTATTTGCAAGTTGCCACATTAAAAAAAATCCGAAAGAAACTATTAAAATAAAAATAAAAGTAAATGTAGTATATGATTACTGTAAATTTTATGCATAAGTTTTTGAAAAAGGGGAGATTTGCCTAAATTAATTTCAAACATGTTATAGTTGAATTTTGCTTGCTTTAATTTATCAAACTCGTTTGCTATTATTTTTCCTCAACATAAAATATCTTTGAAATTAATTAAATCTATATTCATAAATGTAAATAACATTAACAAGCATACGCATCATTGTATGAGTATTCGAAAATAGTGAATGTCAATAAAATGCTTTTAAATTATTAAAAATAATGTTTCTCACTTGTACCAAAAGAATTACTAAAGAATAATTGTAAGTTAAAAGTTCAGAAAAATCGTCATTTACATTTATATTATTATTATAAAAAAAATATTTTTTTACACTTGTTAAAATAAAAATTACTCATTTTAAGATATAAAGTATATTAAATGCCCACATGCAATGGATATGCATGGAATTTTCAATTAACCTATCACAATTACTTCCTAATTTGTATAATTTGCCATAATTTTATATTTAAAAAGGATATTAATGTTATGAATGCATATTAAGTATATGCAAATCTTTGAATTTCAAAAAGAAACACAGAGTTTATCCAAAATTCTAGGGAAAAGCAACAGGAAAAAAAAAACGTTCAATTTAAAAATAGCAACTTCATATGGAGAAACACACTCTCTAAAAAGATTTTTATTTCCACAAAGGTTTCATTAAACTATTGAATCTAACTATTTTATACAAATGTTCTCAAATGGGTTTCATTCAGTTCTTAGAGCTTTGTTCCATTCTGTGAAAAGAATTCGTGTTTGCAATGTTCACAATGACTGTCCTTTTCTTTAAATGGTAATCGTCAGCTATTTGAAGGTCAATTTAATATCACGGCTGCGGAAGAAAAATCAATGGAAGCACTAAACGTTCACCCAAGGAAAATACAATTTAAACAAATTTGAACAATATGTATGTATTTATATATGTTATTAATATATATATATATATATATATATATATATATATATATATTAATATAGAGATATTTTAATTTCTTTTAATTAAAAATTCCTGTATATTATTGTTCTAATTCGAATGTAGAAATTCAGTGTTCCAAAAGAATAAGCATAATTTTTTTAGCGTAATATATATATTTGATTATTATCAAGGGTTATTTCTGAAAATTATAATCAAGAAAGTATGCTTTGTTCTTGAAAGTATGCTTTGAAATATGATCAAGAAAGTATTAGTTTTGTTTTGATTTGATTTTAACTTATGCAACAATGTAAAGCAACACGAGAACTGTTGACTGAGGACTTCGTAATTATATACCACGGTCAAGTAACGAAAACGACACCTCAGCTAGTTCTCTCCCTTCCACTACACGCTAACGTGAATACTTTGAACCATTACATATTTAATGCGTATCAGTTTCTCTATAGGGCGTGTATTCAGTGGCACTAGGCTTCGAACACGTCACTCGATGCAGCCGATCACCAACTCTTGACTATGACCACGGTCTATGACTATTATCGCGGCCTATGTGTACTTTGTAGAAATGTTAGAACTGTCCCAAATTAAACTGTAATAAAAGGGGGGGGGGGTTCCCTCTCGTAGATTATATGAAAACCTATGTTACCCAGGATTAACTCTAACACTCTTGTCTTTGGATTGTTCTATTTGCGCTGCTGAAAATTTTCTCCAAATAAAGTAGTAAGTGTGCTTTTCTGTATTTTGTACAGAATAGGCAATAAATGAATGCTTAAAATTAGCATGTACACTACCTACGTGTGGCAAAGCTATAAATAGTTTGGGGTTACTGTAAGACTGAATATCTGGTTTCTAGTTATTATTTTTGTGCGGTAATAATTCAATTATTTCCCTCTTTTCATTTTAAAGTGTATTATTCTCAGCTCTGAAACTATGAAGATTATAATAAAGCTATGTATGTATACATTTATACGTATGAAATATAATCGGAACTTAGTTATTATACTTGTACGCCGCAAATTTTTAAGTTGCAAACATCTAAAGTCTAACTAACAAATGATTATTAGATTGAAAACTTTACTGTTAAATGTACTTATTATAGCTGCAAGCTTTTCATCTTGATTTGACATTAGTATGGAACATGGAAGTTGATTTTAAGAACTACAAGTGAATTGTTTCGCTAGAAAATGTTAAAAATAAAAATAGCATTTATAACAAAATTTATAAAAATTAACTAATTGCTCAACTATTCATCATACTTTGAGTATTTTTGTAATAAGTTGAATTAAACAGCAACTAAATATAACTTCAAAATAACTTTTATGTTTTACTTATAGAAAATGAAGTTCATGTAGAGGATGCAATCACATCTCATTCAATTGATGATATCAAATATCTAAATTAAAATAAATATACATTCCAAGAATTAAAAAAAAAATTTATTTCTTTGCATGAAGTCCATTTTGCCATTACAAAGAAAGGATTTCCCAAGCTCCTAAGTAGAAAAATTTCTAAAACTTACAAAAATACATTTATCTTGTATTTACTTAAAAATATTCTTATGAACTAAAGATAAAATTACATCAATCTAGCTTATCATTTCTAAGGATAGAGCTGATTTATAGAAACTCATAACACAAACTTTTTGGAAAACCCTGATCTTTATCATATATTGCATAAAAATGTTATAAAAAACTATTTTAAATTCTTCGTCTCCTCCCAGTACATTATGATAAAAAATATTCATTCGAAGATGAAAGTAACTTTTCAGGATTTATTGACTGTATCTTAAATAAAAAGATATGTATGGAATTGTGACATTTTGTTTTAAATTTAAAGCACGTATTTTTTTAAAAAACGTGACCCTCTTTTGGTTCTGTACACTTTATCCGATGCTGCTGAAATTTGAATGGGAAAGAACTAAAACCTAAAAGGTTAAAATGTTTTAGACGGAAAAAATCTCCAGATTTGGTGCTGGAAATCCAAAAAAACTATATTACTGTAAACAAAGAGTCTCTGTGATAAAAGAATACAAATAAAACTGAAGGAAAAAAATCAGTTGTGCATGAAAATTTGAATATTTTCTTGTCGTTGATAAGAAAAGAGGAGTGTGTAAAAATAGGTTCATCTGAAAACATAAAAACGTGCTAAAAAGGAGAAAAGACCTATTTATGGTACTTACATGCAGTTCTGGACAATGTCTGAGCATGCACTATGCCAGCAATAAATAGAGCAGAATAAAGTATCTATAAAAAAGAAAAGAAAGTGTTACATATACATTAAAAATATACATAGATATTTTTTAATATTTTTACAAATCAAAGGGACCTTAAAAAATAATAAAACAAATTTCAAAATAAGTTCTGAATCAAAATGAAAAAATATGCATGAAATGAATGTTATCTTTAGGTTTACTAAAGAGATAATAGTTGTATTGTTTAAAAAGAAAAGTAGAAAAAACTGCTTTCATAAAAAAATGAGCACATTTTATACCTCGCTTATTTTGATTCTGATTTTATGAACAGAAAAGAAAAAGTTTTGAATGCATATTCCTGATCCATTGGCCCCTCAAAGGAAATTTTACTTACATGTATTTCAATTGCATATGCATTTTATACGAAAATTTCTTCTTAAATTGTTTTTTTAAAATTGTTATTAATTTTCAAACTTTTAATATTGTTAGTATAGAAGAAAAATTCTTGCAAAATACTTTTTTGATACTTTAATATCTTAACGTATTTAACAAAAAAAAAAAAATAGTTTCTTTCGAGAAAATTTCCCTTCTCTTATACTTTGAGCATAAAAATTTAACTACTTAGTCATTGAAAATTGCAGCTAACATATTCTCTTGTTTTAAATATTGTATTTTTGATAATGTGTTTCAAGAATTCTTATATTCTCTTATTGAAAAAATTTGCATCCGAATTAAAGGATTTTCATCAGTAGTTTTAGTTTTTAATTATTCTCTTATTTAATAAAACTAAGTTTAAATAGCATTTTTGTTTTAAATATTGACTAAAGACTTTTTTCACCTTCTTGCAGACGAACATCCTATATGAGCGAGCAAGGATTCCTCGCGTCACATGGAAGAGCTCAGCTTCGCGTATAACTTAAAAATGGAACTGTTTGTTTGATTTTTTTTAATATACGAATAGTTAGCGGCTGAATAACGGTTTTCACAACAGTCGAGTCATATGACACTTGACCTCCATGTATAGGTGTAATGTGCTCTCTATTCGTGATTCTTACTGATTCTCTTGGGAATATTCTTTCGAGAATTTAAAATGATTATAAAACCACTTTCTGTAAAGGCACAGTGATTTATGTAAATAAAGGTAGCTATTTAAAGTCAAGGGAAGTGGGAAGTTGGGAGGATGGTAATTGTTGTTATGCTGAGACTATGCAGTTAGAGAAGTTAAACGTTGAAACTGCTAGGATTCAAGTGAAAAGAATTCGATGGGGCATAGTTTGACTCTTATTATTGCTGAGAATCTACTATTTATGATAAGTACATTAATACCTCAACTTACGCTACCCAGACTTACACGAACCCGGAGTTAAGCGATTTTCAAATCACTTTTTTTTTCATCGTTGAAATTCAGCGCAATCAGTGCCAGAGCCTGATGAAATTGGTTATGTGATGGAAGAAATTATCGATGTTCCAGGGAAATAAATTTAGAAGTGGATAATGATGATGTTTAAAAACTACCGGATTCCCACAATCAGGTCCTGATAATTGATGAGCTTATAGAAATGCTTGAGCAAGAGCAAAACATTGAAGAAGAGTCTTTAGACCCAGTTCAATCAGAAGATCAAAAGATGGTAGGAGATTGGACAGGAGGACTAAATTTAATTGGAAAGTGGTTACAAACTTTAGAACATATAGACTTCAATGAAGATCGTTTTTTTTTCAACAAAACAAGGAATACAAAAATTATTAGCATGCTACGAGGAAATTTTACGGGAGAAAAAAAATTGAGCCGGCAGACAACTTTGTTAAATTTTAGGAAACCTTCTTCATCAAAATAACTTCTGTTTGCAATTTTGTATTAATGTGTTATCTAAGATTTTACTTAAACATTTTTTTAAATTAGTATATTTTTTTTTGCCTCAGGCCCAACTAAAAATAGTTTATATGTATTTATACATGAAATCATACCCTGACTTATACGGTTATCACTCAGTCCCAACTCTATCTTAAGTTCGGGATATTATGTACTAAATTTATTAGTATAGATATATTTAAATTTGTATTTAACCTGGCTTCTTAGGTCGAATTTAAATCATTGATATTCATATTAAAAGGGTTTGTCTTAAGAAAATGTCTCATCCTTTCGTAAACCCTTACACTTCTGTAAGAGAGAATTCACGACATGACAATTAGTTTCTGCTCTATTCTTCTGGATTTGATACTAGTGTAAAAAATTGGGAATCATGGTTCTTTATAAGTGCATGTGTGAGTTAAAAGTACTTACTTTTGTAGGGCATGAGGATGACACATTTCTGGTGTGTTATGTGTGAATAAGTTTTGGAATAAGAGTGATGAGGGCTACATAATTGTAAGGTTTCGTATTTACAGGTTTTATATATTTCTATTTATATTACATTATTTAAATTAATACATGCATATTAAAAAGTAGTATATTAATACATATCACTTCTAAAATTAAAGTATATGAAAATGCTGATTTTTTATGAATTTTTTTGTACAATCAGGCTCAACTGTGGGGCATGTAGACGCTCCGTCTCTTAGTGTTTAGTACTGTGTGTGAAGTGGTTTTAATTTTAAAAAAATAAATTCTCCAAAAATTCCGAAACTTTCTAATTGTAAAAAATAGATGCAATTTTGAAATTTAGAAGTAGGGACTTATGGTCGTTGTATGAACAAACACTTAACTTACTGAAAAAAGTGAAACTAAAAATTTTTTTAATAGAATAAGAATTCTTAAAGTGAATACGTAAAAAATCTTTACTAGCAAAAAAAAAAAGAAAAAAATCGCACATTTCATTTCTAAACACATAACTTTACAATAGGAAAATTTTGCAAAATTTTTTGATTTTTTCCCAATGGCTATTCGATTGTCTAAGTTGAGTGAAAAATAAATTTCAATCTATGTTAATAGAGTCGTGATATTCCATGAAATAGTATTCTTCCGTAAAATAGGTTCACCTTCATTATTTTGAACTTATAAAAATATTCGAATATACTAAAGTTAAAGATTTAACTATAACAGTGTATTTTTTTTATTTAAAAATAACCTAAGCACTGATTCACAATGGATATTTCAAGCCTATTGAATTCCGTAAGCTATTGTCTTTGAATCCCTGAGAGACAAATTAGTCTATCAAATGAGTGTGTAGGGAAGAGGAGAATTATTATACCTCTTACTATCCCAAATGGGACCCAACTATCATTTGAGAAATTTTGGCTTCGTCATATTCCTTCCATTATTATCTTTCCATTCATACATATATTTAGTATGTCAGAAAAAACTTCAACTGACGAAAGTAAATTTACATGTTAGGCATGTCGACCATGCCCTCTTCTTACACTCATGTCCATAAATTAAGGATAATTCAGAATCACACAGAAATTGAACTCTAAAATAAAAATTTCGCCTGTAGAACTATCACACACATTTTGAAGAAGAATATGCAAATTACAGGAAACCACCAGATGGCGCGGTATAGTACGTCACAATGGCGAGAGTGTAAGAGAGGGGTATATAAGGAATGGTGGCAAGGAAGTAAAATTGTTCACAAGCGCTTTAAGAGCATTTCAGTGCAATAACCGCATAGTTATGGCACAAAGGAAGCATTTGGATGATTTTTTACGTGGTAGAATTATCGGACGACAGGAATGTGGACGTACCCATCTGGAAGTATCCGAGGAACTTGGAATCGCCCAGAGTGTCATCTCCAGGCTTTGACAACGATTCCAAGAGGATGGTAATGTGAGTAGATGTTACAGCACAGGTCGAACACGAGTTACAACGCCGAATGAGGACCGGTATTTGGCAGTTACTGCCAAAAGAAACAGACGGAGCACAGCATCATTCCTATCTCGTAAGCTCTCTTCAGCTACCGGTACGACAGTTTCAAGGCAGACCGTGTATAGACGCTTAGGACACATTGGTCTATAGGCTTGTAGGCCTGTCAGATGTGTTCCCCTTACCGCAACTCACTGTCGCCTGCGATTAACCTGGAGTAGAGAGCATGCATTGTGGACACCGTAACAGTGGTCTTGTGTGATGTTTTCCGACGAGTCCAGGTTTAGTTTGCAGTCTCTCACCGGAATTTCATATAGTGAGCTCCAGGTACCCGTTACCACCAAGAGAACACCATTAAACGACACCGTTACGGGGGTGCAGGATGGCTCGTTTGGAGAGGAATTATTCTTGTTTCCAGAACTGTCCTGTATGTTCAGAGTGTAACGATGACAGGCCACATCTATCGGGATGTCATTTTGGAACAACATGCACGTTTGTTTCGGTGCGCCATGGGTGCTGAATTTCTGTTTATGGGATGACAACGCTCGTCCTCACAATGCAAACATTGTAGACGAATGCCTTCAATCGGAGGATATCACCCGTATGGATTGGCCAGCATACTCACCGGACATGAATCCAAAATAGAGCATGTGTGATTTGCTTGCAGCCCGTCAACCCCCTCCCACCTGTCTACCGGAACTTCGGAGGGCATTGCTTGATAAGTGGTATAATATTCCCCAAGATCAGATTGATAATTTGACACTCAGCATGCGTAGGCGTTGTAAGACTTGTATTGCATCGTCCGGGAGACATACACCGTATTAACCATCATACTAACCCTGTTATACTGTGTTTTGTAAATGGTTTCTTTTTTGAAATTTGCTCCAGGGAGTAAAAATTGCACTTTTTATTAATTATGTCAAACGCATAGCATCTTTTTTGCTCTTTACCTTTTGTTTAATAAATAGACTTTACAAATAAGTCAAATTTGTTTTGCTTCTGTCTCTTTCTTTTCCTGAATTTAATTATCCTTAATTTATGGACATGAGTGTAGATAAAAAAAGCTAAGAAAAGTTTTTTGATGAAACAATTTATTTTAAAAAGAGAAGCAATAACTATAAAAAAGGAAAAAATTATATATAAACCAGGATATTTCTGAGGCATTGTAATAATGTAATTTTTTTCTTTGGGAAATGTGTGCATGTAAAACTTTTGAATTAAGACATTTTATATGTATAATTTCAAAATTTCAGTTCTTAATCCTCCTATATATTTCATACAGAAATAATTTGTCAATATTATCTGAAGAAAAAAACTAAAATTTTCGCCATGACAGAAAAAAAAATTATAACATCTTTATTGAATTTTCTTGTTTAATTAATACTCTCTAAAAATTGCACCTTTACAAAAAAAAAGTATGTGTTTAAATAATATAAAAATTTAATTATTGTAAAGAAAAATATATAGCTAATGTCTTAAAGTGATATTTTAAATTTATTTAAGTTTATTATAATTTTTTTTTCAGAATTTGAAATTTTAAAGTGGTTTTTCTCAGTTTGTTTTTTGATGCATGAGTGTATTCAAAACGCTACTCCTTCCACAATTATTTACAAAACACTTTTAATTTTTTCCTGTTCATCATATATAATTCTTGTAACAAAGTTAGGGATCCATTTTGCTGTAAACTGAATACTTTTATTTAAAAAAATTAAAATGTAGAAGATACTGAAGCTTTTTCGTTGAATTTTAGCATGCATATCAACATTTAAATTTAATCTCCAAAAATAATTAATTTAATGTACAATAGATCCCTAAAGTTTCTTAAAACATCCTTAAAAATATCACAAAAAAATGTGATCAAAAATTAATAATTACAAAAGGAGTAAAATTTAAAAAAATTTTAAATTTTGTTAAAAAGTTTAAATTTTTAAAATTTTGTGAATAATATGTGTAAAATTTCTTATCGTATCATTTTTTTAAGTAACATTATAGAAAATGATGAAAGATAATTTTTAAATACATAAATAAAAAAAAGAAAAAAGAGCCTTACAGTAGTCGCATATGATGTGTAACATCTGACATGTTATCGTGGTAAGTACTCAATAGTGATTTTAATCCTGAAAAAATGCATCAGGTGTGATTGGAAATAATTTCCTATCGAATAAACATATCTTTATTGAAAATTTTATTTAATTAACACAAGGAGTAATGCAAATTTTTATCAAAAATATTTATCCTTGTTCAATTTGGGGAAGAGCGGAGACAATAGATTTATGAAAACTAAAGTATGACACATATACTTGTGATTTCAAAGTTTTTAAAAATCGTTGAAGAACAGCATCAATAACAGTACCACTGTTAGTTGTCGAAACAATTCGATTTGTGTTCATGTCGAGCTTGAGTTCATCTTTCAGAAAAGCTATGAGTGGCTCAGCTTCTGGCAAACTGAAGTTAACGTTAAAATCACCATTCAAAATCATGGGAAGCGAGTGAGTTTTTTTTAAAAAAGAGCAGAACCACCTTCTATATACGGTAAAAGTACAAAATGCAGGAAATCTATAATTTTTTTTTAACTGTTTAATTCGGAGAAATGTATGCGACCACCGAAATGACTGTTTGTCCATTTTCAAATAAGCATTCTGCCGCACATAGGTCCCCAATATATTGACTAAAAATACCCAGTCCATTTGTTTGACGATCAATAATGTCCATATATTACTTACTCGTATCTTTTTAAGAATGATGATTTTTGTCAGACGCTTAACAGTAAATATGGTTATTAATATAGTTTACACAAATAAATATAACTTCAGATTTCATACACAACGAGCCCTGAAACTTTGACAATTGAGCGTAAGAATCGCAAGTTTATTCTGGATGAAGTCTAATATAATAAGACTTGCTGGTATGTGAGTGAGTGAATTTAGATTCAAGTAAAAGAAACCGAGTTTTTGAATTCCAATCTTTTCAAATGCTAAATTTAACAATATAAAACAAAAAGCTGGTGGCTTGATTGCTACTAAAGTTGGATCCCAATACGAGGGTAGCGAAGAGACACCATCAAGAGCGCATGTTTAAAAATTAGAAATATTAAAGAAAATCAAAAATACCCGTTTATTTAATTAGTTAGTTTTTTTAATCTAGAAATCTTTTTTAATCACAATTAAAAATTTATATTGACAGCGACAGGAATTAACATCAAAGTATGAAAAGTATTCGCACTAATTCCATATTACCTACTTTTTTTTTAAGAATGATGAACTTTGTCAGACGCTTAACTAGAAATATAATTATTAATATACAGTTTACACATATATAAATATATCCTCAGATTTCACACACAACGAGCCCTGATACTTTGACAATTGAGTGTAAGAATTGCAAGCTTATCCTGAATGAAGTCTAACAAGACTTGCTGGTATGAGCGAAGTGGATTTAAAGTCATGAAAACGAAATCGAGTTTTTGAATTCCAATCTTTTGAAATGCTACATTTAACGATATAAAAAAGCTGCCCGCTTGATGGTTACTATAGTTGAACCTCGAAGCGAGGCTAGCGAAGAGACACCACTAAGCGCGCTGATTGGTCAAATCAAATAGCGCTCTCTTCGCCGCCTTGATTGCTAGAAGAGTTGGCCCCAACCGAGGGTAGCGAAGAAACATCACCAAGCGCGCTTATTGGTCAAATCAAACAGCGCGCGCTTCTCCGAATTCCTGTTACGCATTTCCGTCCCTTTTCACGAAATCACTCCAACAAATATCCAGCAACCGAGAGTAAAGATGTTACACATAAAAAAGAATTGCTCAAAAGGTACCGAGTCGCTTTAAAACAAATAAGCTATTTTTGAGTCTTTCAGATGTAGCATTTGATATGGATTAATATTAAAAAAAATGATAAAAAAAATTATATCGAAGAACTTTTTTCTCGCATTCCCAGATCTTGAAGAGCATTATAAAAATTGTGCTTTAAAAAGCAAAAAGCATCATTTAAACAAATAGCTCTTGAAAGAGTTCAAGAATAATGCACTAACAGTTAAATAAATAATCTTAAGCGAAGAAAATCTTCCATTAAAGGTAGCACGAATGAGCAGTAAAGTAGATTTATGACTCCATTTTTTAGCACTGATGTTATTCAGCTGCGCAAATAAACAGACAAAAGCCTTTAAAAGCATTTTAGTGATTGCAATATTCTTTTATTTGTTCATGAATACAATTTTAATCTTTTAACTGCTGAGCAGATTCGTGATAAAAGGCCAATTTATGTTCTTAGTTTAGAAAATGAAAATAAAATGTTTAATTTGGCCTTACATCAAATCAATTTGAATCACACTGCATGACTTTTAAAAAGATCAAGTTAATCGATTTTTCTGTTGTCTTTTTCATATCTTTGAGATTAAGGTTTTCGGGTTTTATTTGCTATTGGTTCGTATTCCTTGGCTTAAGTTGCTAATCTAATATGTGCTGAGCGAAGTAAAAGTTCTTTTAAAGAAGGTATTTTTTTATGAAGGAAGTTTAATCTTCTAAAAAACTTCTTTTAAAGTGGAAGTAGTTGATTTCAAATCATTTGGATTAGTAAAAGTCACGCATTTAAATGTTGATTCCAAATTCTACCACACAATCGATATTTTTTTAAAAAAAAACAAAGAAAAAAAGAACGATGTAATGGAATTTGAATTATAATTATTGCTGATATTATTTGAGAGAAAGCTAAAGGATATTTTTTTGCTGATATTTTAACTCTATCATGCATGGTTACGTTTTGATGAGTGATAAGTATACGCGTAGAAACATAGGGAAATGTTGTAATAATAAAAACGAATAAAAAAGTAAACCGAAGCAGATGGAAATAAATTTACTGCCTACATAGTAAAAAATGGAAATACACTCATGTCCATATATAAATTAAGGATAATAAAGTTCAGGCAAAGAAAGAGACAGAAGCAAAACAAATTTGACTTATTTGTAAAGTCTATTTATTAAACAAAAGGTAAAGAGCAAAAAAGATGCTATATGTTTGACATAATTAATAAAAAGTGCAATTTTTACTCCCTGGAGCAAATTTCAAAAAAGAACCCATTTACAAAAAACAGTATAACATGGTTAGTATGATGGTTAATACGGTGTATGTCTCCCGGACGATGCAATACAAGCCTTACAACGCCTACGCATGCTGAGTGTCAAATTATCAATCTGATCTTGGGGAATATTACACCACTCATCAAGTAATGCCCTCCGAAGTTCCGGTAGACCGGTGGGAGGGGGTTGACGGGCTGCAAGCAAATCACACATGCTCTATTGGATTCAAGTCCGGTGAGTATGCTGGCTAATCCATACGGGTGATATCCTCCGATTGAAGGCATTCATCTACAATGTTTGCACGGTGAAGACGAGCGTTGTCATCCATAAACAGAAATTCTGCACCCATGCCGCACCGAAACAAACGTGCATGTTGTTCCAAAATGACATCCCGATAGATGTGGCCTGTCATCGTTACACTCTGAGCATGCAGGTCAGCTCTGGATCCAAGGATAATTCCTCCCCAAACGAGCCATCCTGCACCACCGTAACGGTGTCGTTTAATGGTGTTCTCTTGGTGGTAACGGGTACCTGGCGCTCTCCACGTGAAAGTCCGGCGAGAATCAGACTGCAAACTAAACCTGGACTCGTCGGAAAACATCACACAAGACCACTGTTGCCGTGTCCACAATGCATGCTCTCTACTCCAGGTTAATCGCAGGCGACAGTGAGTTGCGGTAAGGGGAACACATCTGACAGGCCTACGAGCATATAGACCAATGTGCCCGAAGTGTCTGTACACGGTCTGCCTTGAAACTGTCGTACCAGTAGCTGAAGAGAGCTTACGAGATAGGAATGATGCTGTGCTCCGTCTGTTTCTTTTGGCAGTAACTGCCAAATACCGGTCCTCATTCGGCATTGTAACTCTTGGGCAACCTGTGCTGTAACATCTACTCACATTACCATCATCTTGGAATCGTTCGCAAAGCCTGGAGAGGACACTCTGGGTGATTCCAAGTTCCTCGGATACCTCCAGATGGGTACGTCCACATTCCAGTCGTCCGATAATTCTACCACTTAAAAAATCATCCAAATGCTTCCTTTGTGCCATAATTATGTGGTTATTGTACTGAAATGCTCTTAAAGCGCTTGTGAACAATTTTACTTCTTTGTCACCATTCCTTATATACCCCTCTCTTACACTCTCTTACACTCTCGCCATTGTGACGTACTATACCGCGCCATCTGGTGATTTCCTGTAATTTGCATATTCTTCTTCAAGATGTGTGTGATATTTCTACAGGTGAAATTTTTATTTTAGAGTTCAATTTCTGTGGGATTCTGAATTATCCTTAATTTATGGACATGAGTGTATTTTGAAATTACTTGTTTAACGCACCACTTGTTTCAATTATAAAATCCGTTTTGGTTGAGTTAAACATTTGTTCCATATTTGAAATAAATTTTATTTATTTCAAAATAAACTTTCCTTTGTGATTTAATTTATTTAATAAGTAATTCCTATTTTTTTTGTTTCTCATCATCCCAATTAAAAAACTTTTGAACATTATTTTACTGTTTAAATTCTTTTTCTTATGTGTGTTTTATCTGAAACTACTTTGAACTTTGTATTTTTAAATCAACTTCTTTCTCCTGATTTTTATATTTAACGCATTATTAATGTTTACACTAAATGACATGTACGCAAACATGGTTTGAGATATCTGCTTAAAAAACTACAAACATATATTATTTGGTTTTTTTGTTGTTGTTTTGCAGACATTATTCTTCGGATTTTTCTTAATTATAACAAATATTGAATCAAAATACACTGGCCTCCAAACTGTTGTTTTAAAATTAAGTTTCTTCGTTTCTTAACTTTAATAATCACTTTCGTAGCGCTCATTATGAAGAACATAAACACAAAGGGTAATCTTGCATACTGTCTATGATTGTGAAGATTTCTCCTCCCTGTTGTTCATAATAATCTTAAGCAATAGTTGTATTCACTTCTTTATGTTGAGAGTACTAGAAATAAATCTTGCGAAAAAGTGCAACGCATGAAGAACCTCGAACGGAAAATTTGAATTCAATTTAATCTTAAGAGTCTATGGGTCACACTACGACACATATTCAGGCGTCTAGTTGCATCATTTTGTGTTAAATCAATTTCCATCCATCTAACTACCCACTGTCATAAAAAAAAAAAAAAAAACAGATAAGTGAAATGTGTGTTGGACATAATGAATTATATCTTTGTTCTAAAACTTGAAAAAATCATCAAGCATAAAAAAGCGACACACAAATTTTAAATAAGAGATATTCTCAGTTTCTTATGGGCTTCTGGGTTAATATATTTTATGAAATAATCGTGGTAGTCTCTCTCTCTCTCTGTTATTGTTTTATAAGGTTTTTTTAAGTTACTTGTTTTCGTTCTAGTAACCCTTTATCAACCGACGGTATTTATAAGTACCACTTACATTCAAATTACATAGAATAATCATTTTTTGCAAATACTCTGATTGTACTTAGCAGGAATACTTTTTTAATCCCACTCTTCTAGGATACATGGCAGCACAGGTTCTATGATTAGTTATTTGGGGGAGAAGGCGAATATAGTTTTAAAAATGATGTTGCGTTTTTAGCTGCCATTTTGATGGTATAGTCATTTTTGTTCCACAAAAGTAGTTTAAGTCAAAAAGTGTCTTGTTTTTTATATGTTAGATAAGACCTTAGAAAACGATTCGACTATTTATTTTAAGAGAACGTTGCTTATAATTGAGTCTACAGTAGAATAACTTTGTGGTACTCAAATTTACCGACAATAAACTGGATGTTAGCAAGAACTTCATTATTTTTTCGTCCCAGTAATTTAATATTGTTTTTTGTTGTATGTAGCGTCACACATTACTAAAGTTTTATAGAGTTGTGCTTCTTTGGCATTTCTTTTTAGATTAACTTATTTATTTTGCATTTTTATTCTTTTGTTTTAACGTTTTTTAAAAATTTTGAACTTTGAATCTGAATTTTCTTTTTTTGCGTCACAGTTAAATGAAATATCTATTATTTATTCAAAAATTAATATTTTAATTTTTTTGTGTGTAACTGAAATCTAACAATAATAGGAGATTTTTAAGGAGGTATAATTTTTTCCCTCATCTTAGAATGTCTGTAAAAAAGAAGCTCAGTCTTCAAGAGGTTTTGTATTTGTTACTAAACCTACCATCTGAAAGCAATGAGACACTAATAGATGATTCTTCAGATAAAGAAGTCCCAGCAAATAATTTGCTAGAATTTTCATCAGATTCTGAAAACGACGATCAAGAAACTGAACAAGACCCAGGATGCAGTGGTTCATATTCAGAAAACATAGTATTTTTTAACCCAAGAAGATGTGCTTTAAAAATATTCAATAGAAACCTCACTCAAAATGCACAAAGCGTAGTGTTTTTTTGTGTAGTAATGAAAAGAAAAACTGTTTCTTTGAATATCATAAAATTATGTTTATGTTTAAAACCTATTTTTATGTGTGTCAAAAAAGTAAATACGTTTTAAAATTTAAAATTTTCAAAATAAATTTTTTGTACTGTAAAATATTAGTGTTCTCTGGTTGTTCAGCATTTTTAAAACTGCGTTGAAAAGTCATTTGGTCCTTTTGTATTATGAGAATATCTTTGTGTACTGACGGTACTTTAAGGTACCAATTGAATTAGCTTCAACGGATTACATTTTACAAAGAGGAGTATTTTATTTATGTATATCCCTCAATTTTCATTGTAGTGATTAAAAAATATTTCATGGAAACAATTGCAGTCAATCATAATGCGGTAGATAAAGGGTTAATGCAGAGTCAAAAAGTGCTGAACCTCAATTTTTCTAGGGTAGTGTATTACAGAGTTTTTAAGAACTGGAGAACTAGTGATTTTTGAAATTTAATTACGATTCATTTAAGTAAATAATCATAACCAGAAAGTTTAATTTCTTAAGAACTTCGGTACGTTTCTGCAAGTAAATATTAGTTATGCTTAGATTTTGCTCTGTAAAGTGATCTGTTACATTCTTCATAACCGAAATATACTGTCAATTTAAAAATTTGTCTTAAAATGATAGTAAATTTCAGTGTTTTTGAGCATATATTCTTATTTAATTTGTATGTGTTTGAATATTTTCCCTAAATAATAGGAATATTTTCATTTGATAATAGAAATGCAAACTTTTCTGTATTCTTTATATATATTTGAGTCAAGTTTTCACCAAAAGGCATAACTTAAAATGTATTCTTGAATAGTATTTATTTGGGTGAGAAGCTGCGTATCTATTCATATAAGTTACCTTTAAAATTTATTATAATTGCATAACTACGAATGCTAATTCATCATATTGCCGGAATAAAGTACGTTTAAAAAAAAATTACTGTAATATACATTTTAGGCAATCTAAAACATTTTGTTTAGGTGCAACATATCACTTTTTCTCTAAAATAAAAATTTTATACATGTAAATGTAAAAAATATATATATATATGTGATATTTAAAGGGTAAAGAGTGAGTGAGAAAATTAAATATAATTACTTTCTTTAAATTTTTTGAGGGCTCAATATATAATAAAAATATTTAACATTCCTTTACTTTTTTAAAAAAGTTTTGAAGAGAAAAATAATGGTAAACGAAAAAAAATATTATTGTGTAAACTTTTATTAAGCAGATTCAATTAATTTGTGCTAAAATTAAATATATATATATATATATTCACTCGGTAAAAGTCCTTGCATTATCTTAAATACAAAAGATATTCCCCTATTGTTTTATTTAAAAATTATTCAATACTTTTGCACATAAAATTGTTTAAAAATTTACTACTAACTCGGTAAGAAGATCTGATGCATTTATAATTAAAACCGGTTTTTCTGCATTAAAAAACTTCGTATTTCAAGAAAATAGAAATTACGCTCTGGAACAAAATCAGCTTAAATATTCAATAGCAAAAACACCAAAAATAATTATATTTTTGTCTTTAATTATTGAGATTCTGTGATTAACTACAAGTAAAATATAATTTCGGATAAATATTTTCTTCAACTTATAATATTGGTTTTCGAATATATGGATGAACTGTTATTTAATACCAACTTTATGTTATTAATTATTAACGAAACGATAATTAAATTAAGACCTACTAATTTATTACTACCACTGCCATGGTTGTATTCATTCACCTACACACATTCACTATGAGATAATTATACTATATATTTGTTAGTCAATAGTCTTGCATTGCGTTCACTTGTGTGCAGATATGACTGCAAATGGAACTTCCACCAACAAAGTACTGAAAGTCTTACACACCGGGAAATAAATCGTAAATCATATCTTATACAAACAATGAATCCATTCAGTATCAAATGAAAATGGAGTTGTTCATTAATAGTCTCTCTCTTAGGGACGAAAATAATGCTCTTCTGAAATCAATCCCCATCCTTTCCTATTCGAGGATATCCCCTGTGTAATTATGCTGATCAGTTTCCCCAGTACATGCTGATTGACAACGTAATGGATTCTTAACGAACTGGGGAGAGCAAACTGCACTGCCATTCCCCCATAACGAATAATCACGTTTCGTGAATTACATTCCAAGTGTGAGATTCAGATCTGCAAATGGTGCTACTCGTGGGAAAATATCAGTATTGACACAAAGAGTCAACAATAAAAACTCACACATATTCACTTTGAATTATAAAGAATTTATGTGATTTAATTATATTAAATGTATTGAAATTGTTCAAGATAAAAATAAGGTTTTGTCCTGAATTCCGAGACACATAATTAAATTCATGTCCCTTTACAATGTATGTAACAGTTTATTTTAAACGCGAGTCCTTTACATTAAACCTAGGGTTTTCCTAATTTTCTTTTGTGTATCATTATAATTAATTTTTTTTGCATCGGCCTTGTAAAATTTAAATTAAATAAAATTGCACTCATTTCAAGGAATTCATTCCATATACTAACATATATTATACTATTATATAAAACGATAATACACTATCATTTTATTCGCAAAATTAAGATCAGTATGAAAGAAATCAAACGATTGATTTGAAACTTATAGAATATAATTATAAATAACATGACTAATTATTAATCTTTCTATTTCCTTTGTTAGCAATTAATTATTTTTGATTCAAGTTTCATTTTATTTAAAGTTGTGTATGTGTGTGTGTGCATATGTTAATTTGTCGTCTTTACATATTGTACATAAAATAAAACGAAAAACATTAAAACAAAAGAAGTTTTGGAAAACTAAAAAAAAGAAAGATTTCCAAATGTAATGTAAGTAGATACCTCAATATATTAATTGATATTTGCCCTTCTAGCAAAGCTTGTTTTATAATTGGTAGCAATATAGAATATATACTTAACACTAGATTGTCCAAATAAGTCATTTTGACGCTTTTTAATTTCAATTAGAAAAACAATTACGTATATAACGACACCATTTTTTTTTAGAAATTTTTAGAATATATTTTTTCATCAAGTGAAGTAATTTTTTATTGTTAATATTTACTAATAACGTGTTATATGACTGCAAATAACATAAAAAATATTAAAAATTAATTTTAAACAAATTTTTTTACACATTATTCTTTCACAATGCAGTCATTTTGACTGCTTTTGGGCAATATAGGTATAGACTAAATTTCAATCTTTCTTGTGTTAATAATTAGAGATGAGAAGATAAAAGCGTTCTTTTTTAAAAGAACTTACTTTTATTTTTTTAGACATGAAATGGAAATTAATATAAGTTTCAAACCAGTTAGACTGCTGATAGACATGCAATTGCTAAAGCATGGTATCATTTCAAATTGCATTAATCTTTAATTACTATGAATGGATTTCGTAACATAACTGCCGTGGTGTGGTCGAACAGACCGCTATGTAAAAGTAAGATTAAACTATTTCTAGCTCTAAATTTAGCTAAATAACATTCTTTGATGTACCATAAAACAACTAAATAAAATTTTGCAAAGTTTTGATTTTAATTTGATGTGTTATTTAGAATTTTAAAAAAAGAGGGCGGTTTTTTCTTTAAAAAGTAAATCTGGTTCTTTTTTTCATTATTAAAGAGTTAAAAAAATCTCAAAAACGGTATTTTTTTAGTAAGTTTGAGGTACAAAGAATAAAGAACTGCAAGTAATATTTGCATATGCAAAATAATATTTACTCTGTAAAGATGCATAGGTCAAAGTATATCATTGTAAAAATCATACAAATTTTTCTAGTGCATTCAAAGCAATTGGGTTTTTGGTATCCCTTATATTTATATCTTATTTTTCTTTTTCTCCTCATAGAACTTCCTTGAAATTTCTCTCCCCTCAGTTCAGGGAAAGCAGACCTTGTACCCGACTTCCTTTCATGTGAAGTAAACAGGACATTTTCTTTTTTATGCTAAAGCCATCAAAACAAAAATATTACTTTTGTCAGCTACAAGAAATTAGGATAGTGCTAGAAATTCGTATTTTCTCATTGTCCTCGAATAACTCTAGAACTGCTGTGATGCGGTATGTTAAAACTCAGACGATGGATGTATTTTTGGAGCACTTAAAATTTACGACTACTATCAAAATGTGAGAAATAATGGATGAG
Source organism: Trichonephila clavata (assembly GCA_019973975.1). Classification (NCBI taxonomy): domain Eukaryota; kingdom Metazoa; phylum Arthropoda; class Arachnida; order Araneae; family Nephilidae; genus Trichonephila; species Trichonephila clavata. Next base: position 87,669 of record BMAO01036184.1, read on the forward strand.
CCCAGTCTGCCCAGCTGTCTTTGCCCAGAATTTAATAAAAATTAAGTTAAAGACATGAAATTAAATTAAAATTACACCATATAAAATTAAAGTAAGAAACTTGCTTTTAAAATTAATTTTAAGCTCGAAAAAAATGTACAATGAAATAAGAGAAATTTATAACTGTTATAAATTTATGCCTTTGAAATACCAAAGCCAAAAAAGTCTTTGATCACCTGAGCAATTGGAGTAAGATGGTCGTGGAATAAACTTCTATTATTTAGAGAGATAAGTGACCACACTCTTCAGCATACTGATTGCGAGCTATCTGATTGGCCGACATAATCGACCGTTATTGGTATGCCAGAACATGAAACTTAAAATGATGGATTCAAAATATCCTTTCAGAAGTAATCATCTGTATGTGTTCACAAAAGCCTTCGTGATAAGGTACAAAGAAAGGCAGGGCTCAGTTTTGGGGAGGAAATACCAAAAGACATAATCTTCATGTCTTCACGTCTGTTGCTAATTACATAGAACATATCATAAAAATAATTTATATGTGTGCATTACTTGTTAAGAATGATTTACTTTGTATCTTAAGAATATTTTTCGAACCGTATGAAGTTCATTTCGGTTCAATTGTAATCAACATTTTGCTGGTGAAATTTCAAATTTTTAAAAAAATTTATACACAGAAATTTAGGTAGACAGCTTTTAATATTTTAGTAAGACAATGATAATTTTAAGATATATAGTGAATACATGCAGTGGATTTCAAGTTAGAAAGAAACGCAATCACGAAGTCTCCTCTCAAAGTTTTGTATCTTATCTAAGAAACGCTTTGTCATTTGATTCATTTATTTCAAAAGATCAAGAGATTTTTCATAATTTCAAACCATTTAAACTTCTAACAATCACTAACATTATAGTTTTATAAGTTGTATTGCTTTAATTTGAATAATTATCTAAAAAATAAAGATGAATAGATCGAGCACAAGCCTAACTTGAGCATCTATAAAGAAAGACCCAGAAATCTAATTAATTCATTCTTGACAAGTAACATTAATGCTGTATAATCTAATATTTAAATAGGCAACACGCATCCATTAACACTAATTTGTTTCGAACTTCTAATTAAGACGTCTTCTTTAATGAAATAAACATTCAAATCATTCTTTGAAATTCAATTTATCGACTGATACAAAGAATTGAGTTCATCGAATATAATTCCATTAATAGAAAACTTCAAATTTTGTAGACACTCATCGAAAACAAGCTTTTAATTGCATGAAGAGAGCATAGAACACTTTTTCTACCCATTATTGTTTCTTGCATATAATTGAGGAAGAGAACAAATTACATGATTTATAAATCTAATTATTCGATTTAGATTTAAAGACAATGCGAATTAAATATGAGTTATTTCTAATAAGAGATTCCAAACACAGTTTGATACTTTAAAATATGTTTTCAAAACGTGTTCCTTAGTCAGCAATACTTATATTTTGTCACTCTCTAATTTTAAATGGAAATGGATAGTTCACATTGTGCTAAGTAATAAATTTGATGTTTTAATAATTAGAACAAATTTATTAATTTTAACTGAAAATCTCAATTATTAGCAGTAAGACATATTTGTACGTTATGTCTTGCAAGCAGCATATTTGTAAAATTTGTAAACACTGTTATGTAAATTGGGCAAATATATATTCTATAACTAACTGTAATTAATAAATGATTAGTAAGCTAATATATACGCGTTATATATCTATATCTATCTATCTGTATAACATTTAAAAAAAAGGTTGAATCATTGCAGACAAACTTATAAAGAAGAAACTACAGGAATTCTGAGTATTATTTCCATTATTTTATTAAACACTAGCTGAAATGCCCGTTCTTCGCACGGGTTAAGTTTTAAAAACAAAAATTCTTCTATCATAGCAATTATAATATTTTATTAGGGAGGGTAAAATCCTGCATGAAGTAGAAAACCAAAAATTAAAAACATTTTTTCAAATGAATGTTCACATTAGAAATAATTTTAAACAAATTGCAATTTGGCTTCAAAGTAAATAATAGTTTAACCAAAACAAATATTTCAATGTAAGAGAGAAAATTAACATGCTAAAAAGGTAAATAGGAATGAAAATATAAATACAAATTATAACGGAAAAGTGATAATAGTAGTATATTTCTGCTATGGGAACTATGAGTAAAATAACAAGAAATGTATAAATCAGAAGAAAAAATTAATTATGATAAACCATTTCACTAAAATACTATCATAAATAAAATATTAGGAAGCCTTCAACTGGAAAAAAATTAAATTAGTACAAACTAAAATTTTAAAAAAATCTAAAATAGGCCTATATTATAATAAACTATGAAGTTGAATTCACTGTAGCATTAAATTACATGAGGAATGGATGTAATACTATCCAACATCTATATTAGATTTAATATAAAATTTAGATGTAATACAATAGAGAAAAAATTAAATTAGCAAGAATCAAAATAAAAAAACCCATCTAAAACAGATTAAAAAGTGCTACATAAAAAAAAACAATTATGAACCTAATGAGAGAAATACTACACTTTGATGATAAAAAATTAATTTTTAAACAATACTTTTTTGCAATATTTCGATTAAAAAAATATTTGTTATTCAGTTGCAAAGAACAAAGAAATGAGAAAATACAATGATAAATAATTAGTGATCATTGAAACATATCATATATGGACAGTATATGTATAAATTATATGATCTTCATAAAACTAAATAAGGAACATATCAGAAGCAAAATTAAACCTTGATGTCATGAGAAGTAAAATCGCATCAACATTGAATTTTAAAGAAATCCAAAGAGAAATATGAGAAAATCGTATCAAGTACATCTTTTTTCCACAAACATTTTTGGATCACAAATGGTATAAATAAATTTATAAATTTGAAGATTATCAGAAGCAAAATTAAGCCATGATATGCCATGTGACAAAAAATCTGATCAACACTAATCAGCTTCTGAAGCGTTTTCCTGTAATGATGAAGATATGGTATTTGCTGATGAAGGGAAAAAAAGTAATAACCTTTTTTTTCAACCAAAAAAGTCATAGAAATGTATACATATGTAACAAATATATACAATGCATATGTATAAAATCTTCAAAAATCTATATGAAGAACAGATTGTCAGAAGGAAAATTAAACCATAATGCAACACAACAAAAAATTGCATTAACTCAGAATTTTGAAGTGCAAAAGAAAATTACTTTGTTATGCATTCAATCACATCAATAGTTTCCATGAAGATCTTCTTGATGAATAAAGTTAACCATCTTTCCATGAGATCAAAAAATGAGTACTTATTGGTTATAAAAACTATGAGGAGAAAAAATAAAATAAGCAGCATGTAGAACATATGCCAAAATCTATTTAATAACATGTTGGAAAATATGTCAGAAAATCTCATACGTAAATAAAAATTCATATTAGCCTTCGTGTTCTTACGTATTAGCATCACTACAACCAAACTGGCACCAAGCAAATCCCAACAAAATGTGACTGATTTTTTTATATAAAAACATGTAAGAATCTTTGTTGTTTTAATATCAAGGAGCTATTAGGATTGCACCCAATTGGCTCTGATGATGCTTATATGTAAGTATCATAAATTCTAAATTAAATCATGATATCGTCAATCTGATAATCCCAATTAGTTTGAATGAAGTGTCATTTTCTATGGTATACTTACATATTATCGCAACCTATTGACGACATTACATGAAATGAAGCATATGGTTGCCAATTTGGCGAGTTATTAATTAAGTTGGCAATTTTTGCAATAATACGTAAGCACCAAAAAATGTTATTGCTTTTTACCTTTATCGGCAAATTCCATGTTTCATCAATGTAGCAAAATAGTACCAGAATATAGCTTATAACAAAAAGAAAAGGTACTAACGTATTATTGCAACAATTGCCAACTTGCAAACGCAACTTGCATATGTGAGACTCTAAAATAGAAAATATAGCATAATTTAAATTAAAAGGTTATAAAAAACAAAATAAAATTAAGCCTTAATTTTGCCAGAAAACCTTAAAATATAAAAAATTTAAACATGAATAAAATAAACGTAAATATAAATGAAGTAACCTATAGTAAACATCAATTCAAACCGAAAAGCAACCTTAAATAGATAAGCAAAGGTCTGATTTAGATGAAATTACCATAAACACCACAGAAAAAAAGGAACATGTCAGAAAATCTTATAAATAAATAAAAATCTGTATTCTTGTGCATCACCGCAGTCAAATTTTGGACCACGCAAATCATGCTATTCCCCAGCAAAATCTTATAATTCTTTCTTTTTCAAAAAAAAAATATATATATATATATTTGTTGTTTTGATATCTAGGAGTGATTTGCATGTCACCAATTTGGCTGTGATGAAAATCAGGATAGTGACAATCCCAATTAGTTTGGAGTGAGTGCCTTTTTCTTTTTGTTATAGGCTACATTTTTGTACTATTTTACTACACGGATGAAACATGGAATTACGAAGAAGGCAACCTTTTTCAGACCGAATTGTAATGCTATTAGGATGGAAATAGGCAAGATGTACCGCTAAAGTGTACTGATATTCAGATGATGATTTAGTTAATAGCTTTTCTTACTTTAGGGCCGACTACCGTCTGTTGTCATGGTATGAACATGAAATGAATTGTAGCCCAAGCACAACTGTGATTGATAATACCACCAACATTCAGGTTAGCAAGAATAAGGAAAAGCAAAAGTGTAAACCCAAGGTCCTTGCAACTATTTTGTACCAAAATATGAACAAATGTTTTTCCATTATTGCCTCTAAGAATAGCAACATGGAGAAGCAAAAAATTTTTAGATACAGCAAAAAGGTTTGTAGAGTGGAATCAAGCTTTTTTTATGCTGATAGTACAACTAAGATTAATCAGGAGCATAAAATGAAAGAGAACACTTTATGGAAAGTAAATATCTTTAAAAGTGGTTCACAACAATAAATATAGTAGCTTTAGGCCTTGCAAGATGGGTAGTTGTTCCATTACGCAAACATGCATTATTACAAACCACAAAAGTTTATAAGAAATAACTATAAACAAAAATTATGCACAGTTTCACAAATTTAATACGTTGGATAAACTTAAGTATCACCCACTAACGTTGGCGGTTACAATCTATCTGAGGTTCATACCATGACACAGGTTTTCGGCGCCAAAGTTAAGCTTAGAACTAAATGAAATCGCCTGAATAATCATCACACTTAAACGGTACATATTGCCCCATTCCATCCGCATAGAATGACCATTTAGTCTGAAAAAGTTGTAAAAAAAAAGCATCCTTTTTTTAAAGTAGCGAAAAAGATGTAATACGTTGTGAATCAAATACAAAAATCTACTGTTATCAAATTAGTGTTGCCAATCGGAAAAATGAAATTTAGAAAAAAACATTTTTTGACAACGATTTTTTCCAAAAACAAATGTAATTCCCCCCAAAGAGTTAAAAAACGAATAAATACAACCATGAATAATTATATTTATAATAAAATGTGCTAAAATCCCCTCCAAAACTGCTCAAAATATTAATTTTTGCAAAGTTAAGACTTGACACGGCTGATGACGTCATATCTCCATTTAGCTGAAAAATCACATAAAAATTGAATTTTAAAAAAATCTACAGCAAATTTCGAAAAACACTCTTCGAGGTTAATAGCATAACGACCTATAGCTTCTACATGCCAAGTTTCATACTTCTGGGTTGCTTAATTTGGTCGGAATAGCTGAAACACACAAACTGTCTCTTTTATATGTTAGTATAGATTAAAAATAGATAGAATTGATAGATTTTTCATTTATATGTAATAAACTTCAAGTATTTTGCCCTATTTTATATTTATAGTTAATAGAATATAGTATATAATTGGGAAAAAAACAGAAAATTAATTTGTTTTGAGAGATTGTGGTTTTTGTATGCAAATTCTTTGAATTTTGGAAGTCAGTAGAATTATAGCTCACCATATGTATACGTAATTTTGCTTTAAGTTTATTAAACTTAAGCAAAAGTACCTATATATGTACATAATATGATGCTGTAGATTACCGTTATGTAACTTTTATCCCCTGTTTTAATATAAATATTTTTATATAAACGAATCTTCAATAATTATATGTTAATTATGTAACTCAATTGCATTCTTTTTATTTTCCTTTTAGGTAGACAATGAGTGAAAAAAATCAAATGTATAAGTATATAAAATGTATATAAATATTAAATTCTATGAAATGAAAACACAAATATTTAAAAACTGATTTAAAGTATTTGCTTTATATGGATATGAGTTTGCTGTGAAAACATTTGGATGCAACTAAAAGTAACACAAACTTGACTTTTACTTGATTTTAAAAATATTAGAATTAAAACCAATTTTAATTATAAATTGTATTATAAAAAGTTGTATCTTTTACTTCTGCTAAAAACAGATATTATTAATGCATTATTTAGTTCATCATATTGAGAAATGAGGCGAGTGTATTAATTTACTAATATTAAATAAAAATTTCCGGCTCTAAAAGTAAAAGTAAACGAAAAAAAGTTGGTATAATATTATTTAAAATTCTTAAGAAATTTACCTTTATCACAATGGAATTTTGAATGAAATAATTTAACTAAATTATATAAAATGTACACAAATTTTATTTATTGTACATAAAATATACAAATTTTAATTATTAAACGAATATATATTTATAAACATATAAAAAATTACAATAATTATACTTTTTAATTAATATTATAATAATCTTATTAATATTAAATTTTCTAATTACTTTAATTACAAACTAAAATGAAGATTGCTTGTAAATAAAAGTAATTGAGAAATCAAGTATGTACAACTTATTTAAACCTTTTCAGAAAATTTACTGTTATCATAACTGTATTTTATAATTTTTAATTTAAAAAATGTAAAATAATTATTTAAAATCTACAGGTTTTAATTTGTCTTAATGGCTGAAATGAAAAAATATTAAGAATTGCAATAATTAAAATTGCTAAATTGATATTCTAATATTCTTATAAAACTTTATAATTACAATATTACAAAACTTAATTAATGTTTTAATTGTTGCTTGGACTTTCCATAACTTTAAGCAATTATTGTTAATAATTTAAATGAACAAAATATATTTATGTATGTAATTAAATTAAATTAATTCAGAAACATAAAACACAGTTTTCTAAGTACGGGGATTTGTAAACAGTGTGATGTATTTTTATTTTGGGTTTTACATTTTGAAGAAACTTTTTTGTTCATTCTACTTCTTCCAAAAAACATTTCTTAGAACATATTTTTAGAAGCATTCTATAAAAAATTGAAGGTTTGAGTTCGTTATCTCTTAAATGAAGATTTCTGCCTATAGTCTTTAGTAGCTTTATATGGCCTTAACTTAGAGTATGACGAAATTAGAAATACCGTATTATCTAACTTAGCAAACTATTCAGTTTCAACCTAGATATCACACCTTTGCTATTAAACTTTAAATTTCTAAGCTTACATTTAGACTTAGACAAGCTGTGCGTTATTTCTCTCATTTGTGGTGCATGAAATGATTTAATTAGAACAAGACATTTGCTCTAGTACTTATGTCGAGCTCTAGTAGACTGTCCATCTAACCACTATTTGGGTACGAGAGTTATGTGAATCGTAGACAAACATCGTGAGCATTTATTTTATTAGTGAAATATCTGAATGGGATAGTGTTAGAATATTAATTCTGGGGAAAACTTTGATAAATCAGGAATGCGTTAGCAAAACATAAGCTACTTACTTTAGTTCATAGGGGAAGCTTACCGAGGTGCTTTGTTGCAATGAAGTTCTTTCAAAGACAATTTAAAAATGATTATAAATTTACATATCTAATTGAATAACGCATAAGTTATATAAAAAAGCCATAACATATTTATCACGAGTTCAATGCTTCAATTTTGTTTTAACATCCTATTTTATATAATATTTATAAACAGTTTATTCATTTTTTTTCTCATTGAAGAAACATGTGCCACATTTTGAGTATTTTATACACAAGCTGTTTGGTCACAAAGTACATGATAATTTTGAGACGAAGCCTAAAAAATTACTTTAAATAAGGATTTTTTTTCTTTTTTGCTGTTTATATATTTAAAAAAAATAATCAAGGAAGTTACTTGAGTATTAAATCATATTTATCCAACAATGATTTTCTTCAAACCATGATGTATTGAAATCCACTTCCTGATACAAAAACAATGATACATACTTTATGATACACGTTATTATTTCTATGTAATTGACCTTTGTAGATGTTGAAACTAAAAAATTAAATTGAAATATAATACAGCAGATTTGACAGCAAATACAATTTGGGGGAAAATCCTGATTCGTTATGATACTTAAATTCATTTTACCTTATTCAAAACATTGTTTTTCATTAAAAAAACTAAATTCAAATTGAAATGACATATAAATCAAATTGATTTTGTTTTCCATATTTTACATTAAACAGAATCTTAAAATAATTTTTTTTAAATTGAAATATCAATATCAGAGAATTAGCACAGTTGTTTAATTTAATTTTAAGCACATATAATTTTCAATTTTCTAGCAATAATACTGGATAAAAATAATTCTTTATTTATGATAATTGTTTAATCCAGAATAGAAGCAATTTAATTCCATGAACAACAATGGTAGGAATATTCCCAATAATAATTATTCCAAATCACCTGAATTTGTATTATTCTAAAATTAAACTTTTCTAAGTGTTCCTAACTTCATATATTTGTTAACATGATTATTAATTAAAGAAGTATTTTAGGAACATATTTCAGTATAATGTATCAATGCAAATTTTCTGAAAGATGAGAGTCAATTTCAACTTTCCTTGCATTAAAACTGATTTCAAATGTACATGAGAAATTACTAGTTGTCTCATTCTATGAATTTTCATGTAAGAGGCAAACATTTGAAAAAGTTTATTTAGCATAAAGAAAATGAACATATTAAGTTTTGTTCCTCAAAAATAAATAAACATATTTAAAACTAATGTATTTAGAATTAAACATAATGTATACGCATTTTTTCCTTCGTAATGATATACTATTTAAAATGACAAATTGAGGACTAGGAATTTTAATTAAAAAAACTGCGCCATATTTAAAATACTATTGTACGTCAAAATTACAAGAACTGTAAAATGCATATTTTATTGCAAACCACGGAATACAGGCAAGAATAGGTTTTTCAATAGCACGCAGTGTTGTTGTTGTTGTTGCATTGTCCTTCCCAAAGGGAAGGAATGAAAGTTGAAAGAGTCTTAGACAGGTTGGACTTCTACACGATAGATAGCGACACCACCTATCTCCATCCCCATAATTTTAGACTTGGCACTGGAGGGGAGGGAAATATTCTCCTGACCCCTGCACCCGTGGTTTCTGCTGCGACCACCCACAAGAGTAGAACGCATTCAATGAAATGATTGGAGAAATAAGATAAATCGAGTTATTTTGCCAGTTGCATTTCGAGATATTTTGATATTTAAAGTTTTGGGTGTTATGAACTCGTGTACACATGATTAATTAGAATATGTATTCTAACTATGTGAAAGTGCTATATATTCTTATTTCATCCATTATCTATAAAATTATTTAAATTTAAATCTGAGTCAATATCTTAAAAAAAGTATTATTAGCTTACTAGTGTGTGAAACGATCTTTCACACTACTAAGATCTTCCAAAATTGTTTATAAAATGTTTCCAGTTTAATATAATCCCAAGATATTCCCCATAAAATTCAATCATATTTTTCCCCTTGTTTTTAAGCATCAAGAACAAAAAAATAGTAAAGTTTTGTGGAAAATATGTGCAAAAGCAGTAAGTTTATGCAGTACGCTGATTTTAGTAGTCCCTATCGAGAAATTTATCCTTAAATCTTTTTACAGTTCTGTTATATTTCCAAGATTTAGTTACGAGAAGAGAAATATTTGTCACTTTACTTTTAGTATGAATAAAATATTATTATTTTTAGGAAACAAATCACATTTAAACATATCAGAGCCATTTCTCAGATTGAGTTATTAAATATTTTCCTACAAACCTTCATATATACAAAGTTATTCATTTTTTTAATGCATTCATGTTCATTCTAAGTTAACGGAAAAAATAATGTTTTAGGAAGTTAGTGAGAGTAATAAACAAAATAAAACAAATTTATTGGCGAAAAAGTATTGGAAATTTATTTTGTGAATATGTATATGGATTATATTTGAAAGAGAACTTTGTTCACACCTCCTAAAAAAATTTTTTTTTATTAATAGCTACATTTTTTTTTAAAATCACATAAAATAATATATATATGATTCTCCATTTAACTTTATTGTTTTGTATCATGTAAAATGAAAAAAAATATCGATATACTATTTTTATTTTTAGCATGTGATCTATTACATATTTTGTTCTTATTTTTATATATAGTAGTATGTAATATTGCTTGATATGTTAAAGGATAGTTATGCGTAGGAATTTCGATTGTGGACTTAATAAGATAATTTATTAAAAATTGGCTACAAGAAATATACAGGGTGTTCCAAAAAAACGTGGACAAAATGACATGGCAGATCAGTCATACAACAAGGATAAAAAATTGCATAGGAACATGGGGTCGCAACTGCGATGCGGAGCCGCTATAGGGCGTCGAAAATAATACATAACACAAAGAGAAGAAACAAAATCATTACAGATCATTTTATTTATTATTACCTACACACATGCGACTTATGCATGCCAAATATTGCGCCTACAGGAGGTGCTCAAAGTGTTTACCAGATGCATCGAGACATGCCTGGCATCGACGTTGCATGGAATTGCGCACCTTCTCAAATATACCAAGTGTATCTCGAACACATCCACAGCTGCCTCAACGATTCTTCCTACCAAGTTTTCTGGCGTTTCAACAGGTGTTTCATACACAAGTCCTTTTAAAAAACCTCATAAGAAGAAATCCACTGGAGACAGGTCTGGTGATCGTGGTGGCCATGCAATTGGTCCACGGCGACCAATCAAGCCGCAAGGAAAAGTAGCCTGCAGATGTGCTCTGACGTCTCTACTGAAATGTGCGGGAGCGCCATCGTGTTGAAATTTAATGCATCGACAAATAGGCATCGGAATATTAGTATTCAGCATGTCTGGCAGAACCTCTTGCAAGAATGTTAGATACGCGGGACCGTTCAGTCTGTCTGGTAGAATGTACGGACCAAGTAAACAGTCTCCTACAATGCCAGCCCACACGTTAACGGAAAATCTTCGTTGTTTGGCGTGAGGACGTGTAGCATGCGGGTTTTCATCTGCCCTCCTATGCAAGTTCTGACAATTCATCACACCCTCTAATGAGAATGCAGCCTCATCCGTGAACAGAACACTTGCAGCGAAATGTCGGTCAGCAGCCTTTTCTTTCAGATACCAGCGCGCAAAATCCATACGACTGCTGTAGTCTTCCGGTTGAAGTGCCTAGACGCGTTGTAAATGATATGGGTAAAGTCCTTCATCGTGTACAATGCGCCCGACGATAGTTTGGGGAATATGGATCTCTCGGGATACAACTCGTATACTTGTTGAAGGATTACGCTGAAGTGCGTGGACAACTCTTTCTTCAGCATCAACTGTCCGAGATATTCGTTGGCGACCTGAATCTGGCTTGTGCACGTCTAACGAGCAAGTTTCACACAATCTTCGGTGAATAGTGGCAAAGAATGAGCGGCTAGGCATCTTTCTACTAGGATATTTTTGACGATACATTCACAAGGCTTCTCGTCCATTGCAGTTGACCATGCCGTAAGCTAAATGCATGTCAGCCAATTCGCGGTGAGTGTAACTAGCCATGTTACGTCCAACGTATCCACGACTCAAATGAATTAAATCTCCTTTTGCTCGGCTCGTGTCTGCACCGCAATGCCCTCTCGTGGTTCTAGCACCCTCTACAGGCGTTTGCGACCCCATGTTCCTATGCGATCTTTGATCCTTGTTGTATGACTGATCTGCCTTGTCATTTTGTCCACGTTTTTTCGGAACATCCTGTATATATATTAAACCCCAGGCCGGCTGTTAGAATCAGGAGAGCATCAGTTCCAAAAAAACATCTTTATTGTCCTTCCCACATTTTAACTCCAACATGGCGAACTTTTTCGCACGCAACTGTCTAGAATATAAGACAATATTGAGGGAGGAGTCACCAGCTAGCTTCCGTTTTCACTCTTATCTCTCGTCATGGGCATATTAGTTTGGGCATCCGGACTGTGAAATAGTCCTCAATCCCATATCATGATTATGTTTGATGTGGGGCACGACGATAGAGGAGTTTCTCATTCTGCTCACAAGATTCACGCTCGCTCTAACTTTAAGTAGTCTTATTTACCCTCAAATCCCTACGCGATAGTAAAGAGTTCGCTCTATTTCTATTTATTGTTTACTTAATTTTGAAGCTAAACTTTCCAGACCTGACATATATATACATGTATATATTCAAAATTTTTCTTCAAGAGAGAGATGGAAAGTATTGAAAGTGAATGTTAACCAGGCAATAGATTTTAGAAAGGATGGATGAAAAAATAAAAATAATAGGAGTTCAATATAAAAATATAGATATTACAGTATTATAAACATTGCTGACCTAGGACAACTTATATATAAAATAATTTATATAAAATAGGGGTTGAACATGTTTTGTGGGCAGCAAACCTTCCTCCTTTCTGTTAATAATACTGAGCAAAAACCTATTGAAATTGAAAATAATGAATATATATATAGCAGTAAATAATTAAAAAGAAGACTAATAAATCCCAAGAATCTTAAGATCAGACCGGAAGAACATATATATATATATATATATATATATATATATACTCTGAAGTGCTACTGAATTAGGGATAACAAGGGCTATGCAAATTGGGCATCATTTATGAGCAAGTGAGTATGCTGTGGTAATTTCATATATAGCTCGTACTGTGGTTGTTCTGAATTAGTTGTCGGAATTGCCAGTATGGGTTAACTGCCTGGTTCAAACACCTTCGATCGCGAACAAATCGCAGATGCACTACGCATGGGCCATTAAATTTTCGAAATCCTCAGACAGCAAGGATTGTCATGGTCGACAGTGTCAAGAGTATACCAAGAATACATGGATGGTGAACAAAAAACTATCTATCGGGCAACCTACAAAGGGAAATTAACGTTGACAGTGCGCGGTGAGAGACGACTCAAGCGTATTGTATGTAGCCAACGAGGCCAAACATTAGTTCAAATTACCTCCCAGTTGAATGACGGTGCCAGTCGTACAGTCAGTAAATGGACTGTGCAACTCTCGCTTCACCGTATGGGTTTCGGAAGCAGTCGACCTACGAGAGTATAATTGCTCAATGCTCGCCATTGGGGTGCACGTTTTGCCTGGGCAAGAAAGCATAGAGACTGGAGTGTAGGGGACTTGAAACGAGTGGCATGGAATGATGAGTTACGATTCCGACTACTTAACGCCGACGGGAGGCTGAGAATATGGCGTCAGGCGCACTGAGCAATAGATGCAGCATGCCAGGTTGTAGCTGTACAAGGGCATGGTGGCTCAATCATGGTGTGGGGTATTTTTTTGTAGCACTGTTTGGGATTTTTGGTGAGTGTACCAGCCTCCCTCAATGTAATTCGGTAGGTAGATTTTCTGGGTGATCACCTCCATTCGTTTATGCTGTTCTGTTATCCGCACGGTAATGGAATTTTCAAGGAAGACAACTGTACCTCTCAGAAGTCCCAGTTGGCTACTGGCTGGTTGGAAGAGCATTCCTCTGACTTTTCAGTCATAAATTAGCCACCTAGAAGCCCCTACTTAAATCCTATTGAGCATGTTTGGGATCTTTTATAACAAGGCGTGAAAGGCCATTACACAGGACCAATTAACCTTATTGAATTATGGATAGCTTCAGCCAATGTTTGGCAAGTCATTCCTGTGGAACATTTCCAGAAACTTGTTGAATCTATGCCTCATCGTGTGGCAACCGTTGTCAAGGCTAGAGGAGGCCCAACTCGTTACTAGGTAGGTATACCTAATTTAGTGGTATTTCAGAATAGATATATATATATATATATAAAGTTAAAATTCTCTACTATAGGGAGATGAATAATCAATAATCATCAAAACTGAAAAAAAACTGAAATTGTAAAATAAACCAGACATAAGATTTTAGAGAGAATAAATTATAAATTATAAAAATAATAGAATTTAAAAAATATATATATAGGGATGCTACAATATTATAAACATTGCTGACTTAGTACAGCTCTTATGTATAAAATAATTTATATAAAAGGGGGGTTGCAAATGTTTTTGGACACCCAACCATCCCCCTTACTGTTAATAATACTGAGCAAAACCCAATAGAAAATAATTAATAAAATATCGAAATCCATTACAAGAAAATGTAACTTACCTAAAAATTGCATCCAAAAATGCCTAATCCGTGCTAAATCTGATTACAATAAACAAGTAATTGCCAGATTCTTGACCCAAACACAAATTCAAAGCAAGAAAATGACTGAATTGTAGCAATTAACAAAAGTATGAAAAGAAAACAGAAATAAAATAATTAAAATTGTTTGTATAAATATTACCATTATTTGAGGGACACTAGGATTATAAATGTATTTAAATATTAAAAAAATTACTATGGTTAAAATGAAACTAAGAGAATAAGTAATTTTATCTTAAATTTGAGAATATGGAGGTAGGCATATTTATTATGGAAAAAGAATAAATTTATAAGAATAAACTATTATTATTCTAAGGAATTTTAATCCTTACTATTTAGAGTTTATTTATTCAAATAACTATTAATAAAATTAATTGGGTATTTTTGAATTAAGCAACATTTAGTAAAATGTTTATAGTTTTTTATTTTTTTTCTGATTTCTGAAACACAAAAAAATTGTTGCATTTTATGTAATTAATAATAATATTTCTGATTACACAGGAAACATGTACATCACTCTCTCAGTGAGGTAATTTTATAATATTGAATTTAAACTCTTCTTTTTTACCTAACTCGAACTAATATTAGAAACTATAATGTTATCTTTTAATTTAATTTCTATTTTAAAAAAATTTGCTTCATATTTGTTACTAGTTGTTTGTATTTTATTAAGATATTGTGGGCAGAGAGAAACCAGTGTCAGGTTTAAAATTGTCTTACATGACAAAAATGATAACTTCATCTATATAACAAAAAATTTAATATTCAGAATTATCAATAAAGTTTTTTTCAAAATAATATAAATATAAATTGGAAAACAGTTGTGCTAGGAAGGACACCTTGTGGCAAACCTTTAATCTTTTGATAATAGTTACTATTATAATATATATATAATTCTCTTTTAGTACTAACCTATTTACTAGATAACTAAATCTATCATAATTAACATTTTTGAATAGTAGTTAAGAAATATTTTATGTAGTTTAAGAAATATATATAATATATATTAATCATATCAATATTAATAGAGTTAAAAAGATCTTCAAAACCTAAACTACAGACTGAAGAATTTTTTTTATCTCTAATTTGTTCAATAAGTTATTTACTGTTTTTATGTATGGCTGTGGATTTAAGATTATTTATTGCATCTTATAATATGTCATGGAGGTTTTTGCTTGATATGCTGATATATGTTTTAAAATCATTAGTTACTGTTCTAAACTTTACTGGGTCTTTATGAAATTTAGGAGTAAGAAATGCATGTGGAAATTTAAAATTGTGATGAATTTGTATTTTTAATTGGTTATTAAAAGCCAAAATGCGATTATTTATTTCTCTTTCAGAAATTGATAACTCAATAGAAGCTGTATTATTATCAAAATATTTGTTGATCATTAAACTATAATAGAATTTACATATGAAGGCAAAATTTCCTAGCACTTTATCAACATAAGCTATAATAAATTTATTTTACAATTTTTTAATCCGATTTTTAATATCAGTAAAAGAGATATTAATATCTGTACATCCGCTAAATCTGAGTACAATAAACAAGTTATTGCCAGATTCTAAACCCAAATACAAATTCAATGCAAAAGCTACATGAATTACGTCACAATTTGTACTTGAAACACACACACACACACACATATATATATATATATGTATGTATGTGTGTGTGTGTGTGTGTGTCAGGTCTGAAAAGTTTAACCTCAAAATTAAGTATATAATAAATAGCAATAGAGCGAACTCTTTACTATCGCGTAGGGATTGTGGGTAAATAAAATACTTAATGTTAGAGCGAGCACTTACGAGAGAGAGAGAGAGAGCGAAAACGGAAGATAGTTGGTGACTCCACGGTGCTATGTTGTTTATTACTCTACTCTGTTATGCACCAAAGGGCCACCATGTTGGGTTCAATATTTTTGAAGAACAATAAAGACGTTATTTATAAAAATGATGCTCTCCTCATTTTACCAGCTGGCCTGGGTCCGTCATATATATATAATAGCTGAGAAAATTTAATAATTAGAAAATTTTCTAAAAATGCTTCTTTGCGTATGTTTCAACAGAATTATTTACTCCAAGAACGTACAAAAAATAGAGACTCTTGTTTGAAAATAAACTTCTAATGAACGAGCGAAGGAGTGAGGTGGAAATGTATAAATTAAATACGTTAAATAAGAGATAGTTTTGTTTTGTTGTAAAACTAATATTATTTATTTACTTTAGAGAGAGAAGCTGTGTTTTAATCACTTTAAAGTTGTGGTAGCTAATAAAAGATACAGTTATAAATCTGATTTCATGTACCTAGAATTCACATCCACTTATTTCTTTAATTATTGTTCCTAGGATATATTCTAATTCAGATTATATCTCTTAAGGTATCCTAACACTTTCGGAGTACTTTTTAACAAAATGGCATACTAAAACATTATAAATGCTCTTTTAGGACTCAATACCAATGAATATTACTATTTAAATATCAAAATTTAAAATAAATTACCTGAATTTTACAAAAATCACATTTATAAGTGAAATTTTAGCAATATTTTTGAAAAACTTCAAAGCAATTAGAGAAAAAAGTAATACACATATATTAGTAAAAGTATTACTAAAGCAAATTACATGCATTTTTCTAGAAAATGTACTAACATTTAATTTTTTTATTAAAATTTAAAAATGTTAGAGCTGATTGAGTAAACATTATCAGAAATGTTACATTTTTTATGAGACCATTATTTAAATAACAAGCCATAACTCAAAAAGTATTCATGCAATAAAAAATATTTTAGTACATTCTCTAGAAAATAACATAAATATCGGGTTCAAAAAGTTTTATAAAAATACATTCGTAATATTTTGGAGTTATCAGACTCTCCTGATAAATTTTGACCAATTTAAATGCCCACTTCTGGTAGATCAAAAACCCACTTCCAATTTTTCTAAATTTATAAAATTGACTGTGTGTAACTTGGCCTCTAGGTAGTGTAGAAACAAAACAAAGTATGTATCGTAAAGTCAAAAGATAGCTCTATTCAATAAAATAAAAAACAAAAATATCTGTCTTGACTGAATTTGGTCATTCAACGTGTTCGGATACCTTAAGTAAAATAACAATCTCATGTTTTTCAAAGATTATTTTCCTCCTAATTTTTTTTTTGTTTCTTTTTTGAAATAATTAGCTGTACATTATATATTGAATATTATTAAGTGATAAAAATCTTCTATTTTAATAGATTTATATTTTTTATTTGAAGCAATAAAAGATCTGGAGCAAAATAATACAAAAAATGTTTATTATATGATATAAATTTATATAAAAGTACTAAAAAAATCGATATGCATCCTAATTATAATAAACCTAAATTTTTTTTAAGTTTGGAATAAAAATCGAATACAGGAGAAGGTTAATAGTATTTTTGTAAATTTGGAAAATCTTTTATCCTGTACATTTTATTTCCCAGGCATAAATTATTATTTTTATTCTTAGAATTATTTTCCCAATTTTAAATGGTTTTATAAGCATTTTATATTAAAATATGTGTTTCGACATTTATTTTAAAACATGAAATGCTTATTATAAACTACACTAGTATGCAAATTTTAAAGGGGAAAAAACCAAATTTTCGAGGATTTTTGAAGGCTATCAAACCGTTTTCAAAGAAATTTGATCCTTTGATGAATCAACCCACTTATTACCTAAAAAAGGAGAGATTTCAATCAACTAGTTTTCAAAATCAGTCAATTGGAACATGCGCTGTCGTTTGGTTTCCCTTGTAATTTACTAAATAATGTTTAGTTTTCACATTCTCAATATTTATTAAATATTTAACTACAGAAAACATATTTCTTAGTAAATAAAATTCGAAATAACACCCACGTGTTATTTAAATACTTTACAGAACGTAGGAAAATTTGGATTTCTTTCAAAAGCATAAATAATGGTAATTCTTTTAATATATCTCGTTTGTCTTACGAGAAGTTACATTATGAGTGCTTCAGAATAAACTCGCTTTCATTTTAATAAAAGTATTTTACAGAGATATTAATCAAACCAATGAACTTGCCATGTCATCAGAATCTTGAACAAATAGCTATAATTCTATTCTCTATTGCTTAGATGCCTTTGTAACTTCTTGTCATAAACGAGATGCGATTATATATAACTTAAATTATGCATATATTTGCTGTTTCTGTTTATTTATAATGAGGGGCGTAAAGCTGATTTTTCACATATATATAGAGAGATTTAATAAAAAGCTACAGAAGTTTTAGATTAACATTTACTAGTCGAAATTAACTTCAAACGGTTTTCACCCTGATAATATTTTTAAACAAAATCATTTGGGAATAAGGAAAACCTGAAGAAAAGTAGCCTAAAGTGATAATTAGTACTCTAATACAAAGGTATTTAAAATTTCAAATACGAATTCATTTTCCCCAGAGTTTTCAAAAAACTGTTGAACTTTTTTTTCATGTAAATTGTTAAAAATAATAAAGAAATGGTACTTTCATGTGAATTATTCAAACCCACAAATTCGAACTATTTATGGGTTAAATTTTAATGTAAATAATAACTGTGGTAGGATGACAACTTTAAACATTATTCTGTGTCAGTTTAGTTTCACTCATGTTTCTGAAGGCTTCCGATTATTTTTTAATCTTTTGTAAGCCATGGCACAAATACAATAGCTGTACGATGGAGTAAGACAGAGAACACTTGAAAGATTGTAGGTAGACCAGACCAAAGCGGATGTTTCAAGATGGCTCAGTGCGTCCAGAAAAATAATTATAAAATTATGGAATGAGTTCTGGACCGAATGCAATACCCTGATGTCCAGCACTTGATTTTGAATGTAAGGTGCAATAAAGTAATGAGGGTTACTCAACTCGCAAGCGAGCTCTCTGCTTCTGTTATTCTAATTCCAAGGTATGCTGATTACCGAAGACTTCATGTGGTAGGAGTTTATGGCAGGAAACCAGTGGTCAACATCTCACTCACTCCAGGTTACAAGGAAGATTGCCTGGCATGGTGCAGACCTCATTTTCTCTCTCTTTTACACGGAAGCAGTTAAGCTGTGTTCTTTTTAGTAATGAATTAATGATTCAGTCTGGAAATTTATTCTTGACGCGTTCATATATGGAGACAACCAGATTTCCAGTGCCATCCCTCCAACATCATGAAAGAAAAGAAATCAGAACAATATCCAGATCAATTCAAGGCGCTCAAGAGCCACCACTAGCCAGAATGACAAGTACTTGAATTTAACTACAAGGAGAGATAAGCGGATGAAAGCTGCAGGACTCGTAAATGAATTCTTAGCCATTTATAAAATTTCAATTACGAAGTGCAGTGTAAATAGAAGCCTTAAGGCACCCGACTAGGTTCGAAGACCAATTTTTCAAAAATTGATTATCAGAAGAATTTTATTGTTTTAAAGAACATAAATAGGCTTAAAGAGTTATAATTATGAAATAAATATCATGCACACCTCTGTTTTTGAAAAAAAAATTATTTTTATAAAATTTGTTAAAAAATTTCAATTTTAGGAAAAGCAGCGTAAAAAAAATATATATTGGACATAATGTAATTTTAATTGCATTGATATATTTATTGATCCACCTGAAGTGTCGCAAACCGCAGGTTAAAAAATATTTTCAAAAATAAATATTTAATAAGCATTCGAACTTTACGTTAATGATTTTTCGTTAAAACTACTCTATATTCTAAGCTAAAAAGGACTATAAAATGTGATTAAATGTAAGTATCTTAAAACCTGCGTTTGCTACACTCTCAAGGGCTTATAACAAAAATGTTGCAAATTTCATTTAATTTTATATAATTGTTTTGGAGACATCCCAGTTTTCGTGCACAAAAATTATCGTAAAAATTTCATTCTTTAAAAAACACATTTAAAAAATATACTAATAAGTTACATAAAGTAAATATTAAAAAAACAACTTAAAATTCTCCAGTTTTATATGTTATTCCTTCTTCTTCCTCAATTTTTATATTTCTTTTTTTTTCGAATGGCCCTAAGTTTTCTTCTGCAGGTTTTTGCTGTTGGCAGTGAGTGACGTTTTGAATCTGCAAAGCGCTCGTTATCGAAGGTTTTTTGTCCCCGTACAGTATAATAGCCCGAAACAATACCCATTTCATTTAATATGGAAATTAATCCCTGGAAGCCATTATTAAACTGCACAACAGAAATATAAGCTCCTAAACGCAAATTTGATGCTCAACGAAAACTTCTTTTGGTAATATCTGCCACAAAATTGCATTAAAACTTTCGTTCGGATTTTTAGTTATGCCGTGTAAACATTTCTTTAAAAGATTTCTGTCACACAAATCCATATAAACTGGCTTTATCGTGTTAACAATATTTCGTGGCAGTCCCAAGGATTGATCCTGATACACAGTATTAGAAGCTTTAGCCCGTTGAAATTTACACCAACTTTCAGCTCCGACAGGGCACTGTCCATGTTTTGGCTGATGTTTTGATGAGCAACAATGAAAGAAGGCAGCAATAACAGCAGGCTGCATTTTGTCCAAGTTCCCAATATTGCTTAGAATAGCAATTCCATAGTAATTCTGTAGCTTATTAATTAAACCATCAGTCAATTTACCTTCCCCCCCCCCGAGTCCTTTATTTCTGCTTTTCAATTTTCGAAGCCTTGTTCCAACTCTTTTTTGAATATGCCCAATACATTCTAGCTTCGTAACAGAATCTTTCCCATAAATGTTGTTCACGGCATCCAAAGCTTTGGAATCTCCATCCCCATAATAGTCAGTGTATCGTAACATTCTATGATATTCCGACCTCTTAAAAATACGATAAGCCCCAACTGGTTCCATACTAGATGAAGATCCTTTATGATGATTACACCGCAATTTCACATTTTGTTGCTCTGTCTTGAATTGCATTTTCTACAAAACTGAGATAAAGTTTCAAAGTCAATAGTTTTCCCAGTATCGACAGATATTGCACTAACACAACCATTTAGTGAAGAAAAACCACGACGCTGCCAGGTACCATCCATCGAAACACCACAGTTTACAGTATCAGGTATAGATTTTTTAAATTGCCTAATACCTTTTGCTGCGTCATTTAGTAATTTTTCTGCAATGGAAGTAGCAGGATTGAGAACTTTCTTCTCTTGTTGGCTAATGCAATCTTTGAAAACAGCACAAAGTTTTCTTCCTGTTGAAAAACCTCTTCCAATCAATCTTAAGCCCTAAATAAAACGAGTATTGAGCTCATTCATTTTGTCTAACTTTTTAGAAGTACAAAATGCTGATATGAAACTGAAATTTTTGCAGTTCAAAGGAAAGTTTGAATATAATCCAAACCTTGAATCTTCCACAAGATAAAGGCTTCCTGCTGTACACTTTTTGGTTGGGCAACACAATAAGGAAAAAATACCAATTAAAATTTCCAGATCAATCAACCGGTTTCCAGTTAAATGTACTGTATTACTTTCATCATCATTTACTTGATTACAATGCTGCAGCTTCAGTGAACTGGCGGTCATAATTTCTTCCTTGCATGAAGCAATTTCAGTGCATGTATTTTGGTTTCCATGAAACTTTCTTTTACGGGGACGATATGAACGACATTTACCCATGATTTCAGGTAAAATAAATTTAAGATTAAATTAAAATAATTTAAATTCTAAACATAAAGCAAAATATAGAAAAAACAGAATTAAGGTAGGCGTGGTAAATCTAACGTCGAATGTAAACAAACACGGAATATAGTGATAGTCTTAAAATACCGTTGCCAATCGTTTGCAACAAAATTGTTTGAAATAATTATTAGCAAATTGTGGCTTAGTAAACAGATAATTAAAATTTTGGTTTTTGAAATTCCATTTTAGGGAAATAATAATTAAACACTGCATATATATGTCGCTCACTTCCGGTCCAGATGACATTATTTCTGGTTTCGTTTTCAACTACTATGACTTATTAAAATTGCTATATCTAAAGTTCTAATTTACGTAAAATTAAAATAAAGACTGTTTTGGAATCTTAAAGGTTGGGGCTTTGTTTTATAATCATAAAAAAAATTCGACATTTTTGTCAAAAAACACTTTTTCAACCTAGTCGGATATCTTAATGAGGCAAGCTATTATACCAGGAGACCAATAATCTACATGCCACTCAATCCAGATCACATAAGAGCTGACCTGGCATGTTGCTGACAACATAATTCTTAAACACGGGAGCATTAGCTTGTGTTCAGTGTTGAGTTAAGGTTTAAACTGAGCTATGATTCTTGACATGTTCACGTATGGAAACAACCAGGGACCTAGTACCAGCTTTAAGCATCATGGATGTGGAACTCATTGGAGGTGGTAGTGCTATGATCTGGGCCAGCATGATGTTGGACGGGATTACAGAGCTGCATGTGTTTCAAGGAGGTACCGCGACTGCAGTGGGGTATAGGGATGAGATCCTTGATCCCCATGTAATGTTGTTATCAGTTGGAACTTAGTTCATTTTAATGAGTGATAATATTACTCCACAGAAATTTATCTGGTTAACGAATATTTAGAGACTAAGAATTCAGAGGATGGAGTTGCCAAATATTCGGACGATAACTTCATAGATCATGTGTGAGATTTGTGGGAAAAGTAATTTCCGCTCGCCAGTGTTCTCCTTGTGCACTTAAAGCTAAGAAGTGCTTTGATGGAGGAGTGGAAGTTTTTATTCTAAAACCTCATAAATGACCTAGTAAACTGCATGATAATTTGTTGTGAAAGCTGCATTACTAATTAAGACGATCACACTCTGGAAATTCCACGGAAATGTTTTTTTAAGCTTTCTACTCTAGTGTATAATGATTAAGTATTTTTAATTTGAAGCTTGGTTTATTTAATTTCAGGTAAGAATTTGTTTTTCCTTCCTTGGTTTTTGCAAATATATACTTGCTTTGTTTATGAGTAATGGAATTTAAAATAAAAAGCACATTTTTAATTTTTGTTCTTAAGAAAACACAAAAAGGAATTTATAGTACGACAACTTCACACACCTAAATTGTATAAAAGGAGTTAAATAATTCCAATAAATTTGAAAATCACCAAAACTATCGAATTTCCATTCCTTAGAAAACTGTTGCTATGGATTTCTGTCAAAACGAATGAAATAATTATTTTCAGTTTATTCTAATGGTATGATGCACAATATTTGTCTTTGATTTGAAAACTCGAATATTTTCACTTTCTGTTCTAAAACATTTGTCTGTATCTTTATTATCTCTAAAGGTAAAAGTTCTCAGTAATGAAAATGTCTACAAAGAATAGAGTATTAGTATATGTTTGGAAGTATTAAAAGTAAGCTTGAATAAACACAGTAAACACACAAAGACTGCATTGCTACGAAAGCTTGGATTTCTCAGGAAACTGGATAGAACTTGAGGCAGAATCTAGCTTTATTGAATTTTGAGATAAATATTTTGACAGTAAACTGAGAAAATGAAATAGAGAATGCTATTTAAAAAAATTGCTTCATAAGTTACCAATAAGATTGTATTCTGAATATCAAATACCATATTCGTGCTTTTAAAATTAAATAAATGAGATTTAAGGCTTTTAAAATAAACGTAATGCATTTCAAGTACGTTCTTCTTTAAATGAAAATCACCTTTACTTCTGAGCTTAGCAGGAAAGGTGGTTTATATGCTTATAAAAATAGCAGAACAACACAACATGGTATATTTCTTACATCTTGATCAACTAACGTAAAAATATGGAATATTCTATTATTTTGTTTTTAAAATGATTTACTATACATATATAAAGATTTAATGGACTTATTTGAACACCCATTTTTTCTGTTTCTTTCGTCAATAAATATTTTAGACTTTTATTTTTTAAAGAACAGCTTCGGTCAAATGAATTTAACTCTTGTTTTTAAGGAAACTTAAACAGGATCCCCAAAAAATGCATGAATATATACGTTTAAAATTAAGTTAAAACGTTCATTTTCATAGAAATACAAACTTTATACTGCAATACTTGAAAATGTTTCAAAACCCTTCTAGTTGAGACAAAATGAAGGAAATACGTTTACAAACTTTTCTTTCTATCTCACAGTTTTTGTATTCAAAAATGATTTGCTTTGGTGAATTAAAGAATAAAGTTTGACATATTTCAATTTGGGTCCTTTTGAAAAATTTGCTTTAAAAGAATAATTTCTAAGGTTATGCATTGTTTTTCGAATTTCCAGAGATGAATAATAAACTAATTTTTTATTGTTATCAGCATAACAATATAATATCCTTGCAATGCATATTCTTGTAACTCGACTTTTTATTCATTGAGATAAGTAGCTGAAATGTACATGAAATTGCGTGTCATTTATTTATTTTCTAGCATTGTATAATAATTATTGTTTAAAGCTTCATAAGCAAACATGTATACATGCAAATATATACAGTCGGACCCCTATTTAACGAATTTCACTATTTAATGAATTTTTCTCTTTCTACGATTAAAATGAAGCCCCAAACCCTTATTTAACGAATAATAAACCCTGAATTATCGAATTATTTGAACGACTGAAAATTTTTTTTATTAGTTTATGTTTGAAAAAAATTGGATTTTTTTCAAACGACATCTTTTTGGTCTGGAACAGAGAAGTTTTTCTTGTAAGTTTTAAATTTTGACGGCCAAAAGTGCAGAGCGTTATTAGACTTAACAAATGCAGATGAGTCATTATAGTATAACCTATCGTGTGAGTTTTGAATAGGAGTGAAAACTCATGTCTTATTTCCTCCAACTCCACAACGCAAGGGAATATTAACTATTATATTAGATTTGATGACGAACTGCCTAGCTGTGCGATTGAAGTTCAGGAAATTGTTGATTTGTCGGAGCCAATGAATAGTGATTCTGACGTAGAAATGTGGCCGTGGTAGCCTAGGGGTCAAAATATCGGATCGTGGCTGCCGTGTCATGAGTTCGAGCTGAGTACCACTAAAGACCCGCCATGTAGGAGATGATGCACGTTAAAACTGTTGAGAGCTCAAACGTTCTCTCGTTGTTGTGGTGTGGTAGTTATGAGAGGGGGTGCTAGCTAAGGTGTCATCCTCGTCGCTTGACCATGGTTCAAAATGACGAGGTCCGTCGCCAAAAGCCCTCGTGCAGCTGAACAGTGCGACGTTAATATTCACTCACTCTGATGTAGAAATTGATAATGAAACTCTTATTAAAACTGTTACATTTTCTAATGATTTACATTGTTCGGTAACTGTGAAAACATACCTTACGATGTAAGATGTAAATGATGCAGTATTTTCTTCTCTGCATAAAATTGAAAAAAGAACTCTTTCAAAAGTTAGGAATAAAAAAAGTCAGTATTTTAAAATTTCCGATTAGCTGGGGCTTAATAATTCACTAAAAGTGTTTTTGGCAGTTGAATTAAAAGTGTAAAATTTCTAATAATATTCTAACAATAAGTCTAAAATTTATAACTGGATATTTTTTTGTATAGTAGTTCATAGTAGAATTTCCGAGAAGTAAATACAAAAAATTTGGATTTTGTTTGAACCCGATTTAACGAACAAAATGTAATAAGACGTGGCCGATGGAATGGATTTCCTTAAATGAGATAGATGAGGCAGTCTTGAGGTTAATCTTGTTTATTGTACACTGAACATGAAGAAACACAGATAGACGGAATCACAAATAAACGCACACAACACAAACACAAAGCACAAAACAAGCTGCAGCCGGTTACATGTTGACGCAGACAAAATACAGAAGCGAAAAAAGAGTCGGTCTCCAGGAATCTCATTATTTATAGGCAGCTTAAATCACGTGATCAGTGGGGGTGGATGGATGTAGTTTAAAATCCTCTCGTTAGGCGGCTGATTAACTTATTACTAAAACGTTGGTCCTAAAGGGATGGACCAAAGGTAATTAAAAGTTATTAAGAATAATTAATGGGGATTATTACACACACACACACACACACATATATATATATATATATATATATATTACAAAAATATACTAAAAATAGTTATAAACCTAAGATAACTATCGTCATAATAGGAAAGATTTAGCCACAGAAATACTAAAAGCAAACTCCCAGCCTTAGGAACTAGGAATGCAGGTTTAAACAAAGTTTTCTGGCCAGCCAACCTTCACCTGAATTTGCCAGTATTCTGGGCCATAGGGAAAGCAATAAATTTCTAGAGAAGTTTAACTATATTATAGATAAAACCATAATCTATTAATGTAATACTATAATGTTATAGCTTTTAATAATTATATATATATATATATACTAAAATTGGCAGTGAACAAATAAAAAAGATTGTATCATTACAGATTGATGTACGTTTCAACGTTTTATCTATATGGCAATGGTAGGTAGTAAAACTTCATCTTGTTAGCTGGTAGAGTATTGGGGCATTGAAACATACGAGTCATTGTTTGCACAAACGGTTCAACATCTGATGAATTGTAGACTGCATGCAAGAATTGTTTTGTACTGGAATTTATTCTTCTCTAGCGGATTCAAAGGGATCTTCGGCAAGTGTACAGATATGTAACAAGTCCTCTTTTTCAATGAATCTTTTTTTAGAGTTTTGGGTACAGTGATGTTCGCATCCTCATTAGACTATACCAATAAACGCCACCGTCTGTAGATACGTTATACAACTTCATATTATACGAAGGTCAAAAGAGTGAAAGTTTGGAGAGCATTGGGAATCATAGATGATGCTGTTGAGAGTCTCATCAAGCATTGATGAATCAGAGAAGTTATGAACCCAAAGGAATTATTTTCATTCAATGAATCCTGAAACTGTATTTCAACAAGATCAACATTTATTTGCATATTATTAGGAATAACCATGTCTTACTTTTGGTATACCAAATACAGCTTCTTCTTTGGTCAGAATATCCTTCATATATGTTATCCAAGAAGCATTTTTAGGTTTTCAATGATCGGTGTGTCGCTAATGACTGTCATGTCGTAGGTAATACAGATGGAATTTCGAATCGGATAGAGATAAATAGAAATGCTCTTCATCACATACAACAACATATGTTTGATTCGTTGGCATGTTATATGGTAGGATATTTGCAATGACTTCACGAAATGCTAATTTGCGATGTGTTATTGACATCTTTAATTTTGTAAATTCAATTGCTTTTTTTCTTGTATTGGTACTTCGGCTATACTAATACACTTTATTTAATTCCAGTGAATCCTTTCTTTGTTGCATTTTTTTATAAATATGAGTATATTAATACTTTAGTTGATTAAAAATGAATATAACTAAATATACACAAAGTTTGTCTTTTAAGCCATGCAAAGTTTTTAATTAATTAATTAGATTGTCTGGTGTTGTGCATGCATTTTCCTACATTGATTCTAAGTGCATATCTCAGAGTCTGCGATTCTTAGAATGACTGTTATTTAAAAATTATGTATTTCGAGAATTTTAAGAAAGTAAGAGTTTAAAGTTCTGACATATTATAATGCTTCTTTACAAATAGGATAATTAGACAAGTTTCAATTGATACAGAAAACTTAATTTGAAAGTTAAATATATCATTGGAAATCAAATTTGCTATTAAATTCTCTGATATAATTTAATAACTAAGAATTGAGAAATTAGTATCTGATGCTATTTTTAAGGCTTCTTTAATTTATAAGAACCAGCAGCAATACTTAATGTATCTTTTTAATTTATTTAAATATTTTTTAGCCTTTTACTTTAAAAGAATGAAAACAGGAATAGTACTGAATATATCTTTCCTCATATTTTTTGCAAAATCTGCTTTTATCTAGAATTTTTTGTTTGTTTTTTGCCTTTTTAATAATAAATAATAAAAATAAAACACAATTTTATATTTTTTGATTATTCATTAGAACGGGTTGAGTATTCGACTCTGTATTATTAATATCACATAGCTGCATAAAACTAAGTATAAAAAATTATATTACTTAGAATAGATACAATAACAAGGAAATTTATTTTTTGTAAACCTGAGATAAAATCTTATCTAATTAACAAGAACAAGCTTCTGAATAACATTTTCTAGTGTAAATGGGCGTTACTCCTTTCGGATATATAAATGAAATATCTAAAACACAGTTATCAGATATCTGAATATTTGAGAAGCATTTTTACATACAGGTGGTTATCAAAATAACGAAAACTCCCGTGAATAAAAGTGACATTTTTTAATGTGCTTCGTAAGTATTTAAGTATAATAATAGCTACCAGTTTTATTTTATAAATAGAAATGCATTTATTCTGGTAGAATGTGGCAATTTTATTAAAGTTCTGTAAGTCTACTATTTGCCTTGACTTATTAGAGGATTTTATTTATAAACCAGTCTGTGTCATAGGTTGACATAAAATAACTCTTTGCTTACATTAATAAGAAACGGTAGTTAAGAGCATACAACTTTTGATTTTGTGGATTTTGTTAAATGCATTCAAAAAACGTTGTTAATTTTTTTAAACACACATCATAATAAAAAAAAATGAACGATACATCACTTTTCTTCTCTTTGAAATGAACAAGTTTTGTTTTTAAGTAATCTACCAACAGTGAAATAAATTCTTAGAGATAATTGTTCAAAAAAATTAAATAATCTTAAAGACTAATATTGTACTATAACATTAAATTTAAATATGAAAGAAAAATTTATAATGCATAGAATAGAGCGATTATAAATAAAAGTGCATATTTTAATATTAGGAATTAGTTTCTACTGATGCAGAAATTTTTGATCATTTTTTCATTTATTTCTTTGTGAAAACCATTATTTCATTTATTTCTTTGTGTGTGTTTTCTTTTTTTAAATAAAGAACAGAAAAGGAAGAACCGTTCACTAATTTTAAAGTAATGAAATATTTTGGTTTGATCCAGTGTGTTTGTACTCGGTATAATTTGCAAAGAGACATTTAAGTATTCATTATATTATAATTTAGTCGTATGATTTATTTAGAAACAAAAAATTAGTCAGCGTTTATTGTTTTGAATTAAAACCACGAAAGAAAGACGAACCATTGAAAAAAGGAAATTTCAGCTAAAGTATTTTCAAAGGAATGAGTAGAAAAACTTCCATCAAAGCATAATTTTTTATTCAGAGCAATGAACACCGTTTTATCAATTCAACTATAATTTTTAAGAGAATATACACTTACTGTTTTTATATAAAAATGTTGTACTTAAATAAAACAGATTCTCTTAGAATCTGCTTTCTATTCGTTGCTGTTAAGTTAAAAGTTGTTCAAGTATCAAAATAAATGAAACTCAGAAAAGGGCTATTTATAACTATGTTAGAACATGAAGCTGCTGCATTCTCTTAGTTTCAAAACTTGCTCACGCAACACGCAGTTTGACATCTTAACGCATATAGAATATTTTAAGTAATTAACTTCTCATTAACTCAAAATATATTTGAGAAATTCTAAGTTTTATCAAATACACGCCAGAGCTCCTTTGAATGACATTTAGGAGTGACTTGAAACATAAACAAAGATTCCAACTAAATCCTAAGCAGACGAAACTTGAAGTATTAAATGAAGCATGAATTCAGACTGTCTGTTACGCGATAAAATTAATGAAAAGACCATTTTAAGAAGTTTTCTCTATTGCGTATTTAATGGAATTGCGCTATTTTGTATTTATCATTTATGTAAATTTAGAAAATATCAGTATCAAAATTAGATTTATGCTGAAAAAATTATTTTTAGAAATAAAACTTCATTTTTTTATAGTTATACCAAAATATTTTGTTAAGCATGTTTCTTTTAGTTGTTCTTCAGTTTTTGAGTTTTTCGTTTAATTAAATGAGAAACATGAGATAAATTACATCACTTATATATATACTAGCAGGTATACCCCCTTCTTCCACACGGGTGAATTAAAAAATATAAAATTCGAGATAGAAGGATAATAAATTTTATGATATCAAAATTTAATCCATATTTTGAATAGTTTTACGTAAATTGTAAATTTTAACTCTAAGGAACGAATGATTTAACTAATTTAATAGCGAAGTAAAATAAATAAATATAGCTTTATAACCCTTCATGTCCCTGGCTCATGTGGGTGTAAGTCAGACGATACAAAAATATTATCTGAAAAAAAATATTTTATTATTTTTTACGCCTCTTCTAGAGACGATTTTCACAAAACTCATTCTTATTGGATCTTTACTCAACAAAAGAAACATGACTCACAAATTTTATGTATGTAGGTTAAATAATTCCAGAGATACCGTGATGAGTTAGTCGCTTTTTTCCTAAATTTTTACAGTGTCCCGAAACCCAAGATCAAGCGGGTAAGGAATTAAAAGGGAGTCATATCAGTTCAGGGTAAAACAAGTAAAATTCTGTATCACTAATTTAATTGATGACTAGCATGTTTGTGAAAATGAGGAAAGTTGACATAATCAGGAACTGTGACAACTGGTATCACAAGTTTACAGTTGATTTTTTTTTCATAATTGTGATCTTACATGGCCGTGCTGTTAACCACAGTCACAAATTGAGCAAAAAACTTTGCTGATTTTATATAAATTAACGCAATTTCTCCGATTTGAGAAAATGATATCACATGACTTTCTCTACATAAAAAGAAAAGTATTGTATACTACCATATGCAAGTCATTGCAAACGATGACTTATTTAATTAAGATTCTGAAGCGGGGTATGAAACTTGCTACTTTTCTATCTATTATAAGTATTGCCAATTCTTTTTACAAAAGGACTTCATTTCAAAAAATTCAATCTGGATAGTTTAATCTAACTAAACAAATTTAAAAATAAATCGTAAAGCATTTTTGTAATACTTTAATGAATTGGTTGTTCAAAGTGTTTGTGCCTTCAACGCAAATGTAGGCTCTGCATCCCTTTAAAAGAGAAATTACGTATTTCTTTGGTATGAAAGTTCATTTTTTTTTTTTTTTTTTTTTTTTTTTTTCCATACAGCAATTTAAAAAAATTAAAATTTTTATTCAGATAAAATTATAAAATCTTAAATATATTGTTGTAATATTTTATGAATAAGGATATATATTATACGCCAATTTATAATCCAAACATATTAAAACTGAGCATTTCGAGACATTTTTCATTTAAGGAAATTGGCTCTTTATAGCAAGTTTAAACTAGGTAACAATTCAGGAAAATTTTTTGAAGTGATTCCTTTTTTACCCCAAACAATCCTGAAAGAAGGGATATTTCAATTTAAATTCATTTAAAAGAGAGGTTGCTTAAAGCAAATAATTTAATATTTGAATTGGAAATTTAAAAGTAGTTGCTGGTAGCGTAATAGCTACATTAAACTATGATTGGAAATTCAGAGATAATTTTATTTTAAATTATATACACATAAGTAACTATTAGTAACGTCATACGTATCTTTTGCTTATAAATAGCTATAATTATCAAGTTTTATTACGCTGTAAACACAAATTTATTTATTTCAAATTGGTGATGATATCAAGATTTTTTTTATTTGGTAATAAATGAAACTTTTTGCAATGTAATGAACATCACGAAAGAATTTATGCACATAAATAGGTTTTTTGTTGTTTTAGCAATTTGACAAAATTAATTCCAGTTGAAATATTTTTATTCATATGAAGTTTTTTAAATGAAAAATGACATATAAAGTGGTTAAATTAGTTTTACATTTATTTAAAATGTAATTACATCATCATATTTTCTTGATTCCCTTTGAGTAAAAGCATCTTGATTATTTCATCATTAGTGTATGAATGGATAACACATTTTCTTGAATCTGATAAAATTCTTCAAAATTCCAAGAAAATTCAAAATCATTCAGGAAGGTGAGTTTACTTTTTCGATCTAAAAGAAGGATGAAAAAAATTTAGAAATATTTTAGTTATATATATATATATATATATATATATATATGTAAGGATAATTAAATTAGATCTAAAATTAAATGGCTAGTCCATTTCTAACTTTTATCTTCCCGTTACATCTTCAAGTATTAAATTTATTACCCATTTCGGGAATATAGAACACATTGCTCTAACTTTGCCCGCTCCGACCATTAATTTTTATTACCTATATGTCATCTTTAAATTCTCAAGTATACCGCTTCAATAAGACATGTACTTGAAGACATCTGGCTTTTGAATGGTCGGGGACTCTTGAGTTTTAACACGTGTCCGTCTCTTTCTCTCTCTCTCTCTTACAAACAGATTACAAAATGATCTCATGGAATAAAGACGGTTAAAAATAATTTCTTGAAGTTCACTTAAAAAAACCACGACATATATGTATATATATATATATATATATATATATATATATATATATATATATATATACGTATGTACTTTTTTAATTACATAAATTAAATTATAAAAAATATAACGGATATTGAGTTTATTTATAAATATACATTATAATTTATCTTAAGGAAAATGACTTTATTTAAAGTGCGTATATTAGTTTTAAAAGGTATTTATTTTCTTCTATTATTTGAGTTTAATAATTCTTAAATTTTACCTCTGTTTTTATTACATCAATTATTAGAAAGTGTCTATGAGAACAAAAACTGTTCTTAAATTACATCAAACAATTTGAAGTGGACGTTACCTTGCAGATTCTATAAAGGTATTCTACATTTTACAAATTTCTCCATAATCCTTGAGTGATATCCAAAGTTAAGTTGTGTGTGAATTCAGATTAATATATTTTATTTCTATTCTTTAAAGAATATAAGAAGTAATATAAGAAAAGTACAACGAAATATGCTTACCTTTTTTGGAATACCAGGATTACTTTAATGACTTCTTGGTTTCCCTTCATCTAAAACTATAAAATGTTTTAGCTGATCAGTGTTTTATAACTTTTAAACGCCCGAGTAGTGTTTAGAGTCTTTCATGAGGCATTTTTTTAAATATAATTTTTCTGATTTTAAAAGCAGTAATAATCTGAGCAAAAACTTTAGCATTACATCCATTAATGCTAAAACTTTAAATGCTGCTAGAATCAGAAAAATTGGGGGGGGGGGAATCGTTTAGTATACGAGTCTATGGAGCATCATACATAGATTTAATTAATGGATAGCTATGGAAATTAACTGAGAAAAAAATCAGCATGGATAATATATGTTTTCTTATAGATATTTATATCAATAAAAAATCACATTAATTCTTGTATAAGTGTATTCCTGGATTTTTTTAAAAATTTGTTTGAATTTCATTCTTTTGTAAATTGATGCTACGTTAGTATTCATTCTATTTAATGTTTCCGTTTTAAAAAAAGTTATTACATAAGATAATTCAGTTGTCTGGCGATAAAATGATAATTATTTAATTCTGAAAGTCTGTTTCTCAACCACCACATCAAGGCCTGATAATAGATTCCAATAAGTCAAAATTAAACCATGAAAAGAAAAATTAACGAATAACTCCATTATAATTGGATCCCACACTTAACATTGAAAAAATAACTCAAAATGATTAAAAACAAATTTTGTAGATCTGTTGAATCATTAATATTCCTGACCAACTAAACGCTTTCACTTACATTTATATGACTTTAATAGAATTTCTTTCTTTAACTTACACTTATTTTACATACCTGAATTTATGGTCCGATTTCATTATACGATAAATTTACATTGAAAATGATCTGTATATTGAGATTTAAAATTTAGGTTTGATGACAAATAAATGCTTTAAATAACTATGAAAACTGAGCAAGAAATTAAATAAAAATTACAAACCATTTCCTAGGAAATAACTTTTAATAAGAGAATATATATATCATGAGAGATAAAAGATATATTATAGATAAGATAATATATATTATTATCAAAGGTATGTATCATTTATCATAATATAAAACATTATTTATTATTGAAATATAAAGATAACAGATTTAAATTAACAATATAAATATCGATTTTTTTAATACGAAACAATTCTCATTAAGTTGAAATTTTTGGAAGCAAAACATAAAAATTATATATTTATAAATTTTTGCTCTAATTGGAAAAAATTCTTCATCGCAACTAATTGCCGATCAAGATCATTAATCATTGTTCTTGCCTGAATGAAAAAAATAACATTGAAAGAGCTTTTTATGCAAGGAATAATTAGATGTTCCTTAACATTGAAATTTGATAAATGAATAAATGTTTTTTAATCGAATGTGTAATGACACATGATTTTCGTGTCTTTTTATCTTTATTTAGCTAATGACTGAACCACATCGTAATAGAATTCTTAAAAAAAGTTACGCAACTAATGTAGAGAAAAATAATCGTTAGTGAAATTAAATTTGCAGTGGTATACATGTTTCAGAAATAATGAATAAATTCCTCGCATCTAATAATGAAAAAAATATATTTCTTCATTGTGTTTAAAAGACACAGACTCCATCGAAAGTGAAGACCTTTTCTTATGTTTTTTTTTAAGGTAAAGACATTTTAATGTCATTTTCAATTATTTCTTATTGAGATAAAACTATTTTTTTTTACAAAAATATGGAATATGTACGTATGTAATTTAATTTGCTCCCTATTCATAATTAACATTGTTTTACAAGTTCTGGTGAATTTATCACTGATGTGAGCTTACTTTTTTTGTCTACGTAATTTTTGAAGGCCCGAAGAAATTATTGTGAGTAAAAATAAATTTTATTATCACGATCCTTGCAAATATTATTTTCATACATGCTTTTAAAAGATTGATTTCCTTGAAGATAACTTTTGAATAAAACATTTACAGAATTAATTCGTTTTTGCAGTGTTTTATATACATCTAATAATTTGTAGGTAGACAAATTCAATTAAATTCTCATTACATATTTTAAATGAAAGTTAAGTTTATTTCCTACAAAGTGAAGTATTCTGCTTCTTTTTACAGTATACCACTTGACCCAAATGGTTGTTAAATGATTGGTGACATTTTTGAGAAAAATAATTAGCTTAGTTTATCATTTTTGCAACTGACAAAAAATATTCATAATAACTCGCACAAGAGAAGTAAATTGACATATATTTTGTGTAATAAAAATTCGAACCTTTTAAATACATATAATTAATAAAATAACACACTGATTCGTGTTATATATTTGTGAAAGAAAAAATATATAAGGTGTTTTATATCTTATCAAGTGTAATTAATGCGTAGGATTTGATCAAACAGGTTAGAAATAAATATGACTGCGACAAATGTTAATTGTTTTAAAAGTTATTTGAACCTATTTCTCCTACAAATCACTTTGATGCATTCTAGTGATTTATTTTTGATCATATCTTTTGAAATTAAATTCTCCCTATAGTGAAAGAAAAAAAATAAACGCCAAAAATTCGTTTTATTGAAGCATTATTTTTCGTTGCATAGCAGATGCGTACTTTCAACTGAACTTTAAAATTTTAAATTTTACAGTAACTTATATTTTTTACTGTAATTTAAAGCAGTCTGGCTGTTATTGGTTTAAGTGAGTAAAGAGAATAAAAAAATAATTTGTAAAACCAGGCGTAAGAACACATTTTTGATAGACCGGCATGTCAGAATTATTATAGCATGTATAACGACATATAAAAAAATATAAATGATGACAGCATTAAAAAACACGTGATTGAAGGACATATATATTTATTTATTCTTATTCAACTGATCCCTAAAAAATTTACAATAATTTTGATGTTAATTTGTATAAGCAAATTAAAAATCTAACACAAGGAGGACCTACTAACCCCTTCTTACTGGTAAGATCACTTACTTTTTTTTGCTGTATTAGACTTTGAACGATTACGTATTTTTTATTAATTCTTAGCTTTTTAAATTTTCTAACTTCTAAGTACGCAGTTTACTATTTTTTTTTCATATAGTATTTTGAAGTTTTATATTTCTTAGAAATTAGTCGTAATTTTACAAAAAGGATTTTCATACTCTATTTTCTCTCATTTCTTTTTCACCTCAGTAATATAAGTAAACCAGTGATATGTTTAAACCTGCAATCTTAGTCTTAATTCAAAGAGTTTACTAATGTATTGCTGGATTTATATTACAATGACCTATAATGTCATGTTACACTCCTATATATCGTTTAGCTTCAAGTTGGCGGTTTGTAGTAATTTGGTACAGTATAAATGATTATATATATACACACACTTGACCCATTCGAAGAGGCAAGGAAGACCAAAATGCCGATCATAACATGCCTTGTGCATTTTGTATCTTCAATTTCAGCAAGCTGAAAGAATATCTGGGAGGACTCCATGTCGTCGTTGATGAAACATATAAAACAAGTGTTATATGTTGGTTCAATGACTGAGAAGCGGATTTCTATTGTTAGGGAATGCTACGTTCTGACAAACTTTTACAGAGAGTTGGTGATTATGTGACTGACAATGAGTTATAATTTTAAGTGAATAATCCTAATGTTATTGTAAATCCAGCATGGATACAACATAGTTTTTAACAATTTTTCGTTCACGGTATTTAAAAGAGTTTATAACTGAATAATACGAACAAAATAAAAATCATCAAATTAATCATGCATTTGTATCGAAAATTTTAAAAAAAGATTTTCAATAACAGTTGAGAGTACATAAAAATCCATATTTCACAAAAGAAAATGCAGAATTTTATGTATTCCTTCACAGTGAATGTTTTTATTGATAGGCATGCATATCAAAATCAGAATGCTCCAAAATCTTTTTGAAATGTAAAATAAATCAATTTTTAATCGACTTTGATTTTCTCTTTGATTTTTATATTTATTGTTTATATATATATGTAATAACAATTTTACCGATATCTAGATATTTTGGTAGAATAAATATTTATATAATTATTTATATTTTGTACAATAATGCAGCACATATAATGACATATAATAACATTTATATGGATATTTATCAAGATTATTTTTAACTTCAAATATTGAGAAGCTTAGCGAAAAACTCATTTTTCGAGCAAGTAATTAAAGCAAGCATTTAAAAAATGCCTTTATCTCTTTTAATGTACTTCTTTTTTTTAAAAAGTTTGCAAACCGTGGACACATACCTTTAAAGTTAGTTCGTATTAAAAAGAAAATATCAAAAGTTTGTTATAGTCTTCATAAAAATAGAATCTTTGTTCATACTAACATTATTTAAAATAATTCTTTAACAATGAGAACAAACTGTTATCAGTATTGAATTAAAAACCAATTAATTAAAGAACAATGCTTTAATGCTGGGGGGGGGAAATCATCCCCGTTTATCACCTATTCAGAGGATAGAAATATCTCATTAAAAACCTGATATAATCTTCATTTCCTTTCTAGAAACAACAAAAATTGAACAAACAAAAATGCAGATTACAATGATAAGAAGTTCTGAAAAAAAGAAAAGTTGTGTCTGGATTTTGCTTATCAGACTGACATGTCAACATATTTATTTCTGTTCCCTCTTGAAATATCACTTCTTTGCTCTTAAAAAAAAGATAGAGGCATGTAAAATAGTTTTGAAGAGAGTAAGCTTACTTTAGAAAACATCAACTTAAGCTACCTTAAGGAATAACATTGCTACTGGTAATGCATATATAAGTTGATTTATCACATTCAATATTTTACGCATCTTTCCCCCAAATCTATTTTTGACATAGAGTAAAATCTTTAATACAATATTGGAAACCCCCAAAATCTGAATAAAAGATGAGAAGATATATATTTAAAGGCAGGTGGTTATAAATTTATCTTTAAGCAGAAATGAAAAAAAAAATACTTTCGAGACATTTTATAAGACTTATGGTTTTAGATATAAAAAAAAGAAGTAGTGCATTTATTTTCACAAGAAACACTATATCTTAGCGTGTATTGACTTATTAATGAAAGAGTAAGATGTATATTTGTATTTTACTTCAAGATTCCTTTTTTATAATTTAATTTCAGATCTTAAACTTCTTCGGCTTAGAATCTGATTAGATTTTACGGCAGACATTTGACAATGAGTTTTCAAATTATAAAAGTTAGTCGCACTTAGAGAATTTTCGAATATATACATCTGCATATCCCCACAAGAATTATTTTCTAATTTAATGTATGGCGATTCCGATCATTTTTCACTCGAAAGTCTTTTATAAGTTGAGAGTTAGCATCATAAAACCTGCCTAAAACTAAATTGAAATTCTACATGCTACGAACCTTTTAATGAAATATAGTACAATTAAGTCCCACAAAGTTCTTTCAACACTACTGAAGATTGAGAATTGATTAAACATCTATTTATTCGATAAAAACTCGTAAAGCCTTTCTGATAGATATTTCGAAAGATCCATCTTACTCTATTGTGTTTACGTAACAAAAGAAAAAGTTATGTTTTTCAAGCAATTCTTAGTAGAATAAGTTAAGTGCATAATAAATGCAATTGATTTCTATTTATCCTTTACTTTTTTCCTAAATTATGAAAGACTAATATCATTTTGATTGAATTTTCTTGGAGCTAATTATATTTTCAAAATACAACCGAAGATTTAGACATGCTAAAATTGCGTTCTTCCTATTTCGACTTTCACTGAGGAGAAACTTTTTATTGAATTCATGTATCTATTTTTAAATCAAAAACAAAATATGACATCAATAATGTGACGAAATTTTACTTTACTTTGTTTAACAAAAAGCTGTAAGGTGTTATATTTAAAGCTGCAATCTTAATTTTGTTGATCTTTATAAAAATTAATGTTAATTGGCAAACATTAGGATATACGAATTATAATGTTTATTAGTAATGCTGGGTGCTCTTAGGATTTATTCCATGCTGTACGGAGTTATTTTTATAGGGCTATCCTAATCAATTAAATTTTTGCTTCAATAATTTCTACAATAACTAAGCGCTCTGAAAACTTGACTAAAAGTTATTAAAACTTCTTGCGAGTCAAAATTAAAAATAAAGGTAATGAAGGTTGTTTTAAGATTTGAAGATAAGAGGACTAACTAGAATGTTCTTTGTGACTCTTAAATTAGCACTAGAATTTTCAGCAAAAACTGCAAATGGTGGAATATATCTACATCAAATCAAAATTTTTAGAATTTTTTGAATACAATTGTCATTTTTATCTAGTTCTTAAATTTAAAGTTATCATTACCATTTAAAATTTTTTCATTCAGATGATATATTCTATTGTTAGAAAAATGTATCGGTGATTTTTCTCAGGGTGGTTTTGCAAATTCAAGTGAATTTCAAAAGCCAGCAATTGAAATAAGTAACCATCAGGCTTTGGGTAATGGTATGAGGAAGAATATATATAGATATAAGTTATATGTAGCCTTTGTGTTATCCTTCAGTTAGAGATAAATCACAATTGCAGAGAATTAAGATATTTTTGTGTAACGTCCATCGTGTTGTCCTATTGAGACAGTTAATGAGACTACATTCGTTGAAAAATGTATGGTAAGTTGGATCACCAGGATCGATGTTTATTTATTATACAATGTGTAACAAAAGTTTAACATTGAGACAACATAGGAATCGGTCCCCACTCCCACAACTCTCATTACGGACGCATTTCCAATATAATGAAGAACCAGTACTGTCGTGTCTGAGATTTTGAAACCTATTGTCCTTCCTTGATTTCCAGATTCCAATAGAGAAATGAATTACCGTACTCAACACGCAATATTCAAGATTTTTTTGCCCACCAGATTTCAGTGCTGCCATAGCCTGCCTCTTCTCTTGATCTGCCTATCAAACATACTTGACTGATAGCTGGAGAATGACTGGAAAATTTATATATCCCGCAGCTACATTTGTCCAACTTTGATAGTTATGGAGGCAGCATGAATTACTAACCTTCAACAAGACATCGAAATCTCTCTTTCATTCAATACTAGGGTGTCTAGCAGGGATTTTTGTCTAACATTGT
This sequence comes from Trichonephila clavata, assembly GCA_019973975.1. Classification (NCBI taxonomy): domain Eukaryota; kingdom Metazoa; phylum Arthropoda; class Arachnida; order Araneae; family Nephilidae; genus Trichonephila; species Trichonephila clavata. The sequence goes on from BMAO01036184.1 coordinate 128,112, forward strand.
GACAACAATCATTTGATTCCATCATCCTCTTCGCCTTACAGATGGTTGTATAAATATGTACACTATAAATATTAATTTTCTTCAGATATTTAAATAAAGAAAAACTTATAATTCCCTTTAAATATATTAATGGTAATTTTTTTTTAAAATTTATATATGATAAACTGATTAATATTCTCGTCATAAAAACAAACACTGGTATTCTTGTAAATGAAAAAAAAATGGAAGTGCAAAAACAACCAAATACCCTCAAAAGATGAAAGTATCGTACGTGAAATTTATTTCTTTCACCAAAAATATCCATATTTTTTTAGTTGTTTTCCTCTTAAAAGAATCCAAGAATTAGTTGTTGTATTTTGATTAACGTGGAGTGTTATCATTTTTTAAGCTATACAAGCCTTTTTTTTAATCTTTAATGGCCACATAAATGTCGGTAACAAATCCTATTTTTAAGGGAGAAGTGTTATGAACTCTACAATGTAAGGATTATGGATACTCATTCCTTCCTATAACTTCCATTCAGACTAAATGGGATTTATATTTAGTCTAAAGTCTCTTGCTAACAGGTGGTGGATATTTTCCTTTTGGAAAAAAAAATTAAGGCTTTTCATTAAGGAAAGCATTTTATGTTAAATCCTAGTAAAGCAAGAATAACACTCATGTCCAAAAATTAAGCATGATTCTAAATCACGTTGAATTGAACTCTAAAACATACATAAATATATAAACCGTAAAATAACTACAAACATCTTCAAGAATCATATGCAAATTGCAAGAAGCCACCAGATGCCGCTGATAGTACGTCACAATGACGAGAGTATTAGAGGGGATATATAAGGAATTCGGACAAAGAAGTAAAATTATTCGCAAGTGCTTTATAAGCCTTTCAGTGCAATAACCTTATAGTTATGACACAAAAGACACATTTGGATGATTTCTTACGTGGTAAAATTGTCGGTAATCTGGAATGGAGGCATACCCAGCTGGAAATATCCTAGGAAAATGGAATCGCCCAGAGTGTCATCTCCAAGCTTTGGCAACGATTCCAAGATGATGGTAATACGAGTAGACGTTACAGCACAGGTCACCTCCGAGTTACAACGTAGAATGAAGACAGGTATTTGGCTGTTACTGCCAAAAGAAACAGACGGAGCACAGCATCAAACCTGTTTCGTCAGCTCTCTTCAGCCACTGGTATGATAGTTTCAAGTCAGACCAAGTATAGACGCTTAGGGCAGATTAGTCTATATTCTTGTAGATGTGCCAGTTGTGTTCCAGTTATTGCTACTCTATCACCTGCGGTTAGCATGGAGTAGAGAGCATGCGTTGTGGACACCGCAGTAGTGGCATTGTGTGATGTTTTCCGACAAGTCCAGGTTTATCTTGCAATCTGATTCTCGTCGGACTTTCATATGGAGAGCGCCATGTACCCATTACCACCAAGAGAATATCATTGAACGACACCATTTCGGTGGTGCACGATTGCTCGCTTGAGGGGGGGGGGATTATTCTGGGTTCCACAACTTACCTGCATGTTCAAATTGGAACCATGGAAGGCCGAATCTATCGGCATGTCCTTCTGGAATAACATTCACGTTTGTTTCGGGAAGCCATGGGCGCAGAAATTTTGTTTATGGATGACAGAGCCCGTCCTCACCGTGCAAATGCGGTAAACGATTGTCTTCAATTCGGAGGATATCACCCGTATGGACTGGCCAGCATTCTCACCGGACTTGAATCCAGTAGAGCATATGTGGGGCATTCTTGGCCGACGAGTTACAGCCCATGAACCACTTCCTACATGTCTACTGGAACTTAGGAGAGAATTTCTTGTTGAGTTGTGTAATATTCCCCAAGATCAGATCGATAATTTGATACTCAGCATACCTAGGACTGTATTGCATTGTCTGGGAGACATACTATGTATTGACCATCATACCAAGCATGTAATATTGTTTTTGGTTGTTTTTTTGTGTTTTTTTTTTTTTTTTTTGGTATTTGCTCCAGGGTGGGAAAATTGCAATTTTTATTTATGATATTAAACATATAGCCTCTTTTTGGCCCTTTACCTTTAGTTAAATAGAAAGGCTTTACAAATAAGTCACATTTATTTTGCTTCTAACTCTTTCTTTGCCTGAACTTACATTATTCTTCATTTATGGACATGAGTGTAATATAAAACGTCCGTAGAATTTTTGCAATCTGTATTCATATAGGTGAAAAATCAGCTTGACCCTCTACTTTTCAAATAGATGGAAACAGCAAATAATATATTTAGTATAAATTTGCGTCTCCTTTAATACAATTACAATAGGCATCCAATCAATTAACATAATTAATGCTATTTATTTACGATTTTGATGACATAGCAAGTGGATTGGTTTGATTAATGTCGCTTTATAGCACTTTTAATAAAATGAATGCAAGTTCACACACATTTTAAAGCGCCAATAAATTACTTCTCGTAAGATGAAGGAGGGACTTTTAAAATTACCCCCATTACTTACATTTTGGAAACAAATGCAATTTTTCCTAGGTTCTGTTAAGGAATGAAATTAAACGTATATGTAATTTTGTGTGAATCTTAATGAAGAAGAAATTTGTTTACTATAGTTAAGTATTTAAATAAAATCAAGACAGTGTGAGAAGTTACACTATCTAGCAAATTATAGGAAACTAGCGACTACGCATTAAACCAGCAGATGAATTTTGAAACTAGTTAATTGAAATATCTCTCTTATTTATAGAATATAAGTGGGTTCTTAAACATTCAAAGGATCAATATTATGTTTTAAAAATACTTAAATTAATCTAATTTTATAATAGCAAACTCTGAAAAATTTCACGAATTTAACTCTACTAATAAGTCTAATCAATACTTGAGCCCATTTTTCAGACAAAAGTAGAACATATTTTTTTAATCGTACATGGGACTTATGTATTAATCTGTAGCGTAGATTTATATGTCTATACAAATAAAGGCTTGATTAAATAATTATTTATGTACGTTGTACTAAGAAGCAATAAAAGGTCTATTGGCGAAAGTCTTGTAATTCTGAGCCACATTAAAATTATGATTTAAAATTTTAGGTACCTACGAATGCCAAACCAGTATACACACATCTCAAATCTACATTAGGCTTAAATAAAAATTGCCCGAAGAATTTACGGAAAATGTTTGGTCAACGTTGAACGCAGAGCAAAATTTATTTAGCTCTCAAAATTTATTTAACATTTTTCTATTTTTATGTGAGATTTATTTAAAATATCTTCTAAATATATTGCCGAAATAAAAAAATGCAGTTTTGAAACGAAAAGAAATTTTATTAACTAAATAGTTAGATTTCGTGAATATTTTGATATAAGTTTTCAGGGTTGTTCTAATTTTAAGTAAAAATGACTTTTATCATGATGTAGTAATTTAAATGCTTTACAGAATTTATATACTAGTGGGAGAGGGCCACGGTTGCCGAGTGGTCAAGGTCATGTTTTCGTGGCTGACTTGTCATAGGTTTGAGCCTCGCACCGCTGAAGACCCGCGGTGTAGAGGGCTCCGACGCATGTTAAATCTTTCGAGGCTCAAACGACCTACTGTTGCCGGGATGGGGAAGCTATCAAAGTGGGTGCCAGAGCTCAGGTGTTGTCACTTGACGATGGTTCAAAATTGCGAGGTCCATCACCAATAGCCCTCATGTAAGTGTGCGTGTGTGTAATATTCGCAGTAAATATATTTCTAATATAGATTTCTAAGACCTGATATTTTAAAGTATATAAATTTTAATGAAGCTCTATGTATAAAAGCTCTATAACATCCACAGTTAAATACAGTTTTTTCAAATGATGATATAGTATATGTATATGGGATGCAGAATAAAGTTCAATTATAAGATCAGTAGATGTGTTTCAATATTTTTCAAGCCTACATTAGTAACAAACTTGGCAGTGATTATTAATTCTGTATTAGAATTTTAGTTTATAATGTGAAACGATACATAATACAATTATAAATTGCATTCATATAAATAATTGAAATTTTTCACAGTTTTTTATTATCTAGGATTGTGACAGAATTCATAAAGGGAATAATGAATTGCAGTAGCTACTTTCTGTATGGAAACAGAATGGCACAAACTTATATAAGTGAAGAAACATTCAGATTGAACAACCGAAGGAAAACATGAGTAGTTTTAAATAAAAATATGTATAGTAAAATGGATTTATTGTTCATAACGCAAATAAATTTTTAGAGCAAATCTTCAGCATGGTTAGATTTAAAGAGTTTGTAACAAAAAATACTAATCCATATTAAAGTTAAGAAGTATGTCACCAAGGTTAAAGTTCTAGCAGTTTCAAAAGGGTTTAAAATGATGCTGAAGTGGAGTAATGAATCTTTTTTATAAAACAGATCTGAAAAAAACTGAATGTAAAAAGTATATAATATAAAGAGCATATATAATATATAATATATAAGCATTGACTGCGCTCAAATTATTTCTACAAACTACTATAGATTTTTATAGCAGTATTTTATAGAGTTGTTTTTATAGCTATTTTTATAGTAAACTTTAACCAACTTGTAGTTTTTTTACTCCTCAACTTTCCACAGTTAATGATTTTGAGAAATGAGATTTATTGCTTAAACCTGCTTCTTGAAAAAAAAAGAATTAAAACTAAATTCAATTTATTAATAAAAAACTACAAGGTAAAGTGGTTTCAGTTAATTTTTGAAAGCTTAATTCTTTTTATAAATGCATATTCTTTGAATTTATTCTAATACATTTTTTTCATAAATCAGCTTGTAAAACATTGCATGTCTATTTACTAAGAATAAGTACTCCATATAAAACAAAAAAATCATTCAATAATTATTTATGGAAACGAAGTATCAAGCTTTCAAGAATATAATGTAAATGAATTCTGAAACATTAAATATTTTTTATCCATTTAAATTTACATTCATTTCCTCTTAAAGTATATACTTAGACTTTTTCATTTTGGAAAAGCTTTTTTTAATTAAAAGTACATATATTTTCAACTACGAATAAACTGTTATACAAGGTACTACTAATGAGAGTGTGGTAAAAGAAAAGGAAATGAAAGAAATAAAATATGCATATGAGACATACTCTTTTCAACTGTGTAAATAATATCAATTTTTTGCAGTCGTAAATTAATTGTGAGTAACAGCTAAAAATGTGAAAGCTGTTTGCGTACGTTACTTATTGTGCAGAATAAAGTTTCATAAAAATAATTCTCAAACTGTAGTAATAACATTATGATTCAAGTAGTAGTGTCATAATTTATGTTCAAATTTCTATTATGCCCGAGCATAGGTATAAGATATGCTAAAGACACAACTTGATATTAAAGATAATTGCAATACGATTCGAATTTTATTATTTGAAGTTAGAAACATTTTATGTTTTAACTTAGATTTGAATCTAACAATGCTATAATGTCATTGATTGCGAAGGATATCTTAATGTAAACTGACTTAACAATCGATATGTTTCAGTCAAATATTCCAAGACAAAGCATTATCTTCAAAATGGTAAATTCCATTTCGAATAAATTATGAAATTTCATCAAGAGAGAACTATTTGGAAATGAGATTCAAATACTATATAACTTTATATTGAGTAAGAAAGTTTTGCAAATCAATACATTAATATGAAACAGATGGATGGGCTCTAAATGCTTAAGAAAATATTTAGTTTTGGAATAGTTGCAAAATATGTAGTAATGTAATCTTTGCGCACAATCTATATGCAAAGATATAAAATGTATTTTTACCCAAAAATACTTATTTTGGGGGAACATCCTAAGAAATATTTCAGAAGAAAGAAATTGAGTATTAAGTTGGATATAGATTTAAGAAAAAGTAATAGATTCTTAAGATTTTGTACAAGTATTTCGCACACTTAGCACGAAGTATGTAATATTACATTAATTTTCTAAAAACAATTTGTCATTACGATTTCTTGGTAGAAAAGTAATTTTTCAAATGTTTGAGGTGTAAATCAGATTTTATATTCAAATAATGCTGTTTTCAAAGCAAATGCTATAGAGATGTATATTTCAAAATTTGAATAAGTTGAGTCATTACTTAGAGTATAATGTTAAGTAACAGAAAACAAATTCTCCATTTTGATCATTCTGGATAGTTTGAACTAAATTTATTTCAATGGGTCATCTATTTTGATTATGGCGGTATCAGTTTCTGGGAATTCGAACATTGTGTTTCGATTAACTTTATCTTTCCAAAAAGTATGGATACGATTGTTAAAAATTGTATTTCTTTCATTCTGTTTGGCATAATTTTTATATAAAAATACACACACCTTTAAGGCAAAAGCATTATGCATCAATAAGCGGAAGACGCGAGGGATTGATGTTTATGTGTAGGTAAAGAAAATAGTAGTTTTAGCTAAATTATATCTTCAGTTCAGGGAATAGAGTTACACTCACGCAAGCACGCACGCACGCGCATTTAAGATCATCAATCGCTAACTAAATTGCCATAAGTGCAATTTAAAGCTAAGCTTTGAACAGAAGTATAACAAGATATTATTGATGAAAGTTAAATAATTACAGAATTATAAAAACAAACTCTTAGTCTAAAGAACCAAGACTTAATAAAATAAGTTATGAACTTATATTTAATGATTTCATAACAAAAATTTTCTTATAAATATTATGTTTTGTAATATTTATAAGAAATTAATATTTTGTTATTAATATTATATAATTATTATTAATATTATATAATTAATATTTTGTTTTTCTTAAAATTGCTCTCGATCATTTTTTGGTTAAATTAATATTTTTAAATACATTCGCGTCTGTTCATTTTATACGTCAGTGATACTTTTTATAGGTGAATTATATATTCTGTCCAAACATGAATATAAACTTAGTAAAATTACACATTGAATTCTAAACTTGTTCTAAATTAAAGCTGAGTTTCAAGTGTTGAAATAATTAGTTTGCCTCGTTGTATTGCACTGTCAGGTAGATTATGCATTTATAAAAACTTATTCAAAGTTTTAAAAAATATTTATCTATCATTAGACATTTATTTATAGAAATTTCATGAAATGATTATTCTGAGAAATAAAGAAGCGTAAGAAACATATAAACATTTTTCAAACGAATTGAACGTAAAATTCATCATGTTAAAACAGATGTGTAAATACGAAAAACATATTTGAATTGAAAAGTGTTTTAAATCCTAAGTAATCAATATGCCCCATCTGTAATGTAGAATATATTTCCATTATTCAATCAAAGAATTAGAAATCAAAAGAAATCAAGAATTAATCTGATTTTAGACAATATGTATTTTTGAATCAAAATGGTAAATTTATATGTATTTTAGTCAAATATACAAGAATTTATATGTATTTCGTAATCATGTGTATGTACTATGGTACATGGGTACTATGTATTTATCGTTTTTCAACTGTTCTCATAAATTTTGCTTGAATTCAATCAACTCAATACTATTTTCTGTTAATACAAATTTATAATATTTAAGTTAATTATTTGCTTTTTTAATTGATTTTCAGTGTCTCATGTTGCTGCAGAAAGTCAAATTTACGTTACTGTGTATAGAAAAATTTTCTTCGTGGCAAACAACTAAGACGTATAGAAGTTATATTATTTCATTCATTAAAAGCATATACTTCTAACAAAAAGATTTAAATAAAGAATTGCCAGTAATAAAACAACTGAAGTGTTTTAATGTTACCTTCAAGCATAAAAGCTGGTAGAATCAGTCAACCTTTCTCTAATTCGTTATTCGAAATCCGTAATATATTATTGTGTTCTCTTTTAAACGAAAGATACACATTCCCTTTTTCACATTTTACACATCCAAAGATTATTTACATTACAGCCTTATTTTTTTTAAAATTAAATTGAGGAACTAGTGTTACATGACGGTTTTCTTTATACTTTTGTTTTTATATTATATTTTAGGAAAAGAAGTTAAAAATAAGAGAATCTACCTTAGAAAAATAATATAATAGAAAGTATATATAATGAGGTATCATGAAAAGATGACTTGTTCTATGCACTATAAACTCTTAAAAAAGTCTATGGAGAGTCATAAAAAGTATGTATAATTTTAAAAATACCTTAAGTCACTTAAATAAACAAAGGATCAGAATACTTAACGCTATAACAAAAATTATACAGTAAGTTTAGCGAATATTATGAATCCTATACATAAAGAACAGATGTAGAATTTTATTTATTATTTTATTCATTACTCATGCTTAGCTTCTTAAAATGTATTTCACTTTATGTTTTTATATATTTTAAGGAATTCTAAAAATGTAGAGGAATTTTGTAACATTTTATAAGAAAAATCCATTTCAAACAAAGATCACTTATTTAATCCCATTATATTTTTATTTAGTTTATTTTTGTTTTTAATTATTTGCGTTTAAAGTTTATTTAATTTTTTGAAAATTTTATATTTATTTTTAACTGAATTTCAATTGACTACAAAACATGAAATTAAATGTATTAAATATGATGTAGTGTTTGATATCAGTGGCGAGAAAGTAAGCATAGATTTTTTTAAAAAATATTTAATAAATATTATTGTCAAAAATATATTTATCTTTTTTTAAAAAAATTTCAAGTAATAGGATACAGAAATTAAGTTCACAGTTACACTTATTGTAGAAGTATACCATCATTGTAAACGATATTAATTGTAGGAATCTTGTGAAGTTATTATTCTATTTCAATACATTTTTTTACATTTCATTTCTTTATAAAGTCTGGATTTAAAGATCCAGATATTTTATATTATAGCTTTTTATATATTTAAACATTTACATATGATCTTTATATAATTAAAAAAAGTATTTACAACTAATTATTCCAAGATTTATTTTTTCAAAAAAAAATTAAAGTACAGTGAAATTTTAAAGTGATTTCTAAAGCCAAATTTCATATTGATTTAATTGATTGTTTATTATCATCACAGTCTAAGGCAATAGGAGGGCTATTAAAGATTAATTATAATGTAATGTTAAACATATTTTCTATAGGAACGTATGAGTGTTCGTGACTGATTGAGTTACAAATAACCTAAATGAGCAAAAAAAGAATAAGAAAGAAAGAAAAATTAGGTTATCGGTGAAATAATTGTTGCGGTTGTCGAGATTGCAAAATATTGAACAACTTTGAAAGGGTGTAAATCATTACATTTACACTCATGAGTTTATATTGCAAGCAAATGATTGAGTTCTGAGCAATCATTTCAAGCAATTCTGTAAAGAACGACCTGTCAGAGATACTGAAAGTAATCAGTTTATGTCTATTGTTATGCTGTTTCTTGTGTTCGTATCTCTCCTTGTAGCTTAAACCTAGATATTCCTGTACGAAAATAACTTTTTAGTTATTTTAGTACGTTTAGAAACTATTTATTTTTTTCCCACGGGATTTGAGTCACCGGCATGAATTCAAATCTTATTTCTCTGAATAAATACCCAATTTACACTCATGTCCGTAAATTAAGGATAATGAAGTTCAGGTAAAGAAAGAGACAGAAGCAAAACAAATTTGACTTATTTGTAAAGTCTATTTATTAAACAAAAGGTAAAGAGCAGTGAACATGCTATATGTTTGACATAATTAATAAAAATTGCGATTTTTACTCCCTGGAGCAAATTTCAAAAAAGAACCTATTTACAAAAAACAGTATAACATGGTTAGTATGATGGTTAATACGGAGTATGTCTCCCGGACGATGCAATAGAGGCCTTACAACGCCTACGCATGCTGAGTATCAAATTATCAATCTGATCTTGGGGAATATTACACCACTCATCAAGCAATGCCCTCCGAAGTTCCGGTAGACCGGTGGGAGGGGGTTGACGGGCTGCAATTCGTCGGCCAAGCATATCCCACACATGCTCTATTGGATTGAAGTCCGGTGAGTATGCTGGCCAATCCATACGGGTGATATCCTCCGATTGAAGGCATTCGTCTACAATATTTGCACGGTGAGGACGGGTGTTGTCATCCATAAACAGAATTCAGCACCCATGACGCCCCGAAACAAACGTGCATGTTGTTCCAGAATGACATCCCGATAGATGTGGCCTGTCATCGTTACACTCTGAACATGCAGGTCAGTTTTGGAACCAAGAATAATTCCTCCCCAAACGAGCCATTCTGCACCACCGTAACGGTGTCGTTTAATGGTGTTCTCTTGGTGGTAACTGGTACTTGGTGCTCTCCATATGAAAGTCCGGCGAGAATCAGACTGCAAACTAAACCTGGACTCGTCGAAAAAATATCACACAAGACCACTGTTGCGGTGTCCACAATGTATGCTCTCTACTCCAGGTTAATTGCAGGCGTCAGTGAGTTGCGGTAAGGGGAACACATCTAAAAGGCCTACTAACATATAGACCAATGTGCCCTAAGCGTCTATACACGGTCTGCCTTGAAACTGTCGTACCGGTAACTGAAGAGAGCTGACGAGACAGGTCTGATGCTGTGCTCCGTCTGTTTCTTTTGGCAGTAACTGCCAAATACCGGTCCTCATTTGGCGTTGTAACTCTTGGGTGACCTGTGCTGACACATCTACTCACATTACCATCATCTTGGAATCGTTGCCAAAGCCTGGAGATGACACTCTGGTCGAATCCAAGTTCCTCGGATACTTCCAGCTGGGTACGTCCACATTCCAGTCGTTCGATAATTCTACCACGTAAAAAATCATCCAAATGCTTCCTTTGTGCCATAACTATGCGGTTATTGCACTGAAAGGCTTTTAAAGCGCTTGTGAACAATTTTACTTCTTTGCCACCATTCCTTACATACCCCTCTCTTACACTCTCGTCATTGTGACGTACTATCCGCGCCATCTGGTGGTTTCCTGTAATTTGCATATTCTTCTTCAAGATGTGTGTAATAATTCAACAGGAGAAGTTTTTATTTTAGAGTTCAATTTCTGTGTGATTCTGAATTATCCTTAATTTATGGACATGAGTGTATAAATATGTAACGAACTACTGTAGATATAACTTGAATAATATCTGAACTACAACTATAAAAAAGGTACTTCTGATTGCCATTATGTCTGAATGTCATGGCACTATACGAAGATTTCAACGTCAAACTATAGCTAATGCTTTACAGACTCAAATTATTTCAATCTTAGGTTTTAGGTAACTTTTTGAGTGGAAGAATACTCGTGAAGCTAGGGTTATCTTCAATTTCCTGCATATGGAATACAGTTAATTTGAAATTATATACAAATATAAAGCTAAAAGAAGAGCAACTATATATTTTTGATCTATTCCTAAAAATGAACGCTCTGCTTATACCAGAAAGTACTAATGCAAAAATTTGATTTGTCTAAAATGTAACTTAGCTAATTTAAAAGATGAGTTGAATAAATGTAATTGGTCAAATTGGCTAAAGAAAAAGGTTATTTTAATCTTTCTAAAATAATTGCTATGTTTAAGCTTTAAATTCACATTTATTAATCCATATTACTTCTTTACTTTTAATGTCATTTTTTTTTTTAAAGTAACTACTGACTCAAAATTTTAATTGCTGCGCTCAAACTTATTAAACTTTGACTGCTTATTAAAAATGCTAAAAGGCTTAAGCAAAATGTAAAGAATATGACATTTTTACGACTAAAGTCCTGTTTGTTTTACGGCTTCTGAGATTTAAGTTTTCAAAAACATTTCTATTCATTTTCTGAATTTGCATTTTGATGTAATTACATTGTTATATTCGCAATAATTATATTTTTTTCACTAATTTAATGTAATTTTAAAGAGTTCTTTTTATTTTTGTTATTAAATTGTCACATTATTAAATAAAAATCCTAAAGACGATGAAAATAACCTTCAAAAGAAAAGGTAATTTTTTCCACGTTCCACAATTAGTAACGAAAGACATTCATAATTTTATCTCATTGCTACACATTTAAACCTTTCAGGAATTCTTAGTTTGCGTATAATTCATTTTAAAGCTTTTATTTTATTATGAACAAGCACAAAATAGAAAACTTTAATAGTAAATTAAAAATAAATCTTCTTTTATATCATGAACATATACACAATTCAAAAACTTTTTTAATGTGTCCATTGCTTTGAGGAAAAAAACTTTAACAACATTTAAAGGAAGTTCTCACTTCTAAAATCCTTTCTTATATTTCTTTATCAAATAATGCACTCCGTGAGACATTTCAATAAAAACTCAATTTTGGATTATTAACAGCAAATAAGTCACCTTTAAGCATAAAAGTTAGCTTGTGTTTCCAATGATAGATAAATATATTAAAGATAGTAATTTAATTAATGTATTAAATAAATCAGTTTTAAATCTCACTCAGTTTTGTAACGATTTTTATAGCATTTTCATTATTTTTAGAGTATTATTCGGAAGCTAATTCTATATTAACTTATAAAAATATTTCTCTTCTCCTTTTGTTTTCTGTACTTGAATCCTGTTTGAGATTATTATGTAAAAGTGATTAAAAACTGTTAACGATTATCATTTCTGTTTTTTTATATGAAAATATCCTTTTAATATTTGAACTGAAAATTTGACAAACGTTGCGTTTAAGAGTAAAAAAAGAAACTAAACCGAACCGAAAAACTAATTTAATATTTCTAAGAGGACTTTTAAATGATTATTTAGTTTTAAATTCCTAAATTAAAGGCTTTAACACCATTATTTGCTTAGTAATTTATTTATTATTGAACATTTTGTTCTATTTGTAATAAAAAAAATATTACGAATGTTTTTCTTAATACCTTGCATCGAATACTAAATTTAAAAGTGTGCATTAAAATGAACATCACTTACTTTTAAAGATTTACTTATCTGATTTTTTATAAACATTTTGCTTAAAAAAAAGCAAAGATATTAAAAACATTAATATTTTTTTTAAATCCGAGCTCTTAAATTCAAAACTGTATATCTTAAAATGTATTTAAAGAGCTAAATTAACATTTTACCTGGTCATAATTTACAAACTTCTATTTCAGTTTAGGAATAATATTTATTAATGAGGGTGATTGGTCTCATAAATTTCTTTCATCAAATTTAATAAAAATAAATTAGAAAATGAGTATAACATTCCTTTTTTTAACAATTGGTTTTATCGTACGTCATGTTGCCGAACAATGTACAGATACTTACTTCTCTAGTGTGAACAGATTGCTGAATTTAAGTCTGCAAAGAAGACGTTTCTCTGAAGATTTATATTCTTGTTGTTCTGCAGTATAAGTGACTTTTGTTTGGAAAGAAGATTAAAAAGGATTCGTTTCCTTTTAGTTCCTGTTGCATTATTTCTCTATTTGATACATAATATAAGTCAAGCTTTTGTGCTCTTGTTGGCATTCCCAGAATTAAATGAAAATACAGAGTAATGGTTCTGTAACTATTGTTCTTGTTATCGTTTATGATCAACAGTGTTGAATAGGTATATAAATATTCTGAAAAGAATTTGTGTTAATTCATGCATTAGCAATGCTTTGTCGGAGAATTATTCAAGAATTTTACATCATCAACATCTTAATTATTTATTAAAGCACTGCTAATAAATAAGTATGAAGACTGTCTCTGTTTGATATTGCAAACTTTGTTTAGGTCAATTAAACTGCAAGAATTACTTAATGTCCTTTGCGTATTAAAAACATATTACAGGGAAAAGTCGAGAAATTTATTAGATATATTTGATATTTGGGAGGATACATAAAATATTTTTCTAAGTATATGTCAAACTAATAAAAAAATCTCAACTATTATAAGAGCTTAAAATTATAAATTATGTAACTTATCTAAAAATACAGGCTTGAATCTTAAAAAATAAACGGTATAAAATGAGTTTAAAAATTATATACGTTTTAAGGATTGAGTTAAATCGTATAAAATTACTGTTGGGAATTAGAGAAGCATATCAGACTATATAGGTAACACACTATGTTTCGATAAAAAGAAGAAGGAAAAACTTCAAATTCTCATGTGAATTTTTCTTTTGTTATTCTGATGTTTTGATGCAGAATAGAGCAAAAAAAAACTAAAAGAAACATAAAAATGTAAAATTCTATTCAGAAAACAACTTCGAATTTTGGTGGAGGATTTCATCAATTTAACTTTCACTTTATTTTCTCACAAACGTTTTTTTCCATCTAAACATCTCGAATTATTCAAATTGAAGAAAAGAGTAAATGATTAACAAGTATTTTTTTTTTAAATGGCTCACTTATGTTAAAATAAAGCGCTTAGAAATTTAGGAGCCAATTTGTAATTAATTTATGACGATAGCTTATGTAGAGCAGAAATATTTTAATGTATCTTTCATATACTGAAAATGAAATATCATTGAATAATAAACTACAAAATCTTCATTATGAACATTCCATATAAATTTCAGAGAATAAAAAAGTGAAAATTTTTTTCTAATTATTTTTAATTTGTATTCCTTATTATTTTACCTTAAATTTTCCCTTGTTAGGAATAAGGCTTAAAAAAAGAAAAAATATTTTAGAGCATTATTTAACTAAAAGTATTTAACCAAATTGATGAATGTTTTAAACACTTGTTTTTCCCCTTTCATGTGGTTAACCATGTTAAAACAAATTATTTTAAATTTAAAGAATATGAATAAAACAACAGCTAAGAAATGAAATTTAGAAAGAGCTTAGAATGTATACATATATAATAATTAATTACTTTGCAAAAAAATATTGAAAAATAATTCCAATATATTTTGACAATTTATAAACCAGTGTGTTAACGTATTTCGAAAATCAAAAAATAATTATCATCGAAATTTTTGACAATATTTTTAAGGGAATTTGGTGTTAAATTATAAACATAGCTCATTAAATTTGATTTTAATATGAAATTTTCTCTTACTAAACTAATTAGAAGAAAATTTTTCTTTTATATATAATTTATCTGTTAGAAACTTTTTTGATTCATAAAATTTCGGATATTGCGAAACAGATTAACTGTAATGAACATCTTCCGAGAGATTTTATAAAATATCTCCGGGGTACAAGTAGTCTTATGCCACTTTTTAAAAAAGGTTTTAGAATCTTCAATTAAAAATGAAACGAAAGTTGCATTTAATGTAGAATAACTTTTTAGTGGTAAACTCCAGTCATGCAGAAAATTACTC
The DNA here is from genome assembly GCA_019973975.1 of Trichonephila clavata. Lineage (NCBI taxonomy): Eukaryota > Metazoa > Arthropoda > Arachnida > Araneae > Nephilidae > Trichonephila > Trichonephila clavata. The sequence goes on from BMAO01036184.1 coordinate 143,287, forward strand.
CTGTACTTTAAAATATTTTAGTTCATTTATTTTGTATAAAAATTTAGAGCTAATTTTAATGAATAATTAAAACAGCCGTATTTTTCTCCTTAAATTTTGATTTTGAGAATCAAGTATTTTTATATAATGTTTAAAATTATGTTTTGACAGACTTTTTCCTACAGATTTGTAGTCATTAATTTTGACATAATTAAGGACTACACATTTATTTCTATTAATAAATTAGCAATGCTGTTTTCTTTTTTTTTAGTGAATTATTATTCTTGGAGTTCACACGCACATCAACAGCTGTTTAACACACCATTTATATATATACAAGCTGTGACACAAAAAAAACGAGACTAAATGTGTGGCTTGAAAAAATAGCGGTGATTTCGAATGCCATAAGCGGATTTCAAGGAGAAGAGGTACAATGAGCAAGAAGATGAACATGCCAGGAGACCAAAATGAGCGATTACAGACCAAAATATTACCAAATTTCATGTTGTGATCCGGGATGACCGAAGATTAAGTGTTCGTGCAATAGTGGAGTTGATTAACTTGGATAGGGATGCTGTTTTACGCCTTTTACTTGATGAATTACAAATGGGGAAGATTCTTGTGAAGGTTGTTCCAAAATTTCTGCCCTAATGACCAAAAACAGTGCCGTAAAGACGTAAGCGTCGGCATGTTAGAGTCCATTACAAAAGAACCAAATTTGTTGGAATCTGTTGTAACCTGTGATGAGATATAAAGTTTTACTTATGACCCAACTTACAAGTTACCCAACAAGTTTTACTTACTTCCCAAGACCCCAAAAAGCACTCATGCCAGAATCAAAATTCAAGGTAATGTTAATTGTCTTCTTCGACATTAATGGAATTGTAATGACTGAAAAGGTTCCAAGTGGTGATTCTTTTAATCAGCACTACTGCAATGAAGTATTAAAAAAAAAAAGGTTTCGTGAAAAATTTAAGAAAAAAGGCCACAGTTGTGGATTGATGGATGGATGTTGCACCAGAACAATGCACCTATCTGTCAAGCAGTGTCTAACCAGTAAAAACATTGCTGTGATTGAGCATCCTTCTTATTCACCTGATTTGGCTCCGTGTGACTTTTTTTATTTCTTACAGTTAAATCTTTCTTAAAGGGAATCCATTTAACTTCAGTCCAAGAGGTTCAGGCAAAAACGTAAACCCTCGTTCAGGCAAAAACCCTCGTTCCTGATCTGTTACCAGCAACGGCAACAACGAATACAGAAGTGTGTGAATGCCAAGGAGGACAATGAAGGTGATAGTATCACAAGAACTGATTTTGTATGTACAATTATTTATTAGATTAGTTACGTTTCTTTTGTGTCACACCTCGTACATCAAAAGTATACTTTAAAAGTGTGCCGTTTGTAATTCACGTTCTGATAAAGATATTTGTAGAAGTTTCATATGATATATATTTTTAATGATTAATAAGATATAAAAAGTTGAGAAATATCATTGAAATTACAAAATGGATGACAGTTATTTATTCTGTTAAAAGCAGTTTCAAACGATTATATAAACTTTCAAAATAAATTGATTTGATGGTTAATTCTTGCTAACAATAAAGGCTTATGTATCAAAATGTTTTTATTAAAGGAAATAGCTTTATATTTTTCAATACATGAGGTTTAAATCTATTTGCTCACTCAAATCCCTCTCCTGATGGTTAGTGAAAAAAATATCTCATAAACACTCGAAACTTCCCTTTCAAATCAATAGCTTTACGTTATAGCAATCAAATGCAGATGCAATCTCCCATAAATAGGAAATCAAAAGGCTGAATCTCAAATGAGTCTATGAAATAGAATCATAAATATGAAAGAATTCAGCTCAATTCCACTTTGGAAGTGGTAGAATATTCAGAAAGAATATATGTATTTCTATAGTCTAAGAAACAAACACAAATGTGGAAGATCTCTAACGCTTTTAAAAGTATTTTATGCTTCCTTTTACAGGGACTCAAGTGATAAAATTTAAAAATGACAATATTTACAAGTTCATAGAAATACTTTAAGCTTTTTTATTTCAATCTGAGATACAAAATATTAATGCCACGGAAATTTTATTTAACCAAGGGCTCTCATTTTACAATTAATTAATTTGAAGAGTATAATATTAATCGATTAAAAACAACTTTTAACACTTTTGCTTCGTTTGCTTCCTTTACAGACAGTTTTGATTAAAGTTTACTTTTTTATTATAGTTTTAAACTAAATATCATTTTAAAATTTCATTTAAAATTCCATATCCCAAAATATACCAATTGTTTGGCTTAGGGAGTGATAACTAACAAGAAGTTAATGTATCCCATAAACATAATCTCGTTTTATTGAAAACGCTGTAAATAATTGGAAAATTAGACTATTGGTTATTTTTAAATATTTACGAAGTAACAATTCTTTATTACACATCAATTCAATAAAAAAGTATATTACGTATTTAAAACTTTTGGAATGACTTTTAATTGCATGTATACTATCCTACAAGAATTGATTGGACATCCAAGAAAATTAGGTATTATGCTGTCCTACGCTATGTTTTTGTTTTATTTATCCAACATTCGCGCTTAGCTTTTTGAACATTTAACGCCGAGCCTCCCAATACAGACTGACGACATTGTCAGTCGGATATTCATCGTATCTAGTGCATTGGAGCAGGTGGTCTCCATCCATTCTGGGATGGCCGCAGAGAGGGCATTCCTCGTCAGCAGTCATGCCAAACCAGTGGAGGTATACTCCGAAAAAGTTATGTTCGGTGGTTAGGCGAAAGCGAGCAACCGGCTTCGGCAATCTCCAGGTGCCTCGGGATAGGATCCACAGTGACCAGGGTTTCCCATGTCTTTCTAAGACTCTTGTTGTTTTTATTTTGGATCACATCAGTATACTTGTAAATGTATGTGGATATAATGTTCGTTGTGCTCTTTTGAGAGTCAAGGGGAATTCCGGTTAAGACGATTCGACTCCCTGCTTGGATTTTTGGTCCGCTCTCTCATTGCTAGGGAGTCCAACATGACTGACTTGGGACGCACTGCAGAGCCATATGAGATTACCTCAACAATTTAAGTTCACCATTGAATTGTCCTACACAATGTTACGATCACTGTCTTTATATATTGTGAGGGAAACAAAACATTTCAATCATTCGCTAGTAAGATGGCACGCAGCGCGTAGTTATTTGATTTTTTGAATGGGTAATCGTCAACTATGACAAAAATGGTCAAAGCATACGTGGCATTCCCAACAAACTGAAGTACTTTAAATCGACAGTGGTATACGTGATTCGCAAATGGAAGGTAAGCAGTGGCTACTGCTAAGTGATCCAATCTGGCAGATCCACAAATCTCAGCATGCATCCGGAACTGTTGCTCTGGTGTATATCGTCCATAAGGAAGTATATATACTTGTTTATCATGGTCGCTCCGCTGTCCAGAAAACTTTGATGAGAAGTTCCACATGGAGACTTGGATAGCGTTGTGAGAATCCCAGTGAAAATCCTAGACTGCAGAAAAATGAAAAGAGGCTCTTTTGTCTAGAATCGGATAGGAAAAACGGGTTTGACGTCCGTCTGGAGGACATCTGCCAGAATGGGTTTTCCAAGAGTGAGCTTTAGTGAAGATGGTGTTATGTTGTGGAGATGTTTCTCTTAAAATGGTCCGGGATTTTTGTTAGTGATACCTGGAACGCAGAGATCTATTACGCTATTCTGAATGACCATGAGCTTCCTACATTATGACAGTCTCTTGGAGTTGAATCGTCATTGTTTCCTGGACGACAACTGCAACTGTCATGTTGCGAAGTCTACCATAGCTTGGTTTAATTAGTTCATCGGTTGAATTCCCTGATTTAGAGCCCAAACGTGTGGGAGTCTTGGAGAGTCGACAGAAGGGGTGCCCCCACCGTCTAAAATTGGTGGGTTATTTTATCTGCTTCCTTCAAGACGAATGGAAGAAAATACAGATTGCTTACGTACAACGATTGATGGGAGTTGTCTCCTGAGGGTCATCACAGTAATTACTGCTCATGCAGGCTCCATCGACTATTGATTGTGACTGAAAATTATTTCCTTTTTTATCCATAAAATTTAATTACTGCTTGGAGATATAGTTTAAAAATTAAAACTTACTAAATGAGTTTTCTTAAATAATTGTTATTTAAATACTTTATTGAAAGGAAAATTAAATTGAAAACACTAATTCTGAATAGTAAATTGAAAGGATACTATTTTGAAAACAACTCTTATTCAAAGAATTTAACCTAGATTTAATACAAATAAATACTGAACTGCAAAAATTCAAGTAAAATTTATTAAGGTTTAAGCTTGCTTATTTTTTTTCCTCATTTTACGCCCTCGAAAAGCAAATACTTAACACACTTTTTTTGTTGATAAAAAAAATCATATGCAATTTCAAAGAAGATGATTGGAAAGTAAAGTGTAATTAAGAATTAAAAGTTATTAGGAATATCATTTCAATTACTCTTTTTATTAAAGTAGTTTTAATTAAAGATTTTTTTTTCTCGAGTTCCAAAATAAATGAAGTAAAAACCCTGCATATTTACCCTTAATAGATGCTTAATTAAGAGATGCAAGTTCCTTATTTTAAAGAAATATTAATATGACTTGATTAATGTAAAATAGTTATTTTTCCGTTTTAGTGTATATTCTTCTCACATAGGCCTTAAAGAAAATATTAACTGAAGAGTAACGGTTTCAGAATATAGGTGCATGGGGAAAAAAACAAATTAATTCTCGATATTTTTTCAGATGGAAATATTTTAATAAAGAATTAAAATCTTACAATGTATTCCGTTATTTAAGTAATCTATCAGTTATAGACTATACTTCTTACGAAAATAACAAATCATTTTTCAAACTAGACATTGAAAAATTTCAGAAATGACAGAGTATATTAATAAAATATATATTATGCAATTGTAATAAAAATAATTAAAAAAAGGTTTGTAAATATTTGCTGTACATAACCTTATAATTTAATTAAAAAAATCTCAACTATCAAAAAGTATTGATTCGAATGCAAAATACTAGTTACGAATTTTGTAACTGTCATGAAGATAATTCGTAAGTTTTATCTTTTGGTTTACAGTTATTTGAAAATTTTGAAATCATTATTTTCTTATATTATGTTTATCATTATAAATAGTATACTTTTTAGGTGTTATTTAAGGAAATTATTGATTTTTTCCTTAAGTTATTATTTTAAGGAAGAAATCTTCTTATAATCTCTGGATTATTTTGCTTTCAAGTAGAGCAAGTACTACGTAAAATATATATCTGTTATATACATGAAATATTATACCCCCTCCCCCTTTGATAAAAGCATTTTTAAGTAATAGAATATTATTTCAGATAAATAATTCAGGGTTTCTTTACAGTTCTAGAACGATTTTTAACTACTCTACATATGTTGTATTAATAAAATTATTTTAGATTCTTTATCCAACACTTTAGTTTTAAGAAAGTGAAGAAATTTAACCTAAACGGATATTTATTAATCCTCACTTACATATGTTAGAAATATATATTCTTTTTTATATTGAATCCCTCGTTAGAGACCGAATTTATTAATATACCTTCAACAAAACTTATGCTTAAATACGGGAGTTACAAAATAATATTAAATTAAGTGTCAGAAATATTATTTTTACGACATAAAATAATTTTATTGTTTTATTTTATGGTTTAACCGTAACAGAGAGAACAAGGAAAGATAGGATATTTAATAAGCATCTTGTTACAAATCAAACCAATGAAATTTTAAATGCATATATCTACAAACAGAAGAAAGTGGCTTAATGTGTATTCAAATAAAGGCGATAAGGTTTAAATGTTTTAAAGAACAGGTAATGTCTTATTATGAACTTAAATAACTCTCGATGCAATTGATTATAATGTTATTTTTATTTTATGATTCCAAATTGAGCTCGTCTTGAAATATTTGAAGCATATCATCAGCAGCTATCTGATTACTTTTCTATTTACTATATACCGTTATGAATATTTTATATTCAGAAAAAAAATATTTTATTATATAGAATAACATATTAGAAGCTGTAATTATTTGGAGAATATCTAATGTTCAGAAACTTTTATTATATAGAATAATATATTAGGAGCTTTAATTATTTAGAATATCTTATATTCAGAAGCTTATATATATTCAGAAGCTTTTTAACTTCATTTCCATGTTAACTTACTGGCTTTTGAAAGGAGGAAAAAAGAAACCACAATTTTTAAAACCACTGAACTACAACACTATAAATATTTTCTAAGTTCTAATATTAAAAAAGACATTTGATTAAATTCCTATGAGTTTTGACAAAACTTAATCAATAATTAACGACATTGATAGCACCTGCTTATAAAACTCATAAAATGGTTTAAAGTAATGTAATGTTAAAAAACATTTTCTTGATCAATGAACAACATTAAGCAAATTAAAGTATTTTATTTATTGTTTACTAACGTCGCGCTATGAAGCAACATGACTATTGATGACTTAGTTTGGAGCCTCCGTCAAGTGACAAATATGTCTCCTGAGTTTAAATATACTCTACACTCCACACTTCTCACCACCCAAACGTGAAGACTTTGAACCTTAACAGGTTTAGCCATCAGACCCTTTACACATCGGGACTTCTGTGGTAGAAGAACTCGATAGAAACAACGCTTGTTATGAATTAGCTATCAGGACTTCTATGCTACTGCGGCCTGTGAAAATATTCCACCTGATATGCATTCTACAAAATAAAAAAAAATGATCTACATTTTTTAAAGTTATACTGAAAGATTTCTTCAGCACTGCACATTTTATTGAGCCTTAGGATATTTGAATTCACTTTAAAGTTGGCGCCGATGTGGAAAAAATGATAAACAAATATGAAATCACTTGTTAGTATATTTCTTTGCAGAAATTGTGTCTAAAATGTATGAGTACATTTTCGGATACTAGAACGAAATATGTATATAAAACCGTGTTTCAAAAAAGCGAAATAATCCTGAATTTGCGAGTTAAAATATGTATATCAACTAATGAAACAAATACTTGAAATATTAAGCAACATGATCTGAATTTTACAAAGTGAAAAAATTAGGGAAATACAATCTTTTAATCAAACCTGAGAGGAAAATATCAGAAACACTAAATTATAAATTTGATTTTGTAACAAAATTAAAAGAGTAGATATACCAATTCTGCATGTATATAAAGCTTTCTGAAAATTATAAAGTATTAAAAATGCAATTATAATTTTTTTGCGTAAATAATGCGTTTTTTTGTGAATGTGCTATAATTATTACATATTTTACTTAACTTTCGCGTTTGTTCTTTTTAATGGGTAATTATACTAATAATTTATTCAAAAAATTTCCTTACTCTACAGGAAATCACAAAAAATATTTACATTTTCAAGGCGAAGGTGTATTTTTAGTACAGCTTTCTAAAGAAAACTACATATTATAAATTATATTTTTCCAAGTTCCACCTGTGTTAAAAAATTATTTTTTTTATACATATATAAGCAGAGTATATCAAAATATACATTTTTAATAAACGTTTTTGAAAATATAAAATTCTTACAAATTTATGTCTCTATCAAAACTATTTTATGCGTTAACTTTTCTTGCCTCAAAGTATGTGTAAAAATATTTTTCTTACAATAAACTCCTACCGTTGTGGATTTCCTTTTAATAAAAAAAAATAACTTACAGTGGTTTGAAAAATATATGCGCTAAGCAGAAGGTTTAATGATAAAAAAATAGCATTAATGTATCTCTGGCTTAGCAACCACTGTAATGAATATATACATGAGAGGAAAAAGATCCATTAAGCTATTATTTTTGTCAAAAATGGAGTAAAAAAATACCATTTTCTTAGAAAGATCCGAAACGTTTTAATCCTTTTTTGATTTATATTACAAACAAAAATATCATTCTTATTTTTAGACATTTTTTTTCTTTTTTGAACCAAAATTTGCTTTAATACTGTCTTTTTCCTATTTCGCTATAAAATTGATCAATGTACTTCAAAGTTGTTTACTTAAGTCGTACACTAAAAATATTTCTTTTCAATTTAGCCAGGAAAATTATCTTTTTTGTAAATAAGGTTTTAATTTAAAATACTTCTCATATACTACTTTGCATACTCCTTCCTGTTAAGTGGAAAAAGTGGGTGTCTTCAATTTTGCTTAAATTAATTTATTACTAAATGCTTTTGGATGCATGTACGCAAGTATAAATAATCGAAGAAAGAAGAATATAGAATTTTAAAACATTTAAATTTGATCCTTTTAAAACCCTAGAAAAGAATAATTTCATTGAAGTTACTATAGACTGCTTGGTGTGAATTAACGTTATTCTAGAGCAACGATATTCAACCAGTGGTTCGGTGGCCTTTTCTGAGAAGCCCCGTTATGGTTCATTGCACTAAAAAATACAATAATTTAGGAACAATGAACTAAAAATTTAGCGGTAAATTGTATCAATGAAGTATTGAAATCTGTCAATTTTTCTATTAATTTACTTTTTTTTATTAGAAAGTAAACAAGAGGCTTGGTCATGGTTGAAAGGAAATCAATACTACCCCATAACTCAGTAAATAAAGTAAATATTTTTTTGTGTACGTGATTGATAGAAAGGTCAATAAAGTATTAAAATAAGAGTCGAAAATGAGAGTTTTAATATTTGAAAAATTTTGTTTCGTCCAATGCTGCTGTGGTTTTAAAGTGTGTTTTCTTCATTAAAATAATGTTGCTCGCGAGAAATACCTGTCATATGTATGTGACCCGGAGGAAAAAAGGTCGAACACCCCTTTTCTATAGCCGCAAGATGACTTTTGATGAAATATCTTATACTTTGAAATTTTGGTGAGACGAAGAATCAGAGCTAGTTTTGTTCTTATGACTTTTAAACAAATGTTTTGAATAGAATTTGGGACCAATTTCCACTTAAAGAGATATGAAATTCAAAATGCAGAATTATATTATTTGTTACAGCATCTTTATAACATTAAGTGTCAATTTGTTGTAAGTTTAAATCATTCACAAAATGTTTTAAAACACACTGAAGTTTTTTTCAGCTATTCAAATCTGTATCGTTTTTTTTTAATTACAATGAAATTATTTCTTATTATTTATTATTTAAAAATAATATTCCTTTTATCAAAATTCTCTATTTAAATACGGGAAATGTTTAGTTGATTCATTAGAAGAAAAGGAAATGTTTGAAAGCGTAATTTTTTCCGATGTAAAAACGATGCAAATACTTTGTATTAGTTAAAAAATTTATTAATCACTTGTTAAAATAATCAAAAACATGTGATTATTTTTAATATATAATGAAAATACTGTTTTAAAATTCAGAGGTTTTGTGTTTCTAAATGGTAGGATACATTGGTTCCATATGTTTTTTACTTGAGTTCTATACCATGTAACAATTCATTAAAAAATAAATGTTTCAAAATTACTTGCTTGCAAATTTAAAGGGAATTTGAAATCTTTTAAGTGGAATAACAAAAAAAGATTGATCTATCCGTCATAACCATTTTAGGTACTAGAAAATGCAGCAATGGAATTCTCTACTTCTAATTTTTGTCAAATGGTGTTTGCCGTAAGCTACCTAATTGCAAGTGACCTTTGAGAAAAAGGAATATCAATTTTAAAAATATTTATCACAAGAAAAACAAATTACCTAATTCAAATTTCCACTCTACTGAAATATATTCCTTTGGGCTATTTTCAATAAATTGTTTTGAAAAACAAATTCATTTTTCTTATAAATGAAATTTTATTTCAAAAATTACCATTTAACAGAATGAGTGATAAAACAAAAATTAAATTTACGAGATACAATGAATGATGTCAAAATATGTTTATGTGCAACTCTGGCTATAAATAAATATTTAATTGTTGCACATAATAAACCAATGTTTTCCTCTTCAAAGCCTTAAGTATGAGCCACTTTAAAAGTTAATTTAAGTAATATTATTAATTTTGGGGAATTTTGCATTCACACATGTAATGTTTATGTTTAACCAGATATAAAATCAGAATAGTATCAACTTGCAAGGGAAATATTAGTTAATGTATGGTGTAAAGAGGAGTATTATGTGTTTAGTGATATGTGTGATCAAATATATATTTGTATATACATAGCTATAACAATCCTACTTTTTTAAAAATTATGTTCTGTTATAAATAGCTCAGAATAAAAGTTGTCCGAATGGGAGATGAAAATCTGCACGCGCTAACTATATTCTTATTTTATTTTTTTATATTTCAGTGAATTCGAGAGAATGTATCAATTATTTTTCAAAAAGTAATAAAATATTCTTGTTTGATATTTTTTATTGAAAGCAAAGAATATTTTAAATTGCTAATTCATTTGCTTCATTGCTGTTACTTCTTTGATTTTTGTTACATTCCTACACAATAAACTATTCAAAGCGACGTTTCCGTATTTAAACCAATGATTTAAATCAAAATTGTTGTTGTTTTTTTAACGATATGTTCAAACCAATTATGATAAAGTTCACTTTCACTCATGGTATGGACAATTGAAGAAATTCTTTTCGTCTATTCAATATTTTTCATAAAGATATAATACCCTCTTATGCATAAATTAATATATAAACATAAGAATTATTTTTCTTTTCATGGCATTTCTGTTGATATCTGCTGAGATCACCGTTTTCAGTTGGAGTTAAATAAGAAAATTAAATACAGAAGGTTCTTCGCACTTTATGGAAATAAATTTGTAATTTATTTTCCCGTTTGTATTTTAAAATAAAAATTTGGCAACTTCAGAATAATCATCTGCTATTGTTTTCTTTGGATCAGAATGTAAAATAAAAGATTTCTTTTGAAAAGGGCTCCTAATTTATAGATGGCTCGAAAGTTGCGTAACTGCCCTTTTTCAATCACAAATATTCGTATCAACAAACGATAAAGCTGTGTAAAAATCTCCATTATTGCATTTAAAAAAAGTATTAATAATATATTAACTATGTAAAGGGGAAAATCGTCTAGCTGAAAGTAAAAATTAAGACAAGGCCACGAAACCTCACCTCAAGACTGTTTGAACGCAGGCAACTATTAAGAAAGTGAAGTTTCTGGTCCTAAAAGAAGACCCGCCGACTCAAAGATTCATTGCATCAAAACTAGGAATGTTTTCAGACACAGTAAGTAAAATCCTTCATAAAGATTTAAAGCTAAAAAACATGTTTTAAGTTCATCTACTTTTGCCTAAGCATATTTCTGAAAGAAAAACAAATTGTAGAAAATTATATGAAAAACACCTAGCTGTAGCAAAATGGAAATTTATGGTAACGCTCGATAAGGCATGGGTATATTTAACAGATTGTAATAAAAGAAGATCAATTTTCTGTTGCTCAAATTAATGGGAATGACAGTACGAAATAGCTTCGTCAGTGTACAGAAAAGTTCTCAAAGGAATTCATAATAGTTGCAGGGTTTTGTTACAATGGCAAATTAAAAATCAAAAAAGATTCAAGTAAAGCCAAAATAAATTGACTCAACTATCAGCAGAGTATTTTCGAACCAATTTTTGGAAAATAAATTCCAGCTTTATATGGAAAGGACATTGATAAAGTTGAGCTTCATACAGATAAAGCTTCTAGTCTTATGTCTCAGTCAACTGCCGCTGATTTAGTAAAGAAAGAATTAATTAGAAGGAGGAATAAAGTGCATCCCATTTGAAGAAACATCTGTTAAATCACCTGGCGCCTTTCCAATGGTCTTTCCTGTTTTCGGTTATTAAAACAAGCCTTAGGAAAATGACACCCAAGAACTCTGAATGGACTTTGGAAAACGGTTCAAGAGGACTGGATTAAAATTAGCATAACAGTACTAAAAACAAGTAATATAAAAAAAATTAAGTCAATTCATACTTAGGTTAACAATGAAAATTTTTATTTTAGTTACTTCTTATTCAATAATTACAATTAATATAAATATGTATATACATATTCAGAACACAATATTAAGTGGCAAAATGGAAATGATTTGCCTTGCAATTATCCAATTTCCTTTTTTCTATGGTGTTGGACTATTATTTTTGTTGTACTGTTTATTCATTAATTAAATTTATTTATTCCAATAAAATAGTATAGTAAAAAAAGCACATTTTCAAAAATCAGGCCATTCCAAGTGGGATTTGAACCCAGGACTTTTAGATTAGAAGTCCAACGCACTTTCCATTGCGCTACAGGGACGTAGCAAGTAATTTTCCTTTTTATATATGGTGTTAGACTATTATTTTTGTTTGGTACTATGTATTCATTAATTAAATTTAATTAAAGAATTAATGTTTGAAAAAACTGAATAAACATCAAGTGTCATCCGCTACAAGTATAAAAAATGTACTTGAACTTGAGTAGATGAATAAAAAGTATTTTATTAACGATTTAAAATTTGAACAAGATATATATAGGGAAAGTGAGAGAGAACTAATAGTAGGATTTAAAAAAGTTTACTTTCATGAAAATTTCGAGCTAGAGCTATTGTCCAGAATCACGGCTATCAGATAGAAACAAATTACCACAAAAAATGCAACATTTATAGATAAAAATTTACCCTCAAAATCATTTCCAAAAAGTTCGAGCGACTTTCTGTAGTGTCAACTTATAATTTCAGTAAATCTACTAAATTAGCTTGAGATTTACAATTTTGCATAACTTTTATATTACTTGAAAGCAGTGGCGAATGCATACTGCTATTATTGAGGAGGGAGAACTATATTTAAAAGAACTTTTAAACGAAAGCGCCGAGATGTAATCTGTATACTAAAAGTTTAAAATATGTTGGTCTATGAGAGGGAGTTCAATCCAACTTCTGTGCGTCATTGCTTGAAAGTATGAAATAAATTCAGAAACTTAAATTATAAAACCCTTCAGCAATAAAATGCTACGTGAGAATTTTAAATAACTTAATATTCATATTTCAGTACTGAACTTTGTTATTTCTTATAAGAAGTTATTTTTTGAAACAAAAATTACTAATGAAGAATATTAAAATGTAAGTTCCTGTTACTATATAATATGTTTCCAAATTAACATAAATCTACACTAAGAAGCTGTAATATTTTACTCTTAAATTAGCAATAAATTCCCCAATGAAATAATTGTCGCTAACTTTAGAATTTTATAATATCGGTTCCTATGTTCTGTAATATTCTTCACTCAAGGGAAGAAATATTGCAACTTTATGTATGAATCACGTTGTTTGGTTGTTTCTACGCGAGTCAAAAATTCAGTTGAAGTTTACTTAACATCGAGAAACTTTGAAGTAAACTCACATTCTTAAATGTCAAATACATTTAGAAATCTGAAAGTCTCAAGGAACTTAATATTGAACAGAAAATAAATTGTTGTTCTCTAACAATACTTTGTACATCATAATTAATCTATTCTAAAAATAATGGCTGTTTAGAACGCTGCCGGTGAGTTTACAATACTTGTTTTATATTTAAATTGAAGTATTTTTACAATCTTCAAGGGATTAAAGCAAGAGAGTAAAATTAAACATGAAAACAAAACTTGAATGTGAAAAATACGAAATGAACATGAAAATAAAACTAAGTACAGCGCAGAAGTATTAAATCTGTTTTAGTCGAAGCTTAGGAAAGTATTGTGTGAAAGATGGCTTACAAGCAGGAAATATTAAGATCCCCTGGGGCTGTTGTTAAAAGTGCGGTTGTTCGACTAAAACAAACAAAATACCAGTGTTAAGAGGAAAAGGGATAGTGAGATATTCTTTTAATTCACCCCAAAATAAAGTTTAAAAACAGAAGATGAAAATGAGATGTGACGTCAAAGCGGACAATTTATCACTCGTTTTCATCATCTGTATCATGTATAAACACAAAGAAATATAATAATCAAAACAGACAAGTCACTGCTATTTGTCGTGAAAACCTTGTAAAGACATATACCAATAACATAATAAGACAGTTGGACAGGAGAATATGTGATTAGTAACTAAAAGACTAGGAGTCAAATGAAACGAACTGTTAGAAAAATTCCAACGGAAATATAGTTACAGTGAATATTTATCAAGATAAAAGTAACAAATACTTATACATTAATGACAATATTAGAATTTAATTGAAAAATTTAACCTTGTAAATTATACATATATATGAGTATGTGTGTGCGTGCGCGTGCTGGCGTGTGTGTACACGAGAGTGAATCAAAATGGAACCTGAATTATATATATATATATATATATATATATATATATATATATATATATATATATAATCAAAATTTCTCTACAGGAGAGAGATGAATTAACACGATTAATACTTAAAAGAATAGCAATTGCTAGATAACAAGACAACAGAATTTAGAAAGAGATATGAAAAATTGAAATAACAGAGTAAAATATAAAAGAATGGATGCTTCAGTATTATCAACATTGCTGACTTAGGACAGCTTGTATACATAAAATTTTCCTTAAAAAATTTTTCTATATAAAAGTGGGGTTGAACATGTTTTTTGGCCAGCCAACCTTCCCCCTTTTTTGTTAATAATACCGAGCAAATACCAATTGGAAATAATGGATAGGAAATCTAAATCCATTATAAGAAAAAGGTAACTTACCTAAAAATTGCATACTGAAATGCAGAGCCCGCGCTAAATCTGAGTACAATAAACAAGTTATTGCCAGATTCTGGACCCAAATACAATTTCAAAACAAAGCAAAGGCTGAAAAATAGCACTTAGCAAAAGTATGAAAAGAATAGAAATAATAAAATAAGAATTGTAAACATACTACCATTATCTTAGAGACTCTTAATATGATTTAAAAGTTATAATAAATTTTAAAAAAGTAATTTTATCTAAAACTAGAAACTGGGGGTATTTAAAACTATCTAGGAAGAATAATAAATCTATAATATAAACCTTTTAAAACTATGGAAATTTAATCCTTACTATTTAGAATTTCTTTATTTAAATATCTATTAATAAAATTAATTGGGTAGTTATGAATTAAACAGTATTTAGTAAAATGTTTATAATTTTGTATTTTTTCTGATTTATTAGAAACTAGAAATAAACACATTTAAATTATCTTGGTCATAATCTAATATTTGGTATTGAATTAAAATACTTAATCTTCTCGAAATACTTCTATTATTAAATAATCAATGAATATTAAATAATCAATGAAGATTATTTTACGAATTCCTTAATTCGAATAAAAAATATTTTATTTTTCTCTTAACATTCAATTAAAACCCTGAAGACCAGTCTCAAACCTAAATTTTACTTCCATTAAATTTCAATAAATAACCCTATACCTGGCAATTTAAAAACAAATTCATGTTGCTTATCTAAGAAAAACATCGAGTGTGAGTAGCTTCAAAATGTGATATTAGTAAACAATAAATATATACGTTTTAATAGCAAAAACAATTTATTGCAAAGAAACAATTGCCTAGTCCGAAATGGAGATTAAATACAACAAATTATATATTCCTGGATCCTAACTTACCTTACATATTTAAGCATATTAAGCTTTAAGACGCACATCATCATAATTTAACCGTAAACCAATTGACCGTTGTCTTATATTTTGGAAATGTATCACTCTTCAGACCTATTGTTTTGAGTTAACCCTCTGGCAATATCAAACATTCCATGAGTTGATTGGCATTTCATCCGAGACAAATCCTGAACTAAGTATGTAAGCGAGTTAAGCATTATAACCACCACTTATCGTGTCTTAACACTTCCTTCCACTAATGAGGCACATAATTATATTAAAGTGGGTATTCTCCTTAAATTGAATTCTGTGAGGGATAATCACGCATTTTCGAAATTTCTTGAAATTAGCTATCATTGTTGAAGTGAGAGAAATACACTTATTTTACTCACACGGAAATTATGTTTACTTTCCGGATATAGGCAATTCAATTAAGTTGTTCTTGATCGAGTATAGATACAATTTATCATTATTTCAGATAAGTAAACTTTTAAAATGATTTAAAAAAGGAACATTTATTAATAAATGGCAAAACTAATTTGAAATACAAGCACAAATTATTTATAAAGTATCTTAAAATATTTTCATGAATAAATGCAATATTTTTATGATTTTTTTTTCGTTTACATTGCTTTTAAATTCATGTACATTTTTGATTGTAGTTTTAGATAAGTTACCTTTTTCTTGAAATGAATTTAGAATTTTTATCCATTATTTACAATGGGATTTCGCTCAGTATTATTTTACCGTTTAAGTTTTTTTTCATAAAACAAAATTAATTATCAAAATTAGTAATTTTTACTTAATCTGTTTCCTCAAAACTATTGCCATTTACGTTGTCACTTTCTAGTGACAACGTAAATGGCATCTAGAAATATCCCTAACTTGGGCTACTTATTAGAATACCGTGAATTAAACTGGCATTTATACTTAATAAAAAAATTCTAAACAGTGTAAGAAAAGGAATTTCCTTAGTCGTGCCCTTCACTTCTTAGAATAAATATTTCGTAAGCTAATGCGGAATTGTGATTATTTCTTTCTTCTTTCAGTTAGAAATTACCACGTAAACGTGACATTTCTTTTTCCATTTGGAAATTTTTGAACAGGTTCCATGGTTCTATAGAAGTGTACTCTTACGACATTTTTCTAAAAATATTGTGGTTTTTTTTTCAAAATGATCATTAAAATTGACACAAAATTGCAGAAGTTAACTTTGTCCTGGTTTTTTCTTGAATTTTTGGTGTATAAAGTTTAAATAAGTAAAAAATAAAAAAAAAGGATATTCATGGCGGAAATAACATTACAAGATGATGTTATTTCTAAACTATTTATTACTCTCCGAAGGAAAGGATAAGTAAATAATTGTGAAAATTGAGATACTCAGTACAGAAAGAACAATTCTTGCTTCATTTTGTAGTATAAAAATATATATTAGATTTCAGGATTAAGTTTCAGAGTTTGAAGCTGCTTTAATGTATAATTAAATGATAATATCATTTTAATGGCATTACTCAATACTAAGACTATCAGATTATCATATCAAATATTTCTATGATTAGAGAAATTAAGTTTCTTAGCTTATAATTAATCGCAAATAATAATATGAAACACGCGCGACACACTATTAGATTTTAAATTAGACATTTTAATGGAGTATGGAATTTAAAATACTTAAAGTAATTTTAAAGTAACATTGTTAATATTATCAACAAAATGCTCATACATTTAACAAAAAAGGTTAGAGTAATATAAAATATTTATGATGAGAAAATTAGTGAAGTTAGAAAAATTATTGATAGTTAGAAAATTCATAGCTGTTTTGATGATATTTAATAACAGAAGAATAAGCATATTCTGTAACGAAATTTGTGTGTCGAAGTTTAACATAAAAACAGTCTTTGACATTACAGTTTTTCTCGTAATTTTTAACCTCATTTTAAAGTAAACATTAGGCAGGGAAATTATGTAGAAAATTTATCAGAACAAGGAGATTTATTTAAAGGCTGGATTGGGGTATTTCGAAAAAAACGGAGTCATTGATTTGAATGTTTCGTGTAAAGAATTACATCATTCGAAAAAATAATCAGATTTTTAGTTTTTAGAGAAGAAATCAAATATAGTGGCGAATTAATCAAAGCTAGTCGTGAATTTGAATTTAACTTTTTATTTTTCTTTCATATAATTGATGAATGTATACTCATAACTCATTAACAATTTACTTAGAAATATAAAAGATGATGCATGAAGTAACATTCTTTTAAATATGTTTCATGGTTTTGAAACATTCAACGTCCATACTGATATGCGCTGTCATATAGAAGTTTAACATTGAATACTGAATTATAGTTTTTTTTTTATTTTATATGAAAAGATTGAATTTATACTTCTAGTAATTTCTTTCATCATTTCTTTTTCAATGTACTCCAAGGCTTAATGAGTTGTTTTGAATAAATTACCATGCATCTTAGATTAAATTCCTAGTTTTGATTAAATAATTTAATAAAAAAATTTTCATTTTTAAGAAACCTATTGTTTTTTTCATTTTATATTATAATTTGGATCTGAATTTAAAAACATAATTAGCAAAAATTATCAGAGTATTCTATTTTTTTATTTAAATTGTAATGTAAAATAAACAAATGGGAAAATAAATCAAAATGAAATTGAATGAGGAGAAACCACTTTTAGAGAAAAAAAGTTTCAAATATTTTGTTTATATAAAAACTGACACAATACTCGTTTTTTTTTTCTTGCGAGAATTTCTATGAAGATTTAATTACAGTGCAGTTCCTAGAAAATTATTTGTAGAGCGGAGAAAGGAAATCTAATTAAAAAATAACACGATAATCTACTGAACACAGATAATTAGAATAGTTCGGAAATATTCATTAAACAGCATAAAATCGGTAAAGTAAATTTTAATTTCGATGGGTTTTTTAGTAATCGTCGCATTCTTTAAAAATTTTTTCTAAAATAGATATTTCTCAAACACACACACATGCCGACATGTGATACAGAGTCCAAATCTTTTGAATATATATATATGTATATGTTTTAAATAATTTATTTCATAATAGTTTAACTTAATAATGCAGTATAATTCTTTATTTTTCATGCAGAATCACTCAGATGAACATTATTTGCTTCTAAATTTATTTGATGTACATTTTTGATAAAAGAAACGTCTCAAACTTTTTAAGTAGTCTTTTATGCTTACACACAATTACCAAAGGAAATAAAAATCTTTAAGTGTCAGCGAAATATTTCACTTTTTCAAACAAAACGCTTAACTTATATTCAAGTTTTTTTTCCCCCTGAAATTACATGTTTATATCTCCTTATGAAGTATCTATATATTTTTATAATTTAGAATTCAAAATGGACAGTAAGAATTAATAGAAGCCACATTAAAAAGAGTTTGATTTTATGTTACCGATTAAATATATTTAGTAGTCTTTTATTCTTCTTCCAGGAAAAGCTCCGTTATTTTCTATTACAGGATCCTTCAGCGGTTACATTTGTCTTTGTTTTCATCTTCTTGTAGTCATCCATCATTATTTGATTTGTCCACCTGCTGTCAGTCTTGCTGAATGAGGCATTCACTCTAAGACTAATGCTTTCCCGAGACGTTTCCATTCGATTCACATATTCATTGTTTTGTTTCAATTTAAAAATGCAAAGATTATATTTTGCTTACGGTTGATAAATTATTTTATCATTGATTTATATTTAATTAGGTAATATAGTTTCAAGTTTCTGTTGTTCAAGTTTTTCTCTAGAAAGAATTTTGATCGCTTTATCAATAATTTGCAAAGCTGTATTGAACTATATGAGCACCAAGCTTACAAACAATCTTAGATAGTTTACATCAACAATAAAATTTTGATCCTTTTTACGGTAGATTGGAACTGTACCAAAGTTGCAAACCTTTCATTATGAGGCTGTAAAAGTAATATATATATAGATGCAACTCCACAATCACATTTCGCAGTATATAAAAATTGTTTTTATTAGTTAAATGAGTTTGATGTATAACAATATGCTATGTAAAGTACGGCGTTTAACACGCACTTTGAACACAAAAAATAAGATCAAAATTTACATGTGCGTTTTATATGACAGGTAAAAAAAATGATAGCTTCAAAAACAAAAGAGATGAACATAAAAAAAATTAGGCTTCTGCGTTGATGACAATACTGTTTATTTAAAAGAAATAACATACCTAGTGAACTTAAAGGGTTATAAATGAAGAAGTATACTTTTTTTTTTCAAAAAAGTCTGACATTAGACCTAGAATAAATGACTTCGAAACAAAAGATCATTTCACACATACATTTCGGGTTTCTTCGTAGAAAAGTTGATGTGCTTTATTCGGCAAATATACTTAAAAATTAAAAAATATAGCTTCAAAGTATAGGTACATGCTATGCAACAGTGCGCAATATACGCCATAGTTCACAGCACTAACCTTTCTTACACATATATAAACTAGCATAATTATAATTATTCCGAAGATTGTGTGAACTTTCAAAATCTTGCACTTTGGATTTGGGAACAAGCTTCTATTTTATTAAAGCATTTTGAATAGCAGCATATAATTCTAACTTAAGCAGAATTTCAAATAAATATGTTTCATAATACTGCTGCAAAAATATGTTAATATGAGTGAATTTTACAAAATGTCATAGTGTTTTAAATTTTGTAATAAGGCTATTTCTTATAATTTTATATATTTACACTCGAATGATTGTTTCTTAGGTTTAGAATTTACTACAACGCGTAAAGTTTGCTTTCCTTAGCAACCTCTCGAAATTTACAAATGCTGTTTTCAAGAAATGGAAGCCCCTAGCTTATTTATGATCAAAATCTAACTAAGGAGATGAACTAAGAAGATTCCCTAGTTTTGAGAAAAATTTGAATTTGGGGAAAAGATAACACAATTATACAACTGTTATTTTATTATTTACCTTACTGTTATTATTAGCCTCATTATAACTTTGATTGTTAGCCAAGTTTTTTTTTTTAAATGATGAAGCATTTGCAATTTGCTGAAGGATGTAATTTTATGATGAAACCGTTAACTTCTAAAGCTTTTAGTACAGGATATTTGAAGTTTAGCTGAGAAGGTAAGTGTACTTTGTGTATTTAATGTATTTACTTCGTACTGAAATCTTTGCATAGACATTAATAAACATATATTATAATTTACTATTACCTATTCTAAATAAGTTTAAAGTAGGCTTGAAAATCTTTTTCATAAGTATTAAGTTAAACAACTGTTATTTAGATCAAAGTAAATAATGCGGTCTTTTTATTGATTTTTCTATTTAATAAGTAATTCTTTATTTTTAAATCTTATATTGTGTTATGTCTACAATCGAGTTATTATTTTAAATTATGTATTTATATATGTGTGTGTATGTGTATGTGTGTGATCGATTAAAAAAAACCGTATGAAGTGTTTTTTAAATTCGACTAGTGAATAAAAAGCCACGATTCTTATCCTTGTCTCAGTCATACTCTCAACTGTAATACTTAACTTTTTGTATATTCATTCAATACTAATTCCAATGAAAATGAGAAATTGAGCTCAGATAAAACAATATTTACTTTAATTTAACAATATTTACTTTTTTGCATATGTTATTTAAAAGAAATAATAAAGCACCGCTTTCTAGTGAGTGTTTAAATTTGGAGAATTTATGTATTCATTTCAAAGTATTCACTATGAAATAATTCTCAAATTTCAAGTATCTTTTAGAATTAACACTGTCAAATCACCTTTTAATTTAAATCATCTTGAGCAAAATGCTTCCACATATGGATGACATTAATTGTACACTCAAGTGTATTTTTAAAAATATAAATGACCCTTCCTGAAAACCTTAATTTATTTTCTTATAAAAGTATTACGATCGAGTAATAATTTCACTAAAAATTATCATTTGACTCTAACCTCGTAACAAAATAGCCATTATTGAGAAATGATACGGAAATCTACGGAAGTTGGCATTTTGTTTAAGTTATAACCACTTAAACATTCTGTTTCATCTTTGCATATTTAGAATCTATACTAATATATAAAAGAAAGAGTTTGTGTGTGTGTGTGTTTGTGTGTTTCACCTATTCCGACCAAATTAAGCAACCCAGGAGTATGAAACTTGGCATGTAGAAGCTATAGGTCGTTATGCTATTGACCTCGAAGAGTTTTTTTTCGAAATTCGCTTTAGATTTTTTTTTAAATTCAATTTTTATGCGATTTTTCAGTTAAATGGAGATATGACGTCATCAGCCATGCCAAGTCATAACTTTGCGAAAATTAATGTTTCGAGCTGTTTTGGGGGGAATTTTAACACATTTTATAGTAAATATACTTATTTATGGTTGTATTTATTCGTTTTTTTAACTCTTAGTGGATGAATTACATTTGTTTTTCGAAAAAATCATCCTAAAAAAATGTTTTTTCTAAATTTTATTTTTCCGATTGGCAACACTAATTTGACAACAGTAGATAACAGTTGGAAGATGCATTGGTTTTCCAGCTAAGCCTATTATGTATTTTTTCAATAACTAAATTAAATTCGTTTAATATACACTTTTGTTTTGCATATATTTTGAATGATTGTTCCGAACCATTACTGGGTTTAGATTTAATTTTGTTGTTTGTTTTTCAGCTTAAAAATTTCTGATTTGTGTGTAGTCAATTAATTGTATTTCTATTGTAATTTCTGTTTTGGTTTAAGGCAGTTTCACATTTATTATTCTTTTTTCATTTTGACCTTTACATGTATTCATTTGATTCTTCTGTATTGTTTCTGGTTTTAGATTAAACTTTGTCATTTATCTTCCAGAATTTCTGATTTTTTTTTCGTGGTCAGAGGTTTTATGGTATAATTTTTTTTAACAGTAATTCTAAATTGAATTGGTTTAATATGCATTTTTATGATTTTCAGTTGTTAATGTTGATTGTTTAGATGTTTATTTAAATGTTGTAATTACTATTTTAGGTTAAGTGCCACGTTTATTTTATGAACTACCATTAGAGGTAATTATTTTCAATTGTTAATGTTGATTAATATGTTGTTCTAAACAATGACCCAAGTATACGAGCTGTTGAATTTTAGGTATGATAGAAGGAAGCCTTGCCAAGCTGTCCCAAATGATGGTGATGGCTCCTGTCTCTTCAGTTCAATTTCTTATTTGTTGTGTGCGATCCAGTATTATTGTTCGATGGGCTGTTCATTTATTATCAACAACTGGAATAGATTTAAGGTATTTACACTTGATCATGAATTGAACAGCTACTCATCTGGCGAAGCGTATAAAACTGTCATGTTGAACCCTATGACTTACTGCTCCGCTTCTGAGTTACAGACTGTCTGAACTCTGTTCTTTCGGTATTTTGCTTCGGTATATTCTCTTTGCTGTATTTTGGTGATAATTTTCAAACTGTTAAAAACATGAGGTTCAGTGACAAAAACTTGGAGTGGTGGACACTTTGATGCTTATGTGTTTATTTCTTCTTATAATGATGAATCGAAATTTTTGAAAGCAACACTTAAATCATCAGAAACTCTTAAGCTGGGAAAGAAATGACTATATTAAATCTAAAACCAGAAACAGTATAGAAGAATCAAATGTATACATGTAAAGGTCAAAATGAAAATATAATAATAAACGTGACACAGCCTTAAATCAAAAATAGGTACTACAATATGAATACAATTGACTACATACAAAATAAATCAAATTTTTAAGCTGAAAATAAATGACAGAATTAAATCTAAACCCAGAAATGGTTCGGAATAATCATACCAAAAATAAGGTAAAACAATATATATTAAACTAATTTAGTTATTGAAAAAATATATAACAGGTTTAGCTGGAAGACCGATGCATCTTCCTATCAGAATACAATCTTAACCGTTTGGGTCCTAAGCAGTAATAACGAAGATTCTTGCGTGTTTTTATATTAAACAAGATATCAATCATTGGCATGGCCAAGTAATTTTAGCATGTTTTCACATGTTGTATTTTACAATTATGCAACTAATGAACTTTTTACTAACAGAAAGTAGTGTACTATACTTTAAAAAAAAAAGCGCTAAAAAAAATTTGTCAGATTTTGGTGGATATAGTGTGATTTGCTTAGCGATAATTTGGCTGTGGTGATGCTAATACGTAAGAATACAAAGGCTAATACAAATTTTTATTTATATATGAGGTTTTCTTTTTGTTAAACTGAAATTAGTGATACTATCAATATACAGTTGTACTTGGGCTATGTATAGTGTGAAACTAAGTCATCACCTGATTATCAGTCACTGCAGTCAAAGTGGCTCTTTTTCCCATCAAAATTTGATTTTTTCCATATAAGACACATAAGAATCTGTTATTTTGATATTGTGGTGCAAATTTTGCTGTGATAACGCCAGTACATAAGTACCCTTTTCCTTAATTGGCAGATTCCACATTTTTCCATTGTAACAAAAAAAAGTAGAAAAATGACACTCAATTCAAACTAATTGCGATCAACAGATTGTCAATATTGTGATTTTAAGTTAGAATTTCTATTCACCTATAAGATTTTGCTTATGGTAGTTTCATCAAATCTTGATTTATTTATCTTTTGGTTTGAATTAATATTATAATTTCTATACTATGTGTAAGGTTACTTTTATATTTATTTGTTTCTTTTATTTCCATTTTAAATATTTAAGATTTTCTGTTATGTGTTTTTTTTTTTGTTGTTGTTCAAAACTGTTTATGGCAATTTTATCAAAATTAAAGCTTACTTTTCTGTTTTAGATAACGTTTTAATTTAAATGTTGTTATAATTCCTATTTCAGTGTCACAGTTTTATTTTTCTGAACTATCCTTTTCTTGCGTATCATTGTTGGTACAGTAATTATGTGATACAAAGACTCAAAAGTCTATTTTTCAGCCGAACAATAATTTGTGAGACCTTTTGTAAACAGAATCATAGATCATGATTACCTATTCATAACACAAATATCAAAGGGGTTATATTTTTACAATCAATGAAACTACACCTTCACTTCTTACCAGAATTTTTTTTTTGTCATGCCCATTTGTTCACAAAAAAAAAACATCTGTTAGAAAAATTATGGATGCAATTAAGTGCTCAAAGTAATTTTCCTTCTGACAATCAGTTCTTCATGCTGATTGTATATATACATTTTTTACACATAAATGTTACATGTTTTACATATGTATGCCAATTTCTGTCGTTGAAGATAAATATTCATCCTTCCTAATAATAATTCTTCCTTCATCAGTATATTCAATATTTTGTTCAATGTAGAAAATATTGCTCAAATTTTGTATAACGGAAAGAAAATGACACTGAATTCAAACTAATTGCTATTAACATGTTGGTAATATCGTGAAGATAATGCTTCCTATTTATGAGAAACCAGAATGTTTTTGTGTATCGCTGTTTTTTGCCTTTTGGTCTCTATGACCGAAAAGAACTCATTTTTGTTTTAAATGGGGAAAAAAAACATAATTTTTTTTTAACACAAAACTATTTGCTGTAACTATGATAAGGTTACCTTGAAATAATGTTTTCATATTTTCTTTTGAACTCCATTTTGACCAGATTTTTCGTCATGACTTATCTTTGCTTCTGGCAATCTTGCAAATCAGAAAACTGTTTCATTTGTGATCATAAAAATTTGTGCACAGAAAAAAGATGCACCTTGAAAAGATTTTCTCATATTTCCCTCTGGATTTCTTTAAAATTCAGTGTTCAAATGATTTTGCGTCTCATGCTATTAACGTTGCTTCTGATTATCTGTTCCTCACATAGTTTCTTGGAGATCATATGCATATTTTATTTTATACTGTCCATATAGGATATATATATTTCAATTATCATTAGTTATTTATCATTTATGTACTCATTCTTTTGCTCTTTGCAATCAAATAATAATTTTTAATAGAAATGTTGCAAAAAAGTATTGTTTCAATAATTAATTTTTTAGCAACATGGTTTATTATTTGTTTCATTCAGTACTGTTGTTTGTTCTGAACTATTTCAACGGAGACCTGTTTTAGGTAGATTTTGATTTTAGTTCATACTAATTAAATGTTTTTAGTATTTAATTATCTAAGCATTAGTGTATTTTCGAAGAGGGTTTTTTAGAATTATGAACGAACCAAGTAAGGAATATAAATTGTTTCAAAACAATTCATTTTATATATAACTAAATTTCAGTTAAACATTTGTTGTTATAAAAACATTTCTGAATACAATTAAGTTTCCATTAAGTTTTGCCAGAAATTAAAATCAATATTTATTAATTGTTTTCAATAATGTTCATGTTTAATAAATTGTATTATTAGATAGTTAAATTAATGACTTTAAAAGGTGAAATGTAATTTTTTATCTAAATAAATTTTCTCATTATTAAAGCAAAATGAATAGAATTCTGAGAAATGAAAAAAACTTTTTATTTGATAAAAATATTCAGCTCACATGTTATTTAAAGAATGATCATTTATTAACGTCTCAATCTGAAGCAACTAGAGGTTTATAGGTGGCGGATTTCGTAATTTTTAACTGTGGCTCAAGTAGATAAGGAAGATAAAAGAAAAGACACATTGCAAATTCAAAATTGTTATATTTTACATTTATTTGAAGATATATTAATGTGCATTCAAAATACGCCTCATATATTTTAGTTCAAATTTGTATTCCTTATAAAAAAAACTCATTTGTTGTTTTAAAATGGAAAAAAAAGTAAAATATACATATCCGCTGAATTAATGCATTTATTTCAATTATCACTGTACTTAAGCTTAAGAGGAATTTTAATCAATTTAAATACGCTATCTTCCTTAAATAAGATGCATCCTTATAAATAACCAAACATTTGAATATATCTCGTCTAAGGAGGTATCCTATAAGTGAAAGAAAAAATATATAGCTTGACGAATCCTGTTTTATAACTTACCGTAGACTTAGTTTCTAATTAAATTGTTTTACAGCGATGAACCCTTTAAGCTTTAGATAATATTTGATACATTATTTTGACTTAGTAACATTTGTATAGAATTATAGCCTATTTTTTTATCCCTATGTTGGTAAATGCTGACCATATAAAAAAATCAGATGGATAAAACTAATAGATTTACATACAATTGAATTTAATCCGTTATAAAGATGGTTAGAAAGAGAGAGAGAATACGATTTATCTAAACACTTTTTTAAGAGTGTAATGTGCTTAGTGTGTGTGTGTGTGTGTGTGTGTGTGTGTGTGTGTGTGTGTGTGTGTGTGTGTGTACGTAATTAAATAATGATTAATATGCAAAACATACGCAAGGAAAATTTTCTTAAAAATATTTTTTTCTCTTGATATTCTCTGACAAAAATGCTTAAGAAAATAAAACAGTGTAAATTTCCAAGTTTCAATTTTTTAATTACAAAACTGTATTTCGTGTAAGACTAAATAACAGCAAGGAACAGGTAATCGTAAATGTGAATGAGCGATACATTCCGGATAGAAAAGAAAAGTTTTTTTCCCCTCAAAACTTGGTCTTATAAAACACCATTCAAGTTTTCTTGAAGGTTCTAGAATACGACATTTTTAAATCTACAGAAATCGAAGCTTTTTATCGGAAAAAATGCTCGATTTCGCCCCTTATAAAAACTGATATCAAAATGTAAGATTTGGACAATTTTTCTTCTTTTCCTAAACATTTTTCTTTCAAGATAAGCATTATATAGTAGAAAATTTTTATATATATATATATATATATATATTGCTTTTTAATGTGAGAAAGAGGCTATATTTCTCAATACTGTGTTAAAAATATCTCAAGTATATAAAATATAGCATTTATCATAGTAGCATTTTTATATATATAGTAATATGCTTTTTTAATGTGAGAAAGAGGCTATATTTCTCAATACTGTGTTAAAAATATCTCAAGTATTATATTTAAATTTGAGTTTTATGTTGCATGGAGCTCATAAATTTAAATTATTCTAAGCACTATTCTTATGAGACTGAAAAAGTTTATTTTCGAATTTAATTGAGTAAAACTTTAAAATCGTATCTTCTCATTTAAATGTTTCTGTCTTATTTACGAATCAAGGATGGAAATCATTGCAGTCGAAATTTTCTCGTTTTAAACGCTCATTTTAAGTAAAAGTTTTACTATAAAAAGTTGGTAAATGAGCTTATACTTTCATGTTTTATAATATAACTATGTGCATCTATCTGTATTTAATGGATTTTAATTTGCCTTACAGAATTGTTTTAACAGAAATGAATAATGAATTTCGAGTGTGTCTCTTCAGCAAATAAAACTCTATCGATATTTGTAGCAATGAATTTTGTTTAAAAAATGACCATTTCTTAAATGGACAGTGTACTGTTTTTCAAGGTATCTAAATTATTTTTTTAAGTATTGAGCATTGTTTGAAGGCTTTTCAGAAATAAAATTGAGGTATTGACTCCCTTCTCTTAAGTTAAGACTATCAGCCATATTTATTTTTTAAATTATAAGATAGCAGAAAAAGATTTGCAATAAACGGTGTAGGATATTTCTCAGAAAACGCAAACAGATCTAAATTCCATTCTTAAAAATGACTTTTATTAAAAAACTACTATAATTCGTTTAACGTGGTTTCCATTTAAAAGTTAAAACAAGTCTATAATCGGAGCACCAACTGCGGATCTCAGTCTACTTAAGATTTTTCTGACAAAATGCAGGGGGGGGGGGGAATATAAATATTATCATGATTTTGAATATTTGGAACGAAATGGTTGATTACTTGTTAGGATGGACATTATGCATATTCTATGGCTGTAAATAAAGGTATCATTTTGTATAGGATAAGGAAAATATGACGGAAGTAAAGACGTTAAAACCAAGCGTTGATGCGAAATAATATTCAATCTGAATGTCTGCAACCAAAACACGTTTTTATTGGGTTGACTTCTTTTCTGACTCAGCCATATTCAACATTTCCCATAAGAATAAAAGCAAGAATTGTATAGAAAAGTGAGAAGACTATTGACCAAGGATTCAAACATTCGTTTTATGTATGAAGAATTTATCCTTTTGCACAAATTTTGGCTGAACTGCTTTCTTTCTCTCTGTAAATACATAGTTACGTGTTAAATTTTGTTATGACCCCAAACGACTTGAACCCAGTCGTTGCTCAAACCACGTGTTTAACTCTTATTGTCTGTTGAATTTAAAGATTCCTCAGCACACAGAGCACAATTTCGTAAAGATGAAATGATGTACAAATTTTTTATTATTTGGAACAATTTATTTTAAATATAAATATATGCAATTAAAAATGATTTTACCTCTATTTTTTTCTTTGTTTCTTAATCATAAGTAACTTGAAAAAGTAGTTCTATGTAAAAGTTTGAGAAAACTATATTAATAAGGCTGATAATATTTCATTATAGCGTTGATTTTAACCGTTGTCAGAGAGAGAGAGCTAAACCTGATCCAAATTTATCTGATATATACTTCACAAGTTGATTACATTCAAACTTCCAGAAACTATTCCATCGCACACACACACAACATTACTCATCCAAATAAAACTTAATAACACATAATTGTTGTTAACAATTTAAAATGCTAAAAATACAGACTTTTATATAGACATTTATAGAAACTAGTATTTTTAAATAACCAAAATGTAACTCTTCTAGCTCTTAGTTGTTAAACGTGAATTATTTCTACCTGGGAATGAATTGTATCGAAAAAGTCTTTCATCAGGCAGATAAATTTATATTCAAGTAATAAATATACTCATTGTATCCAAATATTTTTTAAATCTCAGTCATTATAACTCTGCAAAATTTTTTCTTCTTTAAATGATAACTATAAAACAACTTTAATTATGACAAAAAAAATACGCAATGTGATCAATAATTGCATACTTGTTCTCAAAACCCTTAAGCTAAAACAGATAATTTCCTTGAAAGATATATATTAAGTTGGGGGGAAAAACAATATTTTTACGTGAACTGCAATGCTTTATTCAACATGTTTCAGATTACCAATTTTGGTCAGATATGCACCATTTTGTTCTATAATCTGTTGCTTTTTTAAAGGAAGTTTCATAATGCCTGTCTTATATAAGTCTTGGTCCTTATTGGCGAAAGACTCTGGTAATCGGTTTTCACAATTTTCTCTTGTGATGTCAATTTCTTATCACCAAGGAAGTTTTGAAATGCAAGAAAAACACGGTAATCACTTGGTGCCAGGTTCGGACTATATGGTGGATGCATCAAAATTTCCTAACCAAGCTCCCGGAGTTTCTGGGAGTTTCTATAGATGAGTGTTGCCTGGCGTTGTCCTGATGGAACACAACACCTCTCCATTTTGGCCAATACTTGCCGTTTTTGGTCAATTGCTATCTAAAACGGTCCAATTATTGGCAGTAGAGCTCCAAATTTAGTGTTTTTCTTGCATTTCAAAACTTCCTTCGTGATAACAAATTGACATCACACAAGAGAAGATTGTGAAAACCGATTACCAGAGTCTTTCGCCAATAAGGACCCAGAGAGGCATTATGAAACTACCTTTAAAATGGCAACAAATTATAGAACAAAAAGGTGCATATTTGACCAAAATTGGTAATCCGAAACTTGTTAAATAAAGTTTTGAAGTTCACGTAAAAATAATGGAGATTTCTTTTTCCCCAACCTAATATTATATATATATATTTCGATAATAATACAGCTTTTATTAAGACATCAATTTCTGATAGAGAAATAAATAATCGCATTTTGGCTTTTCATAAACAATTAAGAATACAAATTAATGATAATTTTAAATTTCCACACGTATTTCTTACTCCAAAATTTCATAAAGACTCCATCCAATTTAGAACAGTTACTAGAAGTTTTAAACATATATCAGCAATTCAGACAAAATTCATTACGATATATTACAAGATACAATAAATAATCTTAAATCCACGGTGATACTTAAAAATAGTAAAGAACTTATTGAACAAATTAAAGATAAAAAGATTTCTTCAGTATATAGTTTAGATTTTGAAGATATTTTTAACTCTATTAATGTTGATGATATGTTTAAAATACTTGTAAAATTAAACAAAGATAACTTATTTCAAAATGTTAATTACGAGAGGTTTAGGTTAGTACTATAAGAGAATTATATGTACTATTATAATGGTAACTTTTATCAACAGATTAAAGGTTTGCCACAAGGTGGGCTTCCTAGCACAACTGTCTTGCCAATTTATATTTACATTATTTTGAAAATAGTTTCATTGATAATTCTGAATATTACATTTTTTGTTATATAAATGATATTATCATTTTTACAAGCAAGACAATTTTAAATCTAACAGTAATTTTTATCCATAATATCTTAATTTAATACAGACAAATAGTAACAACTATGAAGCGAATTTTCTTGATATAGAAATTAAATTAAAATACAATGCTATAGTTACTAAAATTTCTTACAAAAGAGTAGAATTTAAATTCAATATTATAAAGGTATTTCATTGGTAGAGTATTGTACATGTTTCTATATTCAGAAATATTATTATTAATTACATACAACGCAATAAATTTCTAGTTTCAAATAAATCAGGAAAAATAAAAAAACTATAAACATTTTAGTAAATACTGCTTAATTAAAAAATACCCGATTAATTTTATTAAGAGTTATTTGAATAAAGAAATTCTAAATAGTAAGGATTAAAATTCCTTAGAATAATTATAGTTTATTATTATAAATTTATCATTTTTCCTAGATAGATAAAGTTACCCCCATATTCTAATCTATATATATAAAAATGTTATGTTGGTTTGTGTACGCTTCCATAACTCAAAAAGTTCTGCATGGATTTATCTGAAATTTTGACACAACGTTGCATTTGACTCCGGTCAGGTTCTTATGTACTTTTTATTTTGAAATGCACTCTAAGTTTTTTTTAATTTAATTTTTAAGTGATTTTTTGGTGTTATGACGTCATACGATGTCACGATTCGCTCTGAATGCGAAAATTTTAGCTTTACTCATAGTTTTTTCCGGATTATTACAAATTTTTACGATAATTATGTTTATTGGTTGTCATGTTTATCTATTTTTTGTTCTTTGATACGTAAATGGGATTAATTTTCGAATAAATCATTTTTTTAAAAATTATTCTTTCAACAACTCAAATTTTGTTTTGTAGTTTTGGCAACATTCCGATAGCTAAAGCGCGATAAACAATTTTTAAAATTTCATTTGATGTTGTTATTGAAATACAGGTTAGGTTTTCTGATATATATTATTTTTTAACTGAATACAGATCACGGTTTGCATGGTACTTACTTATTAATTGACGGGGTTTTAAATAAATAAGTTTTTTTTCTCTATTTTAAACAATGCTTTAAATTTCATTATTTAATTTTACTGAAATACTGGTTAGGTTTCCTGATATATAATTTCAGTCATCAAAATATTAAACCATGCTTTTGTTTTTGATGACTTTTTAAAATTTAAATTTATGTTATAACTTTCTTAGTAACTTCTTTCCATTAGTAATTTGTTAACAGAATACTCGAAGTTATTACGGTTTGCTTGGTACTTACTTATTATTGCAACACAATCCCCAACGTTCAAAATAACTCTCCAAGTTGGCAACCCTGATCTCCCATGTGTTGTATGAATTTAATTGGCAATCATGTGCTTCATTTCATATAATGTCGCCAATAGGTTCCGTTTGCTTTTGTCAGGGACATAGCTACCGCTGTATCAGCCGTACCAATGATACAAGGCCCCCAAGTTACAGTGGCCCCAATCCGTGTTACTACAGTCTCACTAACACGTGCTCATATCTGAAAAATGCCCCTCCCCCCAAAGAAATTTTGATACAGGGCTTACTCAGAGCTGTTTTGCAATTTCGTATGTTTTTATTTTAACCTTTGTAAGTGTAGTCAATCGGGCTCAGTACACAAAATTGCCTTGTAGAAAATAGAACTTAGGTCATCATACTGGACACAAGCAAAAGCAGTGTTGGTAGTAATTACATAATTAAATATCGAAATGGCTCGAATACCTGTTGAGGAAGCAGGGGGTCGTAAGATTGTAATTATTTTTGGTACTTATGTACTATCGCAACAATAACCAGCTTTCAAATAACTCGCCAATTTGGCAACCCCAATTTTGCATGTGATGTACGTGCTAAATTGGCAATCATGTGCTTCGTTTCATATAATGTCGCCAATAGGTTACGATAATGTAAGTACTTTATTTTTTCACAAATTATGCTTTCGCATTGATAAAGATAGTTTAGTTCTTTTTATGTCAGTTAATGTTAGCGTTGTATTTAATTTTTCAATTTATTTTTATGCTCGGGATATGTATTTTAGATATTTTTTTATATAAAATACTAAATTTAATTTGGTACTTACATATTATCGCACAATCGCCAGCGTTCAAGATAACTCGCCATTTTGGCAATCCCAATTTTGTATGCACTGAATTGGCAATCGTGCTTCACATTTCCTATAATATCACCAATAGGTTGAGATAATACATAAGTATATACCTTTAATTAGACTGGCCGCAACACACCAATGTGGTGTGATTTCAAAATCATGCCAAAAACAAATAGCGTACCAATATGAAATTAATATTGTGGATATTATTTTAGCCTTTTTCATCGACTATCCATTTAGAAAATTATGCCCAATATAAGATTCACAATTGGCTGGATGGACCAGCTCTTTTTTTTCATTTAACCAGACTGAGCCACAGCAACGCGTGGCAGGGTACAGCTAGTATTAGATAAATTTACTTATTCTCTTAGTTTTATTTTAACCGTAGTAATTTTTTAATATTTAAATGCATTTATAATCTTAATGTCCCTCAAGTAATGGTAGTATTTATACACACTATTTAATTTTTTATTTCTATTATTTTCATACTTTGCAAAGTGTGCTACTATTCAGCCATTCCCATGCTTTGAATTTGCATTGGGGTCCAGAATCTGGCAATAACTTGTTTATTGTAATCAGATTTAGCGCGGGCTCTGTATTTTTGAATGAAATTTTTAGGTAAGTTACCTTTTCCTTGTAACGAATTTAGATATTCTATCCATTATTATTAATATGTATTTGGGAAGGTTGGCTGGCTAAAATCAAAGAGCTGTCCTGAGGTAACAATGTTTATAATACTGAAACCTCCATAATTTTATATTTTAAATTTTATTATTTTTATAATTTCTAAATCCTTTCTAAAATCTTATATCTGGTTTATCTTACAATTTCGGTTTTTTTTTTCAGTTTTGATTATTATTAATTATTTATCTCTCTTTAGTAGAGAATTTTGACTATATATATATATGAATAATTTAAAGTATTACAGTAGTGAAAAAAGCACTGTGTGTTTTAAGATGCACAATTATTTCGGTTCACATAAATGCTAGAAGCTTTTGCTGTGCAGATCCCCTTTTTATGTATTTTGTAGACGAGCATATTATGTAAAAGAAATTATTATGATATTTGAAAAGTTTTTTTGTAACGATTTTTTTTAATAAATTTTTTAGAAATCATTATCACAGCACTTCAGAAATTTAGAGTGACAAGCTAAAATTATTATAATTCTTTTAAACGAAAAACTTTATTAAGAGCTGGTAGTTAGTGACATCTTCCATAGTTATCTTCATCACCTGGGCTTGGTAATGATCTGGTACATTGTGCACTAATTTTTTGGGTTCATCTTTGATGATAGTCGTCCAAACAGATTTCACGCTTTTCATGAGTTCATTTTGTCTTTTGAAGATTCATCCTGTAGGTGTTTCTTCCTTAAGTCCTACACATATTCTCCGTGGAGTTTAAATCAAAAAATAGTGGGTCTAACAACAAAGTATTTTGATGTCATTATTCTTATGCCAAGCCGTGTAGACACTTAAAGTGCACTTTGGTTTTTACCATTCCTCTCAAAATATTTACCTCCCTTTAGCCCTCAACATATATACATTCGAAGATTATGATTGAGGTGTTAAATTTCCGTGACAGTATCAAACAATCTATAAAAACAGCTTCTTACTTGCTACGTCAAATACAGGTACCTTGATAACTGAGGGAGCGAAAACATCAACTCATCGCTAAAAAGTACTTTATTACCACCCTGAATACGCCATTGCAAAAAGTGTTTGCACCAACGCTCTTCAGGCCCATTTTTGCTTGCGAGTAACTGCTTCATTCTGATCCCATTTTATTGAAAATCAAGTTTATGGTGTTGTGTAGATGATGAGATATTCACCGATTGTGTTTACCATTTTTTTCACTCTGTCTGTTTCGGTATCCTATATTATCTTACTGCGGTTATTTGCTTACGGTAACTATTTACGCGATTATGTTTAAAAGTTTGATTTTTAAAGTATTTTTTTAAAAATTTTATTCGATGCTGCTTGAGTGCAATTCTTTATTCGTCAATTGTCTGTTCAAAAGTTTTCATTGCATTTAAATAGCCTGGTATATGGTTTTCACAGCTTTTTTTTAACTCTCGACTAACTATAGCTGACTTGTGAAGTATCATATATACTCTATTTACTATAAAAATGTGTCATTTAGGGAGATTTTGTCAACAGTGTCGTCCAATTACAAACTTTACAAATATATAGATTCTAATATTATGAGACGTCTCTCTGGGAATGTATTTTATTATTTTGTAAATAATTTCAATATTTTTTTTTTAGCAAAACCTCTTTCAATTCTTTGGACAAGTGTGAACAATATATCACACATTAATATGAACACTTTAAAACTTCGCTTGTCACAAGTGTTTATTTTTACAGATATCATGATTTCAAAACACAGAACAATACTCTGGGGCTTTTTTTAATATCACAAATCGGATTGTATATTTTTATGTAATATATAAGGGTTTTTTTTAATATGATTAAATTCGTAATCAAAGGATTAAATAAATCTGAAGCTTAAGTATGATTTTTTTTATTATTATTTAAGCAGTATTATTGTATTCATCAATATTTAACAGTCATTGCACAAACTTATCAAGTTTAATGATTTCATGATCTACTTTGAAAAGTGCATATATATTGCTATTTTTAT
Organism: Trichonephila clavata; assembly: GCA_019973975.1. NCBI lineage: Eukaryota > Metazoa > Arthropoda > Arachnida > Araneae > Nephilidae > Trichonephila > Trichonephila clavata. Next base: position 178,927 of record BMAO01036184.1, read on the forward strand.
TTACTATTAAATGTATTTAGATCTCTAACTCCTACATATTGATCAAAGCATTAGAACCACCTAATCATAGATAAACAGAAACTTAAAGTGGCAATGCTTGAAATAGAATCCTTGGATCATTAACTAGGAGGAGCTTGAGTATAAATTCTTTGTCCTCGTTCATGCGTAGAATTGTAATTATCTTCTTTGCATGTTTAGAGCAATTGAATTGCGACTTTCTATTATGAAAAGAGCCCAGTCTTTCTGGAAGTTTCTAACTAATTTGGTCGGCAATTTATCAAATAAAGCTCTTGCCAAATGTTATGAGGTTCTAAATAACTTTCTGCACCCCAGGTTCTTAGGCTAATTTGATTCAGAGTATCGTTATCGACATAAAGTGTAAAAAATCCCGTCCAAATAGGAAGAGGATGAAAACTGTGTGTTATTTCCTGCACGATGGATGGAAATTGGTTTCTGTTAGAAGGAGAAAAAATTACTTTTATTTTAAAATAAATAATTTTAAATAATTTAATTATTAGTAAATTAATATTTAACTTTTAATTATAAATAAATTACGCAAAATAGTTATTATATTATATATCTATTGTTATTTAAGAATATTACATTGTTAGATGTAGCGTTGTAATACCTACGCTAAAAAATAAAGTCTCTGATATAAAAATACTATCATATTTAAAAATTATTTATCTTTTCCTGAAACAATAAAACTGTTTATAACATTTCTTCTAAAACATCCATTTTATAAGGAGAAATGATGTCAAATATACAGCATTGTACGGGGTAAAACAAAAAGTTCATGCCGTTTGCGCGTTTCCATTGAAAGAAGTGAGAATAAGTATGCAAATTCGTGTATGACGTGATTGAGAAACCTTCAGTCGAGAGTAAGAATATCTGTTGTTATAAACGCAGGTCCACTGCTCACATTCATCAATCGTAACTCGTACAGTAGCGAAGCGAAATGGATGTATCGAAGGAGCTCGTTCTGGGTTGTTTACTTTACGACTTCAAAGTAGGCTTATCAGCCGCTGCATCAAGTCGCCTAATATGTCAAGCGTTTGGGGATAGTGTTGTCAATGAAAGTACGGCAAGGCATTGGTTTAAAAAATTCTGGTCGGGAGATTTGTCTCTCTGTGATAAAGCTCGAACAGGACCACCACAGGCCTTGAATGACGAAGCCCTGTAGGTGGCCATTGAGGAGGACAGTAGTCAAACGTGTGGTGAACTTGCCAGACAGTTCAACACTTCCAGTGAATGAAACGGTTAGACTTCATCTGCACAGCTTAGGTAATACGTACAGGCTGAGCAAGTGGGTTCCTCACACGCTGTTGGAAGTCCATAAGCAACAACGAGTGGCAGCCTGTTTATCGTTACTTTCTCGCCACCGTAGCGCATCCATATTCAATCGGGTGCTGGCTAGTGACGAGAAGTGAGTCCTGTATGACACATCCAAGCGTTCCAAACATTGGTTGTCACCCCAGTATACTGTCCCGCACAGCACAAGACCACCTATGCACCCACGCAAGATTATGCTTTGAGTCTGGTGGACTTGTCTTCAAGTGGTTCACTATGAGTTGCTACCAACGGGCCAAACGGTCACTGCGGACCTGTATTCGCAGCAATTGAAACGTATACAACAGGCATTGCATCAGAAGGAGCCAGCGCTGGTTAATCTGGAAAGGGTGTACTGTTATTGCATGATAACGCGAGGCCGCATGTCTCGCGTGTGGTCAGGAATGCGATAGAGCGACTTGGTTGGGAGACTTTGTGCCATCGTCTTTACTCACCTGACCTTACACCATCAGATTACCACCTCTTCCCTTCCCTGGACAATCACCTTCTAGGTAAATCTTTCACCAATGTAGCAGATATGCGCCAAGCTCGCAGGGACTTCTTTGCGTCCCCCACCCCCGAGTTTTACCGCAAGGGGATTGGAAAACTGGAGACACGTTGGCAGAAGGTGCTGAATGCCGATGGTGATTACTTCGAGGACTAACAACAGGCTACGCTGTTTGTATGTCATATTCTTTTGAGTCATTAAAACCGACAAGAACTTTTTTGTTTAATTTGTATTTCTGTTATCAATACTGTAAAATCGAATGTGATAAGAAATCATTCACAATAAAAATAGAAAATTAATAATGGGAAAAATTTTATACAGCACATGCTGATATTTAAGCTTTAGAATTACCATATAAGGCCAATCAATCATATGGTTAAGGCCGATTATAAAATCTCAACGAATTATATAAAAGTCGATTAGGATACATTTGATTTTTTTCTCTATTTTTTGATGAATATTTTTCAATAAAAAGTATTAGCTAGGCAACACTACTTTGACAAAGTGTGAATCAAAATATTTAAAATTTTACTTTCGTAAGTTTACAATACAATGGACTTAAAACATAACTTAATAACATGGCAGTATCTACATGTGAACCAATATAGCTTCTTAGAAAAATCATCTTTAATGCTTGAAAAGTCAAAATTGAATAAATACAAATAATTTATAAACCATAAATTGCTTGTGTACTACTATGTTCTGCGCATTTCTGTCAAGAGCAAATACTTACCCCATGCGGGGACAAAATATTTCCGCTCTGTATTTCTTTATAAATATTGTACGTTAATATAAGAAATTAAATATTTTCATATGTATTTAAGTCAAAACTTCGTTTGATTTTAGTTTGAGAAATATCTCGAGAGATTTTATTTCTTATAACTTTAATATAATTTTTATTGATTATAATAACTTTTACCGAAATAAAAATACAGTTTATTTCTTTCATCATGTATGACAAAAATAATTCATATTTTTGCCAAATTATCTAAGCATTTTAATGAAAACATTTGTATTTTCCTTTCTTGGAATAGATTGAAAACAGATTTGAAAGCTGAAATAATTTGTTATTTATAACAAATATTTTTTCTTCATATAAGGATATTCCAAATTCTTTTTGTCCGAAGCGTACGATGTTTCTCTCCGACGTATTTAGAAACGGAAAAGCATTCAGTAATAAATTATGAGAAGAAAGATTTCAAGTTGATTACTTTGATTTTTTTTCCGTTATGAGAAAAACTGAATCCTATAACTTTGCATTAGATATTAATTTCTTGCGAAACAAATAGAATAATAACTGAAATTTGAAAAAAAGTATTTTTTATTAAACGTATATTACACTGGTTATAAAAAATTAAGAAAAAAAATCACAAAAATAGCGATAACTGGCCTAAAAATAAGCCAATCTCAATAAAATTTGAATATGTTGGTAACTAAAAAGAGCTAAGCGATATTACATAATGCAAAACAATGGCTATTCAGTCGGAATAGGTCATTTGTGACTTGCATAAAAATGGATGTCTCAGAGCAATGCAGCAAGTGTCGCTGCGTGCCTGAGATAACAAATCTGGTATAGGGAAATTGTAACAATGAGAGATCTCCATGCATATGTATCATTTGGCCGAAGAGCTGCGATGACGAGCTATTGAGAGACTACAGGCTGGGGAAAGTCAGATAGAAGTGACTAGATGGCTGAATGTGAGTCCGTCTGGGATTCATAGACTTCAGCAACCATTTCTAACCACAGATTCGGCATCCAGGGTGATCAGCCAAAGACGGTTACGAGTTCTCCTACTGAACTCAGATCCTCCCTCACTGCAAACTCCGGAAAGGGGGAATCAAGGTCAACCATCTGTCGAAGGCTTCATGAACGTGGTTGTTATGCGAGGCGACAAGCCATTTACGTCCCACTCACGTCACATCATAGGCGGGAAGGCTTGCAGCGGCCACGTCAACATGTCCTCTGGTAGCGTGATCAATGGAGTTCTTTTCTCTTAACGGATGAGTTTAGATTTAGCCTCGATAGTGATAGTAAGCGCATTTTCATTTGGAGAGAGCGTGGAACTCATTTTCATCCATGATACATCAATGAAAGTGATTCATATGGATCAGGCTGTGTCGGTGTTTGGGGTGGTATCTCTTTGGGTGGAAGCACAGTTATCAATGTCTTTTCTCATGGAAATGTTAATGCTCACACCTATAGAGATGCCAACCTGGGTGCTTATGTGTGCTCTTATACCGGGGCAATAGGTGATGCTTTCGTGCTACAAGATGATAATGCGAGCCGACACACGGCTCGCCTCGTGGATACTTATCTTGAGCAGGAAACAATTCAGTACATGCAGTGGCCAGCTCAATCACCAGACCGTAACCCTATCGAGCTTATTTGGAAAGCTCTAGGACGACTTGTAGCTGCTCTCAATTGCACTCCTTTGACCCTAGCTCGCTTTCTTATTATCTTAGAAGAGCAATGGCTCGCACTTCCTACAGAACTAACAGATCGCAAATTGAGAGTATCCCGCATCGCTACATATGCTGTATTGCTTCTTGGGGAATTAATACCCCATATTAAAGATACTTTTTCTATACCAAACTGACACATTCGATTTGTTCAAAGTATACATGTGCTAATTTCCGTAACACCATAATTATCTGGTGATTTCTTTTTATGATATTTTATACCTTTCTATGTGTTGAATAATGTGGATGAGTTCCATCAAATTCTAACGCATAACTTTTTCAGTTATCTTTATTTTTATGATTTTTCCTTAAAGAACGTGGTTTGAAGTAAGGCAATAGAACTTATATGTTTTTAGATGCTTGGTAAAATCTAGTGCACGGAGGAAAAATGTTCATTTGATAACAAAATACAATAAAGTTAGTTGTAATGTTATATTAATAAAACTATGCGTTTGTAGAATGTTTTGGAAAAAAATTCCCAGACATTTTAAGTTTATTCTTAGGAAATAATGAAAACTTAAACAATTAATTCTATGTTCATAACTTTTTGAGACTCCAACATTACAATTTATGTACAATATTCATATTGCAGACTATATATCGCTTTAAAACTTTTGATAAAAGTTATTGAACAGGGAAAGATAATTTGATAACCAAACTACAATAAATCTATAGTTGTATTATACTATTAGAGGTATATATGTGTAGAATGTTTTGAATTTCCAGACGTTTTAACTTTATTCTAAGGAAATATGAAGATTTTACAATAAATTCTTTATTCATAACTTTTCTTGACATATAGATTGCAATTTATTTACAATATTCATATTTCAGACTGTTTTCAATTGTTCTAAAAGCATTTGCTTAAAAGATAAAGTAGTTTATCAGTGCAGAAAATAGTAAAAAAACTACTCTGATCGAATGTATTCCTGATATTTATTTTTTTCCCTTTCAAAACTTTACATAACAATAAAAATTAACTTTTTGTAACATTCCGATTTCGGGAATCTCAGTAAATCTTAAACATGATGTAAAATTTAAACGTAAAATATTCTTTAAAATATTCTTTAAAAAGGTTTGTGAATACTTTCTCTAACTTCAAATATATATTAAGGCTCTGAAAATGATTTCATGTTTCATTTTATACTAAGACAATACCAACTTCTAAAGCAGACATTTCTTTTCCGTGTAAATGTCTACCCAATTATTACTTATAGCTAAAGTAAGATTATTTTCTAAAAATCTAATGATAAATTTTAATAATGCCACTTATTTTTTCTCCCCCCACTGCTCCAAAATGGGAACAAATTTTACTTTTTTGCAATTGAAACAGAAAGTTTTGAAATAAAAAAACCTAAATTTAGTGGAGACATATTAATCATGAAATTCTGTGAATTTTGTGAGTTGGATTTTATTCTTCTTTGCATTCTAATATCATCCTTGAGAATGAAAATTGCTTTGCGGTACAACGTCAACAAGAATTTGAATATTTTTAAATATTATCTGTATTCCTTGAAATAATTTCCTTCTTGATTTTAGAAGATTGCAAAGAAGCCTTTTTTGCACATTTTTTAAATGCTTAGTCATAAAAGCAATAGATTTGACATGTTATGCTTCAAAGCAAACTTTTTATATTTCTCTTCAACAATCAACTAGGAATTCAACCGTAGCAACCATTTGACGAAATTTTCAAAATTAATCAATATTTCTGACAGACATTTTACAAATTATACAAAACAAGGAAATTATTGTCAATATTATCATTTTAAAAATTAAGAAAATTATTATTATTTTTCAACAATTACTTTTTAATTGGTTGAAATAATTCACAAATAAAATTCTCGGTCTTGTACAATTCTTTCCACAGTATGCCTTAAGAGATAATACCTTAAATTGTGTTAATATTTATTACATTTATTTATTTCTTTGCATTCAAACTAATCGGTATTTTAGTATTACATAAAACACGGACAATTTTTTATTGCTTTTTTCATAAATATTATTAAAAAAATTTAAACTTATATTTTTAAAATTTTCTGAAACTTCTTTTTGTAAAATATTAAGTAACATATATATATATAGATTCAAATATAAAATGAAGAATATATATTTGAATTTAGTATTTCATTTTATATTTATTTATCAAGCAAGATGCTAATTTCTGGTATTTCAGTTTTTTCTGGTATTATATTTATTTTTTTAATTAGCTCGTTTAATATGATGAATATATAAAGCTAATTAAGGAAAAGAATATAACAATAAAATGATTTCCTGCTCTGTTCTTAAAATTAACTTTCATTATAAATTTTGTAATTCAAATATAAGTACTTCAAAAATGCTGTCGAGAACCACAACATTTTTTATATTATAAAATAGATGATAGATGAAAAATAGCATTCGCATGTATTAATAACCTCTACTTAGGGTGTTATACAGAGGTCAACTAATACAATGAGTAGTTTCGCATAATTTTGAAAGTTCATTTTTAAAAAAATAAACTGGAATATACAGATATCCTATTTTTCACTTTGTCGAGTTCCTCTCTTCCAATAAATACATTTTGATTTCTGAGAAAATTTCAGATCATCAAAAATAATGATTTGATTGAATGCTTTCTTACAAAGGACATTTTAATGCTATTGAATTTAATAAAATCTTTATTTTTTTATGTACAAAGTTTTAATTCTTTAAATGGAAATTTGAAGAATCTTTTGAAGTATCTTTAGGAATAGTGACCTGAGTTAAAGTAAAAACTTCTGCAATATACCTGTCATTACTGAATGCTATTTTCGGCACTTATTTCGCTGCAACATCCAATATCTGTGCTACAACAGACTTACGTCCTCTCTTGGCTTAAGAGACAATGACCTGTTCAGAGAGTAAAATTGTTTTAAATCTTCAACAGTTGAGTCACCATTTCTTGCAAAACAGTTTTACCATTAAATCAAGCTTCCGCATAACCAACATCATTACAACATCAGAACAAGTATGTCTTTGACTCACGTATTGCATATTTTTAGTACGTGTCTTTCCCAGTGAACATGCGGCTACTATGGTAATATGCCAGTATTTCATCTTTCATAGAGCTACCTAACAGCATTTTTAGAACTAACTTTTCTGTTTGATAAAATTCCCATCATCTCATTACTGTGTTTTCTATATTTCATGAAATTTTATTTGCGAGATTCTTCATGAAATATTGAGACGGTAATATAAAAGCCTCATTTCAATACTCTTTTTATTAACTCTTAGGGATGTTATACAACACGTCATGTGCTTTTGTCACTTTTGTTGGGAGTTTAAATGTATCTTGCCATTCATGAGGACTCCCGAATTCCAATAGGCAAATAAGTAAATCTTATAGGATATGACTTTTTTCAAATAAACTGAACTTCTATGGTTTAGAAATAATCCTTATACTTTCCCTAATATCTGAACAAACTTTGTTAATGGAAATTTATTTAGTACAGAAGTGGTTGCCTTATGTTATTCAAATATTTAAATATTTAAATATATATGCAAATGCAGGTTTTTACTCGGGAAATTACAATGAAAAAAGTCTAAGGGAAATATTTTTTTCAAAATTCATAGTTATTTTTTAATAACACGTAGACGCAAAGACCAGAAGAGCGACAACTGTCTTCGCAAAGAACAGCATGCGGCATATCAGGCAAGAGCTGTTGAGTCCTGTCACAGAGCATTTCTGAGATGATCTTGGTAGAACAATTGCAGTTTACCAGCCCTCTACTAGAACACTTCCGAAGCTAATAAATGTTGGGGAATGGTACGACAAAAGTAGATTTTATTTATTAGTGTTAATGAAATTGTAGAATAAAATATTTACGATATTGTTAATGCAGACATTTTGTCATGAAGCTTGAAAGTTTTATTTCCAACATTATATGCTATTTTGATAATGGTTCTTCTTGTGTGTACTGAGGAACAGAAATAAAAATATCTTTGATAGTTCAGTCTTAGAAGAAATAAAATATATAACTTGTATAAAACTTTATTTTCATGTTATTAAAAGTATCGTTTGTTGCTCGACATTCTTGATTGTCACCGCTATCTCACCTCTTCTTCCCTCCTGAGCTCATGAATACATTTAAATGGCTATTCGATACTTTTGTCGTATTTCGATGCTTTCACTTACACACACACACACACAATTTACGGATCCTCTCTCTTTCGAAAGTTTGCCGACTCTGCTCCATGGAATTCAGGTCTGAAGGTCTGGCTGGCCATTTCGTCCTATCATTATCTTCAATTTCGTGGTATTTTTCAATCAGCCGTGCTCTGTCTGGACAAGCATTAGCATCCATAAAAATGAACTGTGTGACAACAGCACCTCTGAAAAGCTTCACAAAGGACAAAGATCTCAGCCAAATACCTCAGAGCAGTCAGGATGTCTCCTTAATGACGGACAGCTCAATGCGTCAATCCAGCAACGCACTGGCTAAATTTTCTTAAAAATAGCTTTCATGAAATGTTTTATAAACTAAACTTACTGAAAAATGTACATTCTAGTAAATATTTCTTATGAATTATAAGTTTCCTATATTATTAGTTATATTTTAGTGTGAAATCTATAATGAAACATAAGATCATAAAGATATCTCTCAATGGTTTTCTTATAAATGCGTTTGTTTGAAAGATTAATTACAGAAAAATATAGATTTTATTACTTCCTTTATTTAAAAGGATAAAAGTAAAAAAATAAGCATATTCTGAGAATATAAGCATTTGAAAAATAATGATTACGTTTATTGCCTTTAAAAAAGAAAAGTTATATTCTACATGTTATTGCTACCAAGTATGTCTGCCTTTTAATGACTATTTTATGTCTTAACTTTGACTTGATCAACCACATTTATTGACATTTCTGAAAAAGCTGACTTAAGATATATTTCTATTATTCCATGTTAATTTATTACTTTGAGTATTGTACATGATATTTTTCAAAGGATTCTCCTTATTTTATTTTAAATAAAAGTTATAGTCAGTTTTCATGGAAAAACATATGAAAAAAAAAAGCATGAATGCCACATATAACAGACTTTCAACTAAATATCCTTGGAAGATGCTGTTATTTGTTAATATTTACACGTAATATTATATTTTAGAAACTTACAGGGGAGGAATCTAAAAATATTTAGGTATTTAAAGGTAAAAGTACTAATTTCCCCCTGAATTATTTGTACTTAATAAATTTCGTATACGAACAATTATTTTTAGTGTATAAACGTAGAAAATAAGCGCTTATGAATCAAATAGGGTGTGGCCTAAATATTGCGAACAAATGACTGTTTCATTTGCCAATAACCCGTTAGCAGACGGCGGGACACAGAGTTACCCCAGGCTCACAAAATCTTTAATTCTGGGAAAATTGATTATTTGTTACCAATGACCTCGACAGTATCTCCTATATGGCAGTCTTCATGGGAACTAAAATGTATTTGTCACATATCTTCCTCTTTTTTAGGAATGGCACAAATTTTTTTTTTTTTTATAATTTTAAGAAATTTGTCTTAAGATACCCTGCGTGACCACTGCATTTCCAAAATATTTTTCTAAGAACATGCTACATTTCCCCCCTGTGATCAACTTAGCAGTTTTGATTGCTGTGTTGAAAAACTTATTATGGTTAATAAAAAAATGTAAATGAGCAGAATATTTAAAAAATGAGCATTGAACATCTGTAATCTCTATTGAAGGAAGTTGAAACTGATCAAGCAAGAAAAGAACCTGCTGAAAAAATGAATGTTAATCATGACAGCGAAAGTAAATTTGAGAAAAACGATGAACATGGAACGTTTTAGTTGAAAGGGAAATTTTCAAATGCTACCTAAAGAACTCCATCAAGAAAAATATGAAGCCATAAGTGTACCACAAGACACACTTCGTCCTATGAAAAAGGCACAAGCAAGAAAAAGTTCAACGTGCTATTTGTCGATCATCAAAGGACAATAAAACTACAATAACTTGAATAAAATATGAGAGTTTTGCCTGCAAATAACATTCCTATAATGTTACCGAAAATTGTCGGTGATTTGTGTCTTTTATTAAAGTCACGCACCTTTGAAGCGTCTTGCTTCAGTTAGATATTTTTTCTCAAATTATCAAAGAAAAAATTGAAAAGTGCTTAAAAGTAGGTAAGTATACTTTCTCTTAGTTAAACTATTCCCTGGAATTACTTTTTTTATCGTGTACAATAAAAATAATTATGAAAAAAGGACTCACTGTCAACTAACGTGATTATTAACGTTAGTGTCAAGTGCGGGCCTGCTCCCGGGTTACGATCCTTGAAAGATGCTCTTATTTGTAATATTTACATGTAATATTATATTTTAGAAACATTCCGGGGAGGAATATAAAGGTATTTATGTATTTAATGGTAAAAGTACTAATTTTCCCCTGGATTATTTGTAATTCTTAGTCGGCTGTGTGGTGACTTAGAGGCAGTGTGCCCGCTTCGTAAGCTCCAGGTTGCGTGTTCGACCCCGCATGGAGTCGATAGATTTTCAGGATACGAAAATCATAGGTAGGCATGTCATACGATTATATGGCCTGTAAAAGATCCCTTGAGTATCAATTTGGCTTTCATACTATCATCAAAATTAAATCACGGCAATATTTAGCATCTGACGAGAGTTTGAATTGATAAAATTGAAGCGTCACAATTGGGTAGCGGATGGGGCAATCAATGAAATGACTTCTACTCTTGGGGACTTCCCATTTCTGCAAGGGCTTAGTTGCTGATATGCAGCCTATTAAGAAAAAAAATTGTATTCCTTAAATTTCTTATACGAATAATTATTTTTAGTGTATAAACATAGAAAATAAACGTTTGGAAAACAAATAGTTTGCGTATGTGTGGGTGCATGTGCGTGTGTCTATGTGTCCTAAAAATATTGCCAGAAAATATCTGTTTCATTAGTCATTAATAAATAACAAGTGCAGTTTTTTTTCTTGGCGTCTATCCAAATTATTGTACATACAAATAAGTTACTTTTTTTAACACAATTCTATGTAAGAAAATAGTGTCTCTGATGTTAATGTAAGAAACTGGCTGGAGTAAAGTAGATCGATCGTGATATTAATTCTTTACCAACATTATTTATAAAGCATCATTTATTCGTACACTTTTCCACTGAAACAATGAATATGAACTTCACTATGTTTAGTTCAAAATGTATTAATTAAAACATACTGGCCAAACTTTTAATTTCCATATAAAAATTATCTGTCAAGTACATAATATTTTAAGAAATTAAGTTTCTATCGAAGGAATACCAGTTTACTTAACACGAGAAAGGCATTTCTTAAAACTAGAAAGTGGTCTGTGGTAAAATTCGTACAATTTCAGAACATTCCATTACGTTAGAAGTATAGGTACATGTATTTGGGTTCCCAGAAATTTCAATGTCAATATTTTATTGAAATTTTGCAGGAGTCCAGAGGAGTATTTCAAGCGTAATTAATTGCGTTTAAATACTTCGCAATATCACTTTTCTCTTGTATGAAATACCTTCAGATGTAACTGATATTTTCTGTTACATCTGAAGTTTCAAAGTAGTTTCTATCTAAATATTTGATGATTTTACATATCATTCATGAATATTTTTAGTACAATATAGATCAATAACTATCTTATAAGTAAGTCATTTTTCTCTATACCAGGTTATTGCTCACAATTATATATGATTTTTTTCTATATTTATCTCTCATAACTATAATCATCTTGACAAATTCTTACTTAAATTTCTTGAAAACATATACAGAAAGTTACCTTTCTTGCACTTTGTTAAAACAAAAGCTACGTAACAGATATTTTCAAGCTTCAAGTTAGGCAAATGGAAGTTCATTGGAAATAATGAGGGAATGAGGAAATGCATAAATATAAAAATTATCCTTTTTAAGTAACTATCATCTGCTGCCAAGTAACTTGAAAAATCTGTAAGAATAATTTATATTTTTGTTTTGAATGGTGCACGAAGTTCGAAGTACTGATGCCCTCACAAATAATCTCACAAAAAAGTTGTCAAGGTTTTCGGGCAATCATGTTGTAATTGGAATGCTCTTATGCAAATATACCATCATTTCAATTTCTCTTTGACTTACACGAATTAATTATCTCATAACCCTTGGGCAAATTTTTCATCGCGTATCATCAGCACACCTTTAAAAAACAGACATTCCATTTCAATCTAGAGTTCGTCATAAAATGTACTTGAGGCTAAGAATTGATTTCATTTTCAGCATCTTAACTATCCGAATAATCACATTGCTATCTCAGGAATGTTGATATTAATTTATGCTTCCCAACCTAAAGTAAAAAGTTTACATGGTCTTGCCCAATGTTTGAAGAATATTTCTTAAAAAATATTTTTTAATACAACTATGAAGTTCCCAAAGCTAATAAAGTGCAGCAAAACGAAAACAGTTTATCATTCCGGAAGAAAAATTTATACAAAATGAAAAAATGTTGCGTTAGAGATTTATCGGTATATTGATTCATCATATGACATATTGCTATTTTATTTATTTCCTACTTGCTAGCATTTTTATTTCTGGTTTTAACTTGAAAGGATCCGAAGAGAAATTTTTATACACTAAAAATGCTATAAAAATGTGTTTGAATGCTGTTTGGAAAAATTCAAGCATGGAATAAATTTCAAATGAAACTTAAATTTTCCAAACTCAATTTTGAACATCTCTTTATAAATCTTTGCGTAATGAATAGTGTATGAGAACAAACACAAATGCGTATTGAAACAGTATCAAGAAAAATCAATACATAAGTGCGTATTGCAGATATTAGTGACAAGAACAATAATTATTATTAACCCAACTGCTTTTACAATATTTTTCTTTGTTGAGATGAATTTTTTGAAAATAATAAGCATTTAAAATATTAGATGAAAGAATAATGTATTAAAAATATATAAACTTTATACGGGGTGATTTTTTTAAAACTGACACTGTGTTCTGAGCCCTCTCCAGCTCGATTTAACAACTGCAATGGCACCAAACACTGTATGAAGACTAATGATGGTCGTAGGAAGTAAAATTCTATTTAAAAAATTCGTTCTAAAAATCTCTGATAGGTTTATTAGTAGCGCTGCTGTAGTTTATCTAACCGAAAATTTATATAAAAAAACGGGGATGAAAGCAGAGGCTTTCATATGTGACAACCAAGCCAGTAATTTGGGCTATAAAACGTGTAGACAGCTCCGATAAAGTACAGGGCGCATTTTTTAAGTTGACACTATTAGCCACTTGCAGCTCGATTTAACATTAGAAATGGCACCAACTTTGGAATACAGGCTAATAATGACATGGAAAGCAGAATTACGGGATAAAAAAATACTAGTTAGTTCCAAAATCACTGATAGGGGTATATATGGTGCTGTTGTTGCTTACCAAACCTGGAATTCGCATAAAGCAGGGTATCAATATTATATGCAATTTTTTTTGGGGTATGTGATAGCAGTGATAGTAATGTGGGTTATGTAGGCAACTCCGAAAAATTATATTCTCAGCTGAAGTGAGCCAGCTCCAGTGAACCAATTACTCACATTACCAAAACGCCCATTATTGGAAAAGCTATTATTTTTAGAACCAATTAAATACATCCACAGCTATTTGTGAGCTTAGAACCTGACAGAAGCTACATAAGGGACCTTTATCGCATAGTACTTTGAAGGTAATGATTAAGAAGTTCGAGGAAACAGGATCACACTGAAAATTCGCCCAGGCAGAGAATGCTAGCCTGAATCAGAAGAGATAACATATGTGGCAACTGCAATCATCGACAGATCACAAGAAATCAACGCTAGTTATAGCAGCACCTAGGGTGTACTGCTACAAATGTAAATAAATTTTTTCACGGTATGGAAAGGTTTTACGGAGAGTTCTCCTCTACTATCCGTACAAAATCAGCCGCTTACATGAACTCAAATACAGAGATTGTGATAAACGACTGACATTTGCTGTATCGTTTCCTGTCAGGATGGAAGTTAACGATAGTTTTGTGGCAAATTCTATGGAAAAATAAGGCCGATTTTCATCTGGGTGTGTAGGACGAAGCAAATTGCCGAATTCAGGCCTCTGTATAGACTCATGCAATGCATGGAACTCTCATGCATTCACCAAAAGCCACCATTTGGTTAGCATCACAGAGAAATTCCTCATTGTACTGTTCTTTTTGAGACTGTCACTTCAACAGGATTAGTAACGTGCACCGTTAATTCACTAAAATACCGCAACATGCTGACTAATTTTGTCATTCCACAACTTCAATTAAGAAAATGTCACAATGAATTAATCTTTATGCAGGATGGTGCTCCATCGCATATTGGTGTTAAAGCACAACAATATTGTTGCGCCACAAAAATAATTTCTAAATTTACAAAATGGGTGTTTGTTTTAACTGTCCACATTATTTTTGAAAAATGTCATTATTTAAAAATATAAGAAATATTACTAATTATAATAGTAACTTTCCTAAATCATATTTCATAAATTTCAAATAAATGATTTTTTTTCATTTCAATTTTTGTATATGCCATCTAGTAGCATAAAAAGAAAATGGCTTTTTCAAATAGAAAAGATATAGAAGTGCGTAATAAATAATGTCATTTGAGGAGTTTTATGGAAATTCAGATAAGTTCCAAAAAGATCAGTCTAAGAAAAAATTTTTGTAGAAAATTTGAATCAAGTACCCCTCTACCAAAATTAAATTTAGCATTTTTATATACCTTTTTCTCAGAAACATACATAAAGGCTCAAACTTTTGTCTGTATATTTATCTGTGTACTGAAGGGAAATTATTGTTTTTTTATAGGTATATTGTTCAGATTTTTCAAAAATTTCTTTACTGACCATCACTATAAATTTATTGAATATCATTTTTTACGATACCTATTCTCTCACCAGATGTTTTAGAAATATTTCAAAAACTTCTCTTCTGTATGTACAACAAGGCATAGTAAAAATTTAGAGTGTGTGCATTTAGTAAATTTAAAAAAACAACAACACTGTTTTTTTTTTTTTTAAAAATCGCTGCTATTTTTCTTTTAAGAAATTTTTATTTTCATTTTCTTTTTAACAGATTGTCCAGAAAACACATAGATTCCGTTCATTTTTCCCTATAAAGTATTTTTAAGGTAATTGCTGCATAAAAACCTGTGGCCGCAGTAGCCCAGTGGCCAAAGTACCGGACTCGTGGCCTATATGTCATGAGTTCGAGACTGGAACAGCTGAGGACCCGCCGTGTAGGGGGATGATACACATTAAATCTGTGGAAGCTCAAACGTCCTTCTGTTGGTGTGACTTGGATTTTAGGAGAAGGAGGTACCAGCTCAGGTGTCGTGCTCGTCACCAAAGCTGGTACCTCGAGTATCTAAATAAGGCGATGTTAATACTCATTCGTTGCATAAAACCAGCATATATTTTTAATCTTTGAAGTAATTTCAATTTTGATAGATTTCTCCATAATTAGAGTAGCTATTTGCATCATAAATAAAAAAAAGTATCTTCTTATACAAATGTAGGATTTAGGGGCACGTGACATTATGAAAGCTTCAATCAGGGCTTGTGTGTTTCCGTGTAAATATTTTTAAGGAATAAAAATGTGAATGGTCTCTAAATATTTGACATATGGTTTCTACAGCTCTACAGCAGCCACAGGAAAATTAATTTTTATATTTGTAAATCTTACATATTGCTCCAGCTTTCTTATACCCATATTATCAATTTTCCCCAACAGGATAAAAACAATATTCAGGATATTCATCTGTTGATACTTGGTGTAAGAAAATGACCCCTCCCCCCACACACAGAAAGCTTGTCACATGTTGTGAGCACTGTTTAGATTTCTTTGAGTAGCTATTCCATTATATGACTATAACTTATCTACAACTCCCACTCAGTCGAGCGATTTTTACATTTAAATACTTTTGATCGGACATAATTAGTATTTTTATTTAACTTTTTAGTCAACTTAATATTGTTCCCACGCTTTTTATTATAAGTCCGATGCACTCCAATTTTTCCATACACGTTTATCTCCCGAAATATATTATTTTTTGATAGCAAAAGATGCTTTGAAATTTCCATCCCCTAAATATGTGATGTAACGAGCATCATGCAGTGATATTGCGCTTTTAAATATTCCTGATGCACCTTTAACTACGATGAGTCCACTTGAGACTTTAAAATTCCCCTTGCAATTCCTTTGATGAATATGATTGTTTTTGCACATAGTAAAAAATTTTGAGAGTATTTCAACATCTATTACATTTCCAACGTACATGCTGGTCACATTAATAACACTATTTTGAGACGGTGTGACCTAGTTTTTATCAAGCTCTCTCTGTGGGGACTGCAATATTTTTTTAATTTTATTTTCACAGTTTTTTTTCTTGAACATAATTTTGAAAGTTTTCCGCATAAATAGATTTAATTCCTTTTAAGAGTCTGTTATTATAAAGTGCAAATATCGTAGTTGTTGAGGAGTATTTGTAACGCCACAAAACATTAATCTAGCTTCTGTGCTTCCTCTTTTGAAAAGCATGAGAACCAGAACAGCATCATTGATTATTTTTTTTTAAATTTAGGATATCAACTAGGAAAAATTAAAGAATTCAACATTAAACTTTATTTTTTTATTTACGAAGTAACTATAAACACCGTTCAAGCCTTCTTTTGATTGTTATTCATAAATAATCAGTGTCTGATTGCGTTACCCCATGTGCTTTAATATGTTTAAAGATAAGTGCAGAAAAATGTAAGTTCAGTAAATATTTGTAATTGGTATCAAACATGCATCTCTTTCGGGCTTTGTGCCCAATAAACTATGACAATTACAGAATTTTCGAAATATTGAAAATTTTTCTATACATTAATCAATTTTATTTAAATTGGTAATCCATGAACAAGGCGTAAAGCGTACTCCTTATGTTCGTAAAAAAAGTTTACTGAAAGGGAGTAGAAACCAAATATTGTTACATAAAATATGGTAAGGCATTTTAATAAAATTGAAATGTATTAATAACAAAAACAAACGTTATTAATGCCGTTTTTACATTTGATATGTTACTTATTTTTAAATCTAAACTTAAAAATAAGTTGAGCAATTTTTGTCATTCTTTAAATTTATTAAATTATGTATTGAAAGCAATTTTTTTTTATTTATCATCAAATAAGTTCCAAAAAGTTGTAGTCCTTTTTTATTTGTGAAGCTATATGTTATATATATATATACTGCTACTGTGTTCTAAATTAACTAAAAAAACCCAAAATGAATCTTCATCCTCCAATAAAAATTATTTGCCTTATGACACACATTCAGTTTCATCATTTAACTGTCACTTAATTAAAAATTTCATTTCACAAAATTTTTTAGAACAGAAAATGAGTTACTTTTACTGTGTTGTTAGAAAACGATTGAAAGGCAGAATATAAGAAACACAGAAAAAAAAGAGAAATTCAATAGTGTTAAAGGGAAGAAAAAAGATACTTTTAAACAACCCGAGTGGCATCCAATTACCTATATATATATATAATGTGTTTGACATTTTTACTTCTTTATATATTTTATTTCCTACTTTCCCAGAGGAATAGTGGCTTTCGGAATTTTCTCTTTCAAGATTTCAACAATAGGTAACCAATCTTCTGAGTTTGTCCATGGGGTCTTTTATAAGCGCAGTATTTGCGATCGAAGAGTTTTAAAATTACATCTTTTTGTATTAGCACAGATATATAAGTTGCTTTTATATATGTTCTTCTGATTAGTGGGGCTTTCTTTTTAACTACCATACAAAAAATTTAAAAAATTTTAATATATTGTATTTTTTTTTTGTCACTGAGAATGAAAATTTATTAAGCTCGCAGTTTGAAAAACTAAATGAAATTTCAGATTAAACTTGAAATATACAAATGATTGATGCCTGTGTAATAAGTAAGAAAGTGTCGTAATTAAATCTTCTAATTACTTACAAATTTTCAAC
This sequence comes from Trichonephila clavata, assembly GCA_019973975.1. NCBI lineage: Eukaryota > Metazoa > Arthropoda > Arachnida > Araneae > Nephilidae > Trichonephila > Trichonephila clavata. Next base: position 197,236 of record BMAO01036184.1, read on the forward strand.
ACTACTTTTATTCAAATGATTTATATAAATGTAGCATATAAAATATAATTTATATATGCGTGATAAAAGTAGAAATACAAGATATATATATATATATATATTATATATATATATATATATATATATGTGTGTGTGTGTGTGTGTGTTAGGTTGGTATTTCAGACACACGCACACACACAAATATAGATAAGACTAGCTATGTATTAATTATATATTAATGACTTGTATGATCCGAAAGACTGCTGAATTTTAGAAATTCATGAAGATCAACAAGATGAAGATAGTGGGTGTTGAATAATTTACGTTCAATGGTAAAGTATTACATCTTCATTAAAAGTGCATAATTAATTCAATTCTGTTATTAAAAGAAAGAATCAGTGCAAAATCCTTATTAGTTTACATAATTATCCGAAATACTTATAAATGAATCTTCCCTAACTTCTTAAATGTGTTTATATATATATATATGTGTGTGTGATTAATATGTAATGCCTTTATCATCAATATATAATATATAATTATATATTAAAGGTAAACGAAGATAATTAGTGGTATTGGTTTAAAAGGCCGAAGTAAAAAAAAGTAAAGCATTAAGTGAAAACTACGTTCGATCACTTTTTGATCTATTTTACTGCAAGCTATTCAAGCATTATAGAAGGATGTTTTAAAACATATAATGATGTCCGATTTGCAAAATTTTAGATTTTCTGAAAAATATTAATATTTAAAAGACAAATTCAGCCATAGATATTAATAAGATCTAGAAAACATTGATTTATGCTGACCCATAAAATTTTCTTTTTCATTCAGACATCTATATAAGAAGAATTTGTGTAACCGTTCATTTAAGTAGTAAGTAAAACAATTAGAGTGTTCTAATGTTTTGGATTAGTAAGATTTATTGAAAGTTGAAATTAATTAAGGGAGGGGAGGAAAAAAATGTTTTTTTTTATCTAAAATCAAAAATACTTGACCTGTTTTCAAGATTCTGCTGGTCATCGTATCCACTGTTGAAAAACATTGTGTCAAATTATTATCAAATGATTATACTTGCATGATTAAAGGTATTTAAAAAATTTTAAAAGAATACACATACTTTTTATTAATTTAATCTTCACACTTTTATGTTTGGGTTAATCTAAGTTAAAAATATTTGATACATTCATGAAACTTGAGAAAAGTTACTCACAGAAAAAATTAGTGGAATATTCCACAGAAAAAAAACGATTACTTACTCAAAATGATATCAAACGTGAATACTTATTTATTATTTTTTATTTATATGGTAATATTTAGTCAATACTTTTCCCTTTCAGTATTTTATTTAGTCTTTAAGAAAATAAATAAGCTTTCTTGCTGTATTTTTTAGATGTTTTCGTCATTCTCTTCTTTCTAATTACTTATTTTAATTAACATCATGTTAATACATTTTATGTTACAATATATTTCCTTATTTTTTCTTTCACATTAGAACGTAGAATTTTAAATATTGCTAATAATGTTTTGGGCTTCAAAGAATAATTCTGTTTCATTATCTTGTCCAAAAATTAATAATAACTATGAATTTAAAATTCTTCATATTGTTAGAATACAAGATTTGCTCAAAGATCTTTAAATAATCCATTGTTTTTCAGAGTGAAAGCAAAAAAAGAACATTTAAGCCCTTCTAACTTTTTACCCACTCACTTTTATCTATTTTATATCATCATCATTATATTTAACCCACTTTATTGGAAAGAATTAAAATTTTTCGGAATTATGTAATTATTTTGTTAGTTTGATCGTTGAAATCCTAAGAGCTTATAATCACTGAAAAAATTGAAAATTTCATTAAGACTACAGGCATGTTAATTATATTTCTTCAATAACTTATTAGAGGGATATCAGCAAAGTTCTTCGAATTGTAATCTTAAAGTTTTTCTGCAATAATAATGAATCGCTTCCCGCCGTGTGGGTAAGCGATGCACGTTAAAGCTGTCGAGAGTTTAAACGTCCTCCCGTTGGTGTGGTGTGGTAGTTAGAAAAGGGGGATGCCAGCTCAGGAGTCGTCCTCGTCACTTGACCATGGTCCAGAATTACGAGGTCCGTCTCCAAAAGCCCTCGTTTAGCTTAACAGTTCAAGGTTAATATTCACACACTCACTATTTTTTTTATTTGAGGGATTTTGAGATTTTCCATGTAATTTTTTTTGTTTGTTTTAATTCCCTTTTAATTTCGAAAGGTATACATACTAAACACTAGAAAAAATTAAATGCATTTATTTCAGTTGTAATGAAAATAATATCTTAATTACTTTCGGATTCGAATTTTTAATTACTTTTTTAATATATGTTATACTTTCGAATTAATGAAGCCTATTATTACAAATATATTTTTAGTATAAAAAAATGAGAAAGGTTTTTCGAGACATTTCGTAGACTGGCTGTTGATGATGATTACCTTTCTAACTGTAAGAGAGAGAGAATAAGCTCTTCTAATCTTTAAAAAAAAAGTATAGTTCTCTTTAATCACACACTTAATTCTTTCGTCAACATTTCTTGGCTTTCATTAAGGAACAGGTCTTTAATTAGTATCTGGATAAAATTGGAGAGTTAATTTTAAACAATTGGGATACATGGAAAATTTTGTAGATCTTTTGATTTAAATAGAACATTATCTCTTTAATCGTTCGTGATCAGAATAATAATATTCTTAAATTTTTATCAAGCGAAGTAAAAATGAAACATATACTTACCATATTAAATAAAATTTTGTTAATTATACTTATCATAGTTTAAAACTAGCAATTAGTTGATATTTTTGTGCTGGCAGCATACATGTGAAAATAAATAGCATTCATGTGAAAATAAATAGCATTAAATAAATAGCATTCTTTATTAATTTGTTGTACACTTCTTGAAAAATTTAAAAAGTCTGTTTTGAAAAGTGTATTTGTGAATATTCCGTATTTTTTACAAATAATGGGTGGTTTCTACGTCTTTTATTTATTAGTATTAGATAAAAAGTTCACTCCTTCCTGTGAACATCATCAAATAGTAGCATCACTCCGACGCAAATGTTGAACAATCTTACTATTTGTACATGATGCTTCCGCTTTTCCAATCATGCGTCATCTCTCTAATGGTGGCATCTGCTCATATTTTTGAAAATTTCTTCAGTGGTACAATTCACGTGATTTCTTAGAGTGTCATTTTTTTCTGTTATAGGTGAGCAAATGAAATCAAAAGTGGATTACACTTTTTTTTTTCAAAGGTTTCGATATCAGAAAAAAGAAATCACAATATAACTCCAGATAAATCGAGACTATCGCAGATTTTATTCAGTGAATTATTGCTGAGTTCGTCAAACATGCTTGAAGAAATTATGGTTCCATGTAAAAAATGGTGTCTGATTACTGTAACAATTAAAAAAACTTACAGGACTACTTCACTACCTCCATTGTAAGCATGTATTATTAGTTCGATAGAAATACTAAATAGCTTCAAAAAGAGGAATGAATCTGATCCAGAATTTACAAGAGGGTATTATGAAGAGTTGTTTTCATGTAACAAAACTACGAATTATACTATTCTTTGTTCAATGCAAGAGTACTTTAAATCTGCGTCATTTGCTTGTGGTTCTGTGCACGAATTCATAGTAGTCTCGTTTACTTCATTATGGAAAAGCATATTGAGCTTTCTGCAACAGATTTTGTGATTTCTAACACTATATTAAATGTGCTTTACCGGAAGCACTGTGTTCCAGTGGAATGGCTGATTTTGGAGTGTCTAAAAAGTACAGCGGACTTCCCCTTACCTAACCGGGGCCTGTAATCACTTATGAAACAATTATTCATGGGAATGTATTCATGAAAGGGAATCACTGCGTAATTATTCGTGAACTTTTACCTACATAAGGTCTAATAAACAACCATACTACGATATTGTAAAATTTGTGCTCAATGGGTATGCCAACACCTTAGCAACAAGGAAAAAAACCATGTATGGGAATATACCAGCAACATTTGATCCAATACTAAGAGAAAGGGGTTAATTTTTACAGCATATTCTGGCTTTGGATGAATTATGGCGCCACCATTACCAACCAGTAATAAAAAGGAGGAGGATGGAAAGCATCCATCTTCATCATTTGTTCTTGACTAATTCTCATTCTGTAGTCGCTTCCCAAAGGCTGTACTGTGTCTTTCCCAAAAAAAATCCCCCAAATCAGGAATATTTCATTTGAAAGAAACTCAAGAATTAATTTTTTATTTTCCTAAAATCTCAGCTCCATAGATGCAGTTATAAATTATGGCTTTAAGTACACAACATAAATTTTTTATTCTTAAAGCATTCAGTGTATAGTCCTCCATGTTCCCTACATATAAGGATTCGAATATAAAATGTTTGAGGCAACAAATACCCAGGTAATAGCTATCCAGATTAATGCAATAAAGATTTATTACTATATCATTTAATGAGCTTTGGTGTAAGCAAAAACTATCGTAAAAAATAATTATGGGAATGAAATGAAAATTCATAAAAATGGTCCCATATTTAATTATACTTCATCGTGTTTCCTTTTTTTTCGATGCGTGATTTAAATTTTTTTCATTGGTAAATGCTGTTTATGAAGATCCTTTTTCAATAGAGTATTAAGACATCGTTTTTTCCATAACAGTTGATGGAATAGAAACGAAAAGAATTCTAAAATTTTTCTTTAGCTGTAAAAAAGGTTTCAGTGAAGAAAGAAATTTTTGGATTTGTTGCATTATTAATGCGAATGCAAACCATAGTTTTTAAAGATATCCTTTTAGCAAATTTAAGCTTTTTCACAGCAAAAACTTTTATCAATTCCTCTTGTGCAAAAAACTGCCACGCTTTGTCGAGCTTACTATAAAATATTTCGTACGGAGTACGATGCCTTTTATGCAAATTTATGTGAGTTTTCGTTCCTTGCTCTACGCAGCTTTATGCTTCGTCTAAAGCCGTCTTTCCCTTTAAAAGTAATGCGATACAATTCGAATATTTTCAAAGTTTCAAACATTTCTCTCAAAGAATATAGTGCACTATATTTTCCATGTATAACCAAATGTCATATTACAATTTTCTCTAAAACGGTATCTTTAAATTTTATGCTTAACATTGCTAAATATACAATAGTATATCTATGCCTTTTTAAAAATAAATTTCTAGATTAAAAGTTAATGTTGTAAATAGTTATATACAACCATATTTTTAGGTTTCACTTCACATTCAACAAGTTAAAAAATAAACACCCGAAAGCTCTTTAAATTTCTTTTTTTAAATTTAATTAAAAGAAATTTTAAAAATTCACTAAATATTATTTAAAAATATACTTTTGAACGTCTGAAGTGCAATTTATGTATTATGGAGTGTAACTGCTGCAGTAAATTGCATACTCTGTTGCAGTTCAAGTATTAAGATGCATACCTTCAATTATAAAACTATTAAGAAGTCTCTCATACTGCTTAATTAAACATGAATAACTACATTGTAGCATATATTACAGAGTTTCACATTTGTTGTGTATACATGTTATCATAAATAAATTTTATACATTTATTTTAGTTTGTTCCAATTTATTTGTAAATTTAAGTTTTGTGAATTAATATTCAATAATATTCTTTTATTAATAAAGAATTATGTAACTTATAATTTATGTTATGTAAAATGTGCATAGTGCTACCTGATAAATTTAGTATTTTGTTAGCATTATCAATTATACATTTTTGTTTGCGCATATAACTGATACAAATACAAATCTAGAAATTACTACTGATTATTTCTGTACAAAAATAAATAACTCCTAAATAAAAACTGTATACTTTTAGTTTGAGTATTGCTTAGTGAAATCACACACGTGAAGATTGTACAATTGTTACAATTGATGAAATTGTTATTTTATGAAAGATATTCTGATTTACTTAATGAATAACTTCTAAAATGATATAGTAAAAAATATTTAATAAAAATTGAAATATACAAATAGCCAATCATTTGTCATGGAAAACTATCTAAATTATTTCAGATTCAAATGTAATAATATTGTACTGATTTTTAAAGGATGTAAAGATCATCTGTGATAATGTGAGATGAGAATTTATTATGTTATATCATAAAGCATACTTTGATGATTTATACTTATGCTTAAATGTAGTTTAAACTTTAATTAGTCCATAAATAGTTTCAATTTTGTATAATTTCTGTAATAAAGTATGTAATAAACGCCTAAATTAATTTAAAACATTGAATGAATATTATTGAAGCGCTAGAATTCTAGATCACATTTCCAGATTTGGTGACTAAAACATTGTTACAATCCTATAAAATTGAAAAAGTTGCGTCAAAAATTTCTTACCATAATATAAACACACAATTGTCTAGTTTTTCTAAAAGGGAGGGGGGGGGGAGACTCGTGCACGTGGGAAAAAAACAGTTTATGTTCTAACGGCTAAATGTTTTTATTTTTAATTTTTATAAAGCAATATGTGTTTAGAAGTGATGATACGAACTAACAATATAGCAATACGTTTAAAAGGTGATAATACGATTGACACTTAATATTTCATCTTAATACACTTTTATTAGTTTGACCTGTATCTACAGATGCCGGATCTTTGAAATATAGCAAAACGGAACTGATCCGGGGCCCCGTCAACGAAGAGAAGAAATACCCTTCAGACCTGTTAATTAATATCCATTGAAGAACAAGACTCATTCCAGCAGCTACGTAATTCCCCGGCTCCAAATATCAAACTCAAAGAAAAATTCAACAATGAGTAAATGATAGTTTGAAAACTAAAAAAACACGCTATTATAGTAGATCAAACTGAAAAATGAAAAATAAATTATAGTTTTAAAAAAAACTAAAAAAAAACACGCTTTTGTAGTGAATCGAACTAAAAAGTAAAAAAAAAAAAATTTAGTATAAGAATAAAATGATTAAGGAGAAATTGAATGTCATTGGGGCAAAAACATGGGGTGCTTTTCAGTACATTTTTCAACCAAATCAGTCCTTCGGAATAGAAGAAATTATAATAATTAATATAGAGCAACCCCGCTTTTACCCCAATGACATTAATTTTCTCGTTCATCATTTTATTCTTATACTAAGAATTATCTTTTTACTTTTTAGTTCGATTCACTATAAAAGCGTGTTTTTTAGTTTTTTTTTAAACTGTAACTTATTTCTATATTTGTCCTCCAATCTGCGACAAAAAATAATTTTTAGTTGCAGGCAAGCTTATGATGCTATGTTCGTCGCAAAGATCCTTGATATGAATTCCTTTTTTTTTCCTTTTTTTTTTCTTTTCAGTGCAACTGAAATTTTCCTCAACAGACTTACTGTTTGCTCACAACTTCCAGACATGATCTCAAACCCTTTGCTCCTTATAAATCACGCATTCATATGTGGGGACAACTGTGTGAACGTCGTTTTGCAAAAATTCATATAAAACCATTTGCATGCTTTAACTTTTGATGCATTTATTTTTGTACCATTCTTTAACTCCATGGACTGGAACAAAACTCAAAAAAAATTTATATACTAATTTTAATGTTTTATTATTCAAGTATAACTAAAAATCTTTGATTAAAGTGATTTTTTTTAGTTTCAAAGTGGAATATGTGCTTGAATTTTTGACACGTAGTGTATATTTAAAGTTGAAAGAATCCAGTTAATAATGTTTGGGATTTTCCTTAAAAAATGTATTAATCAAGTTCAATATAAGTGGATGGTTTTAAAGTAAGATTTTAATAAATCAACGAAAAAAGCATATCTTGATTTTCTGCTTCCAACCTTCATATCCGTAATATACGGAGTTGTTCTGAGCTGAGCAGAAGAATTTCAGAAAATGAATTGTTACTATTGAAAAACTGGTGTTAAAATTAAATTGCTTTGTCAAAAAGTAGCAAGAGTAAAACATAACAATTCGTAGTTGAAAAGACAAAATGAAACTTAACAATTTTTAACGAATCGATTCCAACAGTTAAAGAGGTAACGGGTTCTATTCGGGTTCTTCTACTAATCCTCTTGGGGAAACTATTCTTTAAATGTGAGTTTAGTTTAGTTACCCTGAATAGTTCACAGCACCGAAGCACATCCACCTTCTAAGCAATCTGGCGACGATACACTTCTACCAGCGTTCGTATAACTTCTGGAAGCACTGTTGGAAGCCATTTTTCGCAACTTCCCGTTAGGTCCCCTACGATGCTCCTTTCATCTCATCTGATGACACAAAACAGCGTCCCTGTAAATGCTTTTTCATTGATGGGAACAGGTAAAAGTCAAGAGGGGTTAAGTTTGGTGAATAGATGGATTTGGAAGCACCTTAGTGTGAGTTTTGGCGAAGAAATCTTTTACCTATTGGGATCGATGTGCTGGTGCGTTGTCATGCAGAAGATACTAGTGGTCACTCTGCCAGAACTGAGGCCGCTTACGACGAATGGATTTCCTCAAACGACGTCTTCCAGAAGTGTGTATCTTCAGCGATTTGATCAAGTATTTGACGACGATATTTTCAAACACATTTAGAGATCAACGCAACATTTTTCACGCTCCGTGAAATCGGTCGCCTAACGTGTCCATCGTCTTCAATGGAATCTCGGTCCTCTTTAAGAAGCCGATGCCATTCGTAAGCCATGGATCACGCTGAGGTAGATTTGTCATGCACCTTACTTAGCATTTCCAAAGTCCCCACTGGTGTTTTACCTAAGAGTTGATAGAATTTAATTTTCAACGCTGTTCAAGAAATTCTATCTTTCTTACATCCCAGAGCAAAGCTAACTAGCTTCAGAAGGTAACAGCTGCGCGTGCGGTTCGGTCACATGACATAAACTCAACCTACCTTTCCAGGTAGAGGAGGGTTGGGAGAATCCATTTCAAGAGGTTTAAATTTAGGTACTTTCGTCATCTGCAACGGCCGCAGTCTCCGCATTTTTGGATCGTATAAAACGTATATCATTTATAAAGGGATAAATATAAATAAACGATTTTGCGATCATGCTGCTTCTTCCCTGAACCCTCTTACACCCGCGACCTTCAGATCTCTACAAAGTAGCTACTTAAAGGGGCATGGAAAAGCATTGAAGCGCTTCTTACACCAAAGAAATGAAACAAAGTTGAAATTGCTCAAGTTGCATTCTAAAGAAGTAATTAGATTAAACTTTCACAAAGGTCCTAAAATAGTTCTGTAACGTTGCATTCATCCGCATTAGTTAGTCTCTCAGAATACCCCTTTTTAATTCTTGAAAAAGAATTAATTAATTGTTAAGATTTTTCTTTTTCTAAATTACTAAATTCATAAATATTTTTCGATTCCTAATCTGTCAAGTTGTTTTACATTAGCTAGCTGAAAAGAATATGGAAAACTGGAAAAATGTTTGTGGTATATCAGTAAACATACTTTTTGGAGTTTTATACTGCATGAAAGGAGCAAGAAACTACTTTGTAAATTAAAAGGATGGGGAAAAAACACTTTTAAATTATATTAGTGTTTCATTAAGTCATAGTTTTAAAAAGTATTTATCTTTTTTTCTATCTTTAACTATACTTCTATAATATTCTTAGAAGATTATAATTATTTACGTATGATGTGTTTAGAAAAGGAACTTAAGGCAGTAAACTTATTATAATATATAAGTGTATAAGCTTTTTTTTGCACGAAGTCGAAAAAGTGTTTTGTATATATCTTGTTAGTAAATATTTTTTCATATGCAGATTAAATCATTTTTTAATCTGAAATCTTCCATAAAATGACTGAAAAATTTAAGAGTATTTTTAAAAAATGCAACGAAGTAAAAAGCACAAATATAGTTTAAACTAAAAAAATAGAATTTTTTTTTGAATGTTAAATGATTATAATGCTGATCACACCTATGTTAGCTTAAATTATGATTAAATGAAAAAAGTGATGTGGAATATTCTCAAAAATGTTTTATTCTCTTGCTTTACGACGTTTTTAGAAGTTACAGTTAAGATTAAGGCTTTCATAAAAGATGTATTATACACACACACAAGTTTTACAACACCACACTTAGCAAAAATTTAAGATACTCCTATTTTCTCATCATTTGTGGATTTTAGAAAAACGAATGATGATAAAATTGTCTTTATCAAAAAATCTGAAATTTCAAAGAGAATAATCAATCATGTATGACTCGTTAAACCCTCTATTTATACAGAATAGTGATCTCTTAATTATACACCATTGAGATTAGAAAAAAAAACGTGTTTCCAATAAAAGCGAAAGAAGAAATTAATTGAATTTCATACAATTTATGCATTTTAATGAGCAAAATTTCTATACTATTGCCCATTTATTTATGAAAAAACAACAAAATATAGTTGACTGACAAAATTGAATAATGAAATATATATATATATATATTTCGTTCTTGTTCAACAATCATCTTTAATAGGAAAAATGATTGATTCGGCCAACTTTATTTCATTGATGAATGAATGAATTATAATTAATGAGTATTTCCACATTCAAAAGTTCATGAGGAATAGAAAAATTTATAATATATCCTATTTCTCTCTCTCCCTAAATACTTTTTTAAAAAAAACTCTCTGCATGCCTATATTTATTGGAAATTGTATTTTGATGCGTTTTGAAATAAGCATTTATACATAAATATATAGAAAAAATTTTCTATTAATTTTTTTAAATTTCCTTTCGAGAGATCTTATGTAATTTATGGTGGTCTTGAGCCCTTCAAGACATCGTGTGATAAATATTTTTTTAGTTTACCCGCCTAACGAAAAATATATCCTTTTAACCACAACTTTATCTCCTCAAAAACTACCACGTTGGCACAATTGTTGAATTTCTTACGTGTGTTGAGGTACTAAAATGATCTTGAAGTATTCACTGTATTAATTTAGATTTTTTTTACTGGTTTTGGTTTGTGGATTCATATTTTTATATGCATTGGGGGGGGGGAGCGTAGGTAGCCTAATGGTTAGAGCATGAAACTCCAGACCAGAAGGAATGGGTTCGATACTCATGCCACCAAATATCTCCGAGTACACACGGAGTACGTGCTCGTTAAATCAGTGGGTCCGAATGATGTCGCCATATATCGTGTTGTACTTATCAAAATTGTACTGTCACCTTCATGGGGCTCAAAGCGTAGGCTAACGACAGGCATAAAATTTTAGCCCTTAGCCGCAATGAATTTCGTGGACTTGATCTGATGTTACTGTCGATCAGGTGGCATAAGCAACAACATATGTATTTGGTATTGGAAATTATTTTATGGTATTTTAAGTAGAAATAATTTAGTATTATATTTATAATCTTATAGTATTTTCAAAAACATATCCCTACAGTATGTGTACTCTTCTTTTCTCCTCAGTTGTAGAGGAAAATATAGGGAAAGGTTGGTTGGCCTTAAAACTATATTTAACTTTAACCTATCAATTTTTTTGATTCTAAGGCTAAGAAATTCTTATTATGCTACTGTTGCTATCTTATTTTGACCTATACCGTCTTGTTATATTATTTCTAATTTTTGTTAAGTTTCATTTAAATTAAATTTAGGGTGATACAGCTGAATCTCCATATAACGAGCCTTTATATTGCGAATTTTGTCCTGGAAACAAGAACATTTCACGATTTTCTTCGTAAAATACTCTCCTAATAGCGAAGTGCATTTTCTAAATAACGAATTTTTTTTCTTGTGATTCAATTTTTCTCTCCCTATTTTTAAAATATATATTTCTGGATATTTCAAGTTATTATTTCTTTTATTTTATTTTATGGTGGTCATAAACCTTGAACTGGTTTTATTAGGTGCCTTACTCGAAGAGAGCAGCAGAATTCTGGGCGTTTCATCTAAGAAATGCAACCTTTAATCCCCCCCCCTCATTGTCCAGTTCACTAGAAATATCTTCATTATTCCATTTCACCCTCTGAGGAGTTGTCTCGTGTCCTTGAACTAGTCTCCGTTCATTCGTAATGGTTACTTCGTTTCTTGTAGCTCGAAAATGTCAAAACGTAAGTGCTTGAGCTTTAAACAAAAACATTTACTTCTTCAGGAACTGGACAAAGGCATCGAGAAAAAGCATATTGCTTTAAAATTTGGTATTCCTTCAAACAGCTTATCTATTATAAAAAATCGAGATAAGTTAAGAAATTACGATTCCTCGAATTCCAGTTCAAAACGTTTAAGAACATATATCTGTGAAGATATCGACGCGGCAGTTTTTGAAGTGGATACACACAATACGAGATAAAAATGTTCCGATTTCTGGACCTTTCGTAACTGAGAAAACTCTTCAATTTGCGAAGACATTGGGATACAACCAATTTCTAAGTATCAATGGATGGCTGGGAAAATTTAAATAATGACACGGAAAAATAAGCCTGAAAGGATTTTTGGTGCATTGCAAAAATGTGAGGCGTATATATTATGAACCAAAACATTTTTTCAAACTAAAAAACTCAAAAAAAATAACCCTCTATCTATCGACGGTACTTATAAGTACCTCTCACTTTAAAGTTACATAGAATAACCATTTTTACGAATACTCTGACGATACTTATCAGGAATATTCTTTTAAATCCCCTTTTCTAAGATATATGACAGCACGGGTTCTTTGATGATTATTTTAACGGGGAAGGCGAATAGTTATATTGCAGAAATTGCGTTTTCAGCTGACATTTTCATCGGATGCGAAGATTGTCATTTTTGTTCCGAAAAAGTAGTTAATGTCAAAAGGTGTCTTTTTTTGTATGTTAATGAAGACCTTACAAAATGATTTGACTTTTTATTTTAAGTGAACAGTAAATATAATTAATTTTACAGTTGAATATCTTTAATTAACTAATTATCTCTAACGGATTAAATTTCCCGAAATTGAGTATTTTGTTTATGTATATCCCTTAATTTTCAATTTAGTAATTAAAAAATAATGTTGAATGAAAAAAACTGTTAAATTTAAGGACGCATATAGTAATGTATGTTTAAAATTACTTGTATATTTTAATGTCCTTGCAATTCATTAATTTAAATATAAAATTATTTTTTTTAATGTTGAAAGTACAGTATATTTCTCGACATTTTTTTAACTTGTTTTCCTTGCAATTTTTCTGTTTTTGATGGGTAAGATTTATAAAATAAATAGTTATTGATTTACAAAAAGGTATGAATAATTACTTTTTTTAATATTTAGTGTTCATGAATTTAAAATTTGTTTTATGTGGTTTATAATGTGTATTGAAAGGTGAACCTCTATAAAACGAATTTTCCATATAACGAACTTTTGTCGGGATTTAGCGACTTCGGTAGAGGTCCGACTGTATATATAAATATACATATATAGTAACATCTATGAAGCAAATTTTCTTGATATAGAAATTAAATTAAAAGATAATGAAATAAGTTACTAATATTTATGACAAACGAGAAGACTTTAAATTCAATATTATAAAAGTACCACATTGGGAGAGTAATATACATGTTTCTATATTCAGAATATTGTTTTTAATTACATACAATGCAATAAATTTCTAGTTTCAAATAAATCAGAAAAATAAGAAACTATGAATATTTTACTAAATACTGCTTAATTCAAAAACACCCAATATATGTTATTAATAGTTATTTGAATAAAGAAATTCTAAATAGTAAGGATTAAAATTCCTTAATTTATTAATAGTTTATTATTATAAATTTATTATTTTTCCTAAATAGTTAGTTTCCTTTTAAATTCTAATTTAAGATAAAACTACTTATTCTCTTAGTTTTTTTCTTTTTTTTAAAATCATATATAACCTTAGTGTCCCTAAAGTAATGGTAGTATGTTTACAATTCTTAATTTTTTTATTTCTATTCTTTCCATACTTTTGCTAAGTGTTAATATTCAGCCATTCCTATTTTTTGAATTTGCATTTCGGTCTAGAATCCGGCAATAACTTGTTTATTGTATTCAGATTTGGCGAGGACCCTGCATTTTTGAATGTAATTTTTAGGTAAGTTACCTCTTTCTCATAATGGATTTAAATTTTCTATCCATTATTTTCGATAGGTTTTTGTTCAGTATTATTAACAGAAAGGGGAAAGTTTGGCTGGCCGCAAAACATGCTCAACCCCATTTTTATGTAAATTATTTTATATATAAGCTGTCCTAAATCAGCAATGTTTATAATACTGTAGTATCCATACTTTTATATATTTTTTTATATTTAACTCTATTGTTTTAATTTTTCATATATCCTTTTTAAAATCTATTGTCTGGTTATCTTGCAATATGAATTTTTTTCAGTTTTGATTAATGTTTATTCATCTCTCTCCTGTAGAGAAATTTTGACTATATATATATATATATATATATTAAGATACTAGTTTTTTTACAGAACAAGTTGTGAGTTAAAATAAGAAAAAATTATTTGAGTAATTAGAAGATATTTTATAAAATCTGTCAGTATTCACTTGTTTCAGTCTGTCTCTAGTATTTTCACACATACTTAAAATGCTTTTGTATGTTTATCTGATTGTAATATCTGGTATTGAAAATAAGCTAACTGAATACTGAGACTTTTGAATTCTTCGTAAAATTGTAATATTTTTCATTCTCTATAATGCTTGGATATGCGGAAAAAGCTGAAGATATATTTGAACAAAGAAATAAAAAAAGAATTGCAATTTTTTCGATTTATTGCGACACGATTTCTATTTCTGTATATGTTTCACGCAGAAAATTTTCTTTCTTTGATGAAACTTCAACCTTTTTCATTTTAAAACGAATTTTTGATAAGTTTTTCAGCATTATTCAATATCAAGAATTTTTTTTCGTTACTTCAGTTTCTTACCAAAAGCGGTATTCTTCCTTTGGTAAATGAAAAGTAAATCGAAAAAGTCTCGTGCATGCTAATAAAAAAAAACAGCATACCCAGAATATATGTTCATTCCATTCTTCAAGAGATACAAATCCCCTATGGGTTTTCTTTTTATCAAATGCCGTATCTTTTGATCTCCACATGTGCATATATTCTTCATGTTGAGATGTTTGAAATCAAATACGCTTTCCGAAGTTAAATGAAATTGCATTTTGTAAGTGTTCAAATGTACCAAAAATGTAGTGATTTCACTCAATTTAGCAAATATTTTCTTATTTGAACAAAAAGTTTGAATAATGGAACATTTTTCAGATGAATAATATTTTAATAATGATAAAACTTTAATATTAATAATACACATTCGAAATCATTGCGCAATAATTATACATAAATATTAGTGCAATAAATTTTCTTTAGATTGATGAAGATAAGAAACAAGATGAGTGATTAATGAATATTTGATTGATTGGATACGTATTTAAAAATAATTCGTTAAACCCTTTCTTTATCTTTTTAAATTAAAAAGTTATCAAAAATTTTAAATTATCTTTTGTCTATTAAATGTCACTTGCGTTGAATATTAATTAGTCTAGACGCTGTATTTTAGTTTTCTGCTTACAAATGTTAAATGCATTTGATTGATGGCTCAAAATTTTTTAATCCATAACAATATATTACGAAATTTTGAAATATGATAAACTTATATATAATTATTATTATTTTAAATTTTTTCTTGTTGTAATAAAGAAAAATTAGCTTCACAAAGTTTAATAAATACTTCGATATAAATGCAAGGAGTTTCGAAAGAAAAACTATTTTAATAGAATGGGATTTATAAAAATAACGCTATGTAATAATTCATCTTATTGGTAATTTATATAAATGATTTCCTGGTCAAAATAAATTCGCTTTGTTACGTAAACTTCTTTATATTATCAGTATAAAAAAGAGATGAAAATCTTTAATAAAAAACTATGTAAAATGCAAATTATAATGAAAATTAATAAAAATATCAATTGTAACGTAAACATATTAAATTCCAGAAGTAAAATAGTCCAATGGTTTGATCAATATGCTCCGAATTAAATTTGAAACTAATGTAAAAATTTGACGTTAAAAAATTCAAAGTGGAAATATTTTTTGTAACCTATTTTTTTCCCTTCCTTTCTTCCTTTTCCCTTTTTTTGTTACTTACTACTTATTTAAGATCTCATTAAGACAATCTTATACCCAAATTTATTTTTTGTAATCGTACAATCATATTCATAATTTTCAAATAAAATTATTTCCAAGCTTTAGAAGTCCTTTATTAGTCATTATGCAAAGAATTGCTAGAATTATGCAAATATATCTTTAAAATATCAAATCTAAGAAAAATAACACAATATTATTTAGCATAACTTATTAAAACCAGCTAATTTTAAATATTAAGATAAATTTGGAAAAAAAGAGAAATGAGCCTTACAGTAGTCACATATGATGTGTAACATCTGACATGTTATCGTGGTAAATACGCAATAGTGATTTTAATCCTGAAAAAACGCATCGGGTATGATTGGAAATAATTTTCTATCGAACAAATATATCTTTAATGAAAATTTTATTTAATTAACGCAAGAAGTAATGCAATTTTTTATCAAAAATATTTATTCTTGTTCAATTTGGGGAAGAGCGGAGACAATAGATTTATGAAAACTAAAATATGACACATATACTTGTGATTTCAAAGTATTTTGAAAATCGTTGAAAAACAGCGCCAATAAAACAGCGTCACTGTTAGTTGTCGAAACATTTCGATTTGTGTTCATGTCGAGCTTGAGTTCATCTTTCAGAACAGCTATGAGAGTCTCAGCTTCTGGCAAACTGAAGTTGACGTTAAAATCACCATTCAAAATCATGGGAAGTGAATGAGTTTTTTTTAAAAAAAAGAGCAAAACCTCCTTCGGTATACGGTAAAAGTACAAAATGCAGGAAATCTTTCATTTTTTTAACTGTTTGATTCGGAGAAATGTATGCTACCACCGAAATGACTGTTTGTCCATTTTCAAATAAGCATTCTGCAGCATATATGTCCCCAATATATTGACTAAAAATACCCAGTCCACTTGTTTGACGATCAATAATGTCCATATATTACTTACTCGTATTTTTTTAAGAATGATGATTTTTGTCAGACGCTTAACAGTAAATATGGTTATTAATATAGTTAACACAAATAAATATAACTTCAGATTTCATACACAACGAGCCCTGACACTTTGATAATTGAGCGTAAAAATCGCAAGTTTATTCTGGATGAAGTCTAATATAATAAGACTTGCTGGTATGTGCGAAGTGGATTTAGATTCAAGTAAACGAAACCGAGTTTTTGAATTCCAATCTTTTCAAATGCTAAATTTAACAATATAAAACAAAATGCTGGCGGCTTGAGTGCTACTAAAGTTGGACCCCAATACGAGGGTAGCGAAGATATACCATCAAGCGCATGTTTAAAAATTAGAAATATTATATTAGAGAAAATATCAAAAATACCCGTTTACTTAATTAGTTAGTTTTTTTAATCGAGAAATCTTTTTTGATCACAATTAAACATTTTATATTGACCGCGACCGGAATTAACCTCAAAGTATGAAAAGGATTTTCACTAAAATATTTATTCAAATAATTCCATATTACTTACTCGTATTTTTTTAAGAATGATGAACTTTGTCAGACGCTTAACAGGAAATATAATTATTAATATATAGTTTACATATATATAAATATATCCTCAGAGAGAGAGAGAGAGAGAGATTTCACACACAACGAGCCCTCAGGCTTTGACAATTGAGTATAATTTGCAAGCTCATTCTGAATGAAGTTCAATAAGACTTGCTGGTATGAGCGAAGTGGATTTCAAGTCATGAAAACGAAATCGAGTTTTTGAATTCGAATCTTTTGAAATGCTACATTTAACAATATAAAAAAGCTGCCGGCTTGATGACTACTAGAGTTGAACCCCGAAGCGAGGGTATAGAAGAGACACCACCAAGCGCGCTGATTGGTCAAATCAAACAGCTCGCTCTTCCCCGGCTTGATGGCTAGTAGAGTTGGACCCTGAGCGAGGGTAGCGAAGAGACACCACCAAGCGCGCTTATTGGTCAAATCAAACAGCGCGCGCTTCCCCGACTTCCTGTTACGCATTTCCGTCCCTTTTCATGAAATCACTCCAACAGTTATCCAGCAACCAAGAGTAAAGATGTTACACATCAGTAAAGTGCTAATCTATAACAAATAATTTTTTTTTATAAAATCTAAAAAAAATTTCAGAAATCATGTAAAATTACCATTAGAACTTGAATACTAATTTTATGTATTTTAGAACCTTTTCTGAACTTTCATCCCTTTTAAAACTTAGTGGAATATGCTTCTTTTAATGCAATTTTGTTACATTTTGATCGAATCAGTTCCTTAGGTGTGTAAGATTCTAAATATTTGAATGATCATTTGTTATTTGATCATTGAGGTATTTATATCTGCGAAATAAGATTAAAATGCTGAAATGTTTTATAATTAATCTATTGTA
Organism: Trichonephila clavata; assembly: GCA_019973975.1. Classification (NCBI taxonomy): domain Eukaryota; kingdom Metazoa; phylum Arthropoda; class Arachnida; order Araneae; family Nephilidae; genus Trichonephila; species Trichonephila clavata. The sequence goes on from BMAO01036184.1 coordinate 215,649, forward strand.
ATCATTGAACTATTCCTTAGAAATAAGATGAAAAAATAATCTTAAGTATCTCTAATTTTAAGAATTGTAGCGTATTTTAAGATTTCTAGTTTTGGATACGAGAACCACCACGTATTATTAAATCATGGTTGTTATATAATCAAAGTAGACTTTTTTTTTATTTTCCTGTGACTGTAGAGGCTTAGTTTGTTGCATCAATGTAAGTAATTCCTATAAGTAATTTTATTTTAAAAATTACTTCTGATTAACGACTCGAAATAAAAAACACTTTGATTTTGAGAGCATTATAATGTTTAAGCGTACTTATAGTTTCTTAAAAATTGAGTTATGTTGAAAAATTTTATTGATCAAACCCCTGTTTTTCTAAAGAAGTATTGGGATGGCACAATATATATTCAAGAATTTTCAAAAATTTCTGCTTAGAAAATTGAAGGAAGGAATCAACTGTAATTACTCAGTTTATATTTTTGAAAAAAATACCTTCTGAAATGTTTTTTGCAAGGCATATTTTTTATTTGAAACTTGGATATAATGACAACTTGTTTTAAAGCAGGGTTCGACAAACTTGTCCATGGGTACGGGCTACTTCTAATTTTTCCAAAGTGTTGCAGTCCACCCGGTGGAGTAGGTGTAATGAGCAAAGAAAATGGTCCATAATATTTATTATAACTTAATAATAAATGCACCGAATATGTACTAACCTACATAAGAAAACATAACTACAATAAAGTAAAATACATTTTTAAGACCATGTATAAAGCAAAACGCAAGATGAAAACATAATAATTAATATCAAATGATGCATTTGTTACTAAAAAATTCAAAATACGTTAAAAAATAAAAACATTTTCATCCAAAATTAGTGCTTATAGTTATAATCAGTTGAAGACTTAGTCTGCATACTGTCAGCCAATTTTGAACATTTTGGTTTATATTTACTAACTGCTAATATTCAGATGATCCACCAGTTGACCATGATTGACTTAATACCCACCTCTGCTTTATAGTATTTTAAAGGAAGCATTTAAAAAAGAGCAATTTCTTCGAATACAATTTAGTTACTTAAATTGAAAATATTTCTGCAGCCTTAGACTAAATATTCTGTCGTCTTTAGCACCTGGACTTTTTGGTATAATGAGATGTTTAAATATCAAAAATGCTCCTTACAATAAAACTTAGAAGTTTCTGGAAATTCAGTAAAGCAATATTTTTTTCGAAATTACAAACAAGACTGAAATGTTAAGGATTGTTCATTATTTTCGGATCTTAAAAACACACGTGTATATAAAAGGCAGAATATTAATGAATATTAAATTTCTTTATTCCCACATATAAACAAAAAATCCATTGTGACTTTTAAACATAAGTATGATAGTAACACAATTTATTTGTGTATAAAATTATTCGATCTATAGGAATATTTAAAAGCCATGAATGATTTTAAAAAATGATATATAATTTTTTTTCATTTTTTGAAGACTTCAAAGGTATGTAATAAGTTTAAAAATACAATCAATAGTGAGTTATATCACACGTATTTTCAAGCTAACCTCTGGAGCTACTTAGCTATGATAGGAGCACTTCGCCTAGTGAAGGAGCCTTGATCTATGTATATATATATATATATAAATAACTGTTACTATTTAAGTATAAGTGTAGCAAATGAAAAAGAGGAATAATAGAGAAATGAGAAATTATAGAAGTGATATATCCTTCAAAAGACCTCAAAAGTTAAAAGATTAAAATCGCTTTCGCATGGCTAACGAAAAATGTTTAAAAAACAAACGAAACAGATTTTTCTGAGCTACATTTTTTCCCGAGACCAGTGGATCCGTATATAAGACGGCCTCAGTACAAAGTTTCGTAATTTTTTGGCTTACACACGAAAATATTGTTATAAACCGAGAGGTATGTTATTTATTTTTATTCTTTCAGAGGAAATGGACAAAAGTAAAACCATTATTCATGCTTGCTATGAACAACATTCCAACTAATTAGCTTTGTTAACACTGTAAAAATGAATTTAAAAAGTTTCAATAAGTTTGTTGATTACCATATATTATGGTTCATTATTATCTTAAGCTTCAACTATCTACATTCATAAATTTATAAATTAAAATTTTTGATTCATAGACATCATATCTCAGCTACTTTTTTTTATCTACTTATCGCAATTTTAAATAGAAAATAATGTATCTGCTCCATAGTATTCTTTTAAAATATTGGTTAATATTTATATCACAAAATTTTAAATAAAAACAATAGTAGAAATTTACTTTAGATTCTCACATATTTAATATATTTCAATTATTCTATTAAACGTACAAATGAAGCGAATAAAATCTTTTTATAGAATTTTTGATTTGCTTTTTTATGCTAATAAATATTTTGACTAGTATCAGTTTGACTCTGGTACTCTCGGCAAAATGAAATCATGGCAATATTTAGCATTCGGTGAGAGCTTGAATTAAAATGAATTTGAGCGTCCAAATTTGGTAACGAGGCCACCACTAGATGATGCCACATGAAATGGCTATCACGTTTGGGGACTTCCCGTGTCTGCAAAGGCTGAGTTGCTAAAATGTACCCCCTTTAAACTATTCTTAAGGATTCAATGAGTACATATGTGACAAAATTAATTTTACTGATAAAACTTACGAAATGTATGACTATCAAATCAAATATAATATTTATACTTTATATATTACATGAAACTTATTAAATATATAAATCTCGATCTGTTCAATTTCATACATTGTGTTACTTGTTAAAGAGAATTTTTTTTTCTGAAACTTTATTGTAAAAACTTTAACAGCATGCGAATGATAAGGATCTTTTCTCTTCATGTTTATTTCATGACATCAAATGTTTAAATATTTCGTTTTAAATTTATGTCTTTATTTAGCAAAAATGCATTTTATTTCATGCTACTTGGACAATACCAAAAATTACTTACTCTTAAACCTCAATTGTTAACGTTATATTTTTTTTAAAAAATCATAATACTTTTTTCCCATCAATAAAATGTCAAATATACAAATCCATGCAACCCCATTTCGGTTAACAACGTTTCTTTATCAAATATTGGTTAATCGGATATTGAGTAATCAGTCTAGACAATTGTTGATTGTTCCTCTTTGTTCCAATTGTTTGCAATTTTCTTCTGTATGCTTTATTTCTCAGTCATGATTTATTGTAAACTATTATTTCTTCTGTACATAGCAAAAGTATATAATTGAAATATAATGAAACACTTTTTCATATTAGTTTCTATAGACTTTTGTCAATGTACTCTATACCTTGCACATGCATTAAACACAAGACTTATTCTCAATTTAATGATTTCAAGAATTTAATATTGTAACTTTACATTTAGATTGATATTAGTTCCACAACACATTTATAATACAGTTGAAACAGTAGATTTTTTTAAGTATGTTTTTATCATTTCGAAAATCGTGATGTTTGCTTATCACTATAATTTACGTCTTTTAAGATATAATATTTATTTTGAGATTAAACTATCATTTTCTGTTAAAATTACTGCTCAATGTTTCAATAAATATTGTTTCGGATTTCTAGCACTCTTTTATCTTCTACTAAGAGAAGTACTATGATTTGTTTTCTTCAGTTGAATTAATTTCGCATTAGAGTATCAAATTGAGATAGTAACGAAATTTTAAACACCTATCGAATAATGTAGAAAACATCTGTGTTCTGATGCCTTCTTTTATAAATATTCTACATAGTCTTACACGAGGACAAGAGTTATTTAGTGCAATCAAATTTCGTTCGTTCGTGTTACGAAATGGCAATATATCATTGCATATAATTTTTTCAGGATGACGGTTTTTCTGATGTGACACCAGAGCACAATGTTTAGTTTATTGATCAATTTTGTCCATTTTCGCACAAATTAATTTCTTATAAAAATAAAAAATTTTATTTTAAGTAAACGAGGCTCTCCTTTTTTATAAACATTATTAACATTTTTCCTTTTTATATATTCTTAAAATTATGTACTAAATTCATAATACATTGTGTGTTGCAATAATTCCAGACTAAATTAATAATTCACATTGTATTGGTCTAACAAATTTAATACATAATTTAATTTCTTATGCTATTATTTTACAGTGGGAAAATTTATAGTGCTTCGTTCTTTTATAAACGCAATTTAATCTCTGTATAATTCATCAGTTTTTGAATAATTTATAATGATAATTTGTTCTAAGTTTGTTAGAAATGAAATCAGAATTAAAATTGTATGACCTTTCGGTACATGAAAGAGTTTGTTTCGTAGCTGCTCTACAATTTATAGAATAATTCATTATTATTATATTTATGATATTATAAAAACATAATATTAATCACGAGAACAAATATATAACATCAATCTCTTAAATTAGTTAGTAGTGATATTTGTTAAAAATACCAATGCAAACTATTTTAATTGTGTTTTATTTCTAAACACAATTAATTTTTATTTCTAACACACATGACGTAAAATACAAAGTGAAATACCTCATATAATTTCCTCCTTTAGTCAACATATGGCAGTACCTGTCCATGAAAACGATTTTTAGTAGCGTCTCTGAATTAAAACAAGATGTGTGTACGTCATTGAAGTAAGTATTTTTTTTCTTACTAATATATACATATTAAACTATTTTTAAAGTATGCTTTTTCTTTGTATATGTAATTTTCACTAGTTAACAGCAAAAAAAGAAATTTTTAGTGAAATATTAAAGCATAATGACTTATGAAATTTGTCTGTAGCACTTGTGATACAATGGGACCCAAGCACTCATAAACATACTTTTTAAGTCAATTTTGTTTTAATTTTTTAGTTATATTTTGGGGGATTTGAAGATTGAAAGAAATATTTCTTGAGTTAAAATCTTTAGTTGAGGTGTTTGCTTTTCATTTTTACCCATTTTTTACTGATAATTTTTTATTTAATAAGTATTCTTTTTATTGAAATATTGGACATCAGATGAAATTTTAGATCTGATGAATCGCGATGATTCTGATTTGAGTTCAATTTCAGGAATGAGAAGTGCTCGGCCTTAACAACTGTGCATTGTACAGATTTCAAGGTTTTGTTATGTCTTATAACTCTTGGAAGTGGTTTCAAGAATATAAAAAGTAATGTTATTGTAAAAATACTAGAAATATATATAATAATATTACTATAGTACTTAAAACGCCAATAAAACTTAATTTTCATCTTGAATTTAGGGATTGTATGCATTGTCTGATTAAAAATTAAGATTAAATTAATTACTTGAATCTTGCTTAATGCTTAAAGAAATACTGATTGTAGTGTCTTGTTCTTGATGTATCACATACATCCCTTCTAGCTTCTATAAATTTTAAAAAAAAATTATTGCAGTTTTCTACATCAGAGTGATTAAAACAGCTATTTAAGTACCTCTAACAAAATATCTAGCTTTTATTTTTGTCTCGGATCTGAGGAGGTTATGCCTAAATGTTTTTCAAACATAGTTGAAATTCTTCATTCATTTTTTTCTTAAACTGTTATGTGTGTATTTTCTGCTGAAGGGAATGGTTAAGATCTTTTAAAAAAAGCTGAACTCCACTTCACTGCCCTAAGTCAAAGACAGCTTTAAAAAAACATAATAGTTTTCCATTCCTGCCCATTGTTTTTCTTCGTGAATAGGTTTCTTATTCTTGGTTCCCTATTTCAGAATTTAAGCTTTCTCTGATTTATAGAACATTCAACCCATTCACTATTTTTGTATTGTTTATTCTATATATAGTCAATTCATATGTAGCATATGCATACAAGAATACCTCACATGTAGCGGCTTCAATCAGTAGTACAGACCAATGTTATAGTAAGGTTAATAATGTAATAAATTTCTATAAGATCTGACTGAGATTCACTACAGAAAAAATTTGCACCAACATGCTCCAATTATAATAATATTGCCAAAATGAATCGTTCTAATTAATTAAGACTAGGAACAATAATAAGTGTATGCGTCGATCACTGCCAGAGAAGGCCCGTGACACATACATTCCACTAACGTAACGTGACTTCAATGTTTAGGATCGTCTCATCGCGTCTCGATGGTTTATACTTGCCATCTGATTCGATTCACATATTCGTTTTCAAGCAAAGTTACGATCCGTAATAGCGTTTTATATTCCATTTATAATGAATGTAATAATAAATAAAACAAACCGAAACGATAAATAAAACAAATGGAAACTTTTTAATTTGCGAGAAAAGCTTAAAGTTTTTAAAATGCATGACAATGGAGCATCATTTGCCACGATATCAAGAGGTAAAAAATAGTGAATGCTCGGTTTGAAAGACTGTGGAAGATAAAGAAAAATAGGAAGAGTATATGGAATGAAATACAAGAATATGGAATAAATAATTTATCATCCGATAAACTCGCATGTCAAAGATCTTTTTAGCGCGTATTTCACGTAGTGTAAAAAAAGCGCTATAAGGACGCAACTTTCGTCTTCGTCCTCGTCCTCGTATTCGTTCCATATTTTGTCGTACCTTTTTCTCAGCCAATAATTAACCAATTGACCTCGAGTTTTCGGAATTTGGTCGCATTTGTGCCCTAGATGAGCCGAATCATATTTAAGTTTAATAATTTTAAAAAAATTTTAAATTTTTTTTAAAATTATTTTTAAATTTTTGTTTTAAGTATAGTACTACTTTCTGTTAGTAAAAAGTTTATTAGTTGCATTATTGTAAAATACAACATGTGAAAAACGCGCTAAAATTACTTGGCCATGCCAATGATTGATATCTTGTTTTTTTTTTTTTTATATTTAATCTGGAAATGCTTCTTTCACGTTAGATTGAGGACTGTGAACAAAAACGAATTCCTTTTTGTCAACTAGAAATGCAAGCAGAAGTACTAAGTTTTTTTCGAGCACTAAAAGAAAAATACCCTGAAAACAAAACTAATGAAAATTTATAAGAAAGTCGTTGGTGGTTCTTTCGCTTTGAAAATATCTCAAGGATTCATGATATTCCCGTGGTGGACGAAAATTCAACTGCTGATAAAAAGAAATGTCAAAATGTCTGGAACTAAAGCAAATTATCAAAGAAAGGACCTTGATAAACAAATTCTCTACTTTCACTGGACAGTATAGTACTGAAAAAGGCTATCTTCTGGAATTTAACTTTTGAAAAACTTTCGAGGAATCAGTTAACCTTACTAAGTAAAATATTCTTCCTGTACACTGTACACACACATATACTGTGTGTGTGTAAATGTAAGTATCCAAAATATAGGCTCTGACATCCTTCCGTGAATAAAATCATTCAACTGAGATTAAACTTTTGACAGCATCTGAGATATGAAAAATGACACATTCAAAGGGAAAATAAAATACGCTAGGCTTCTTTCTTTCACTAAAAGGCTGAGAACACGATTTTCCTTTTACGAATAAATCTGGAAATTAAATATTCTCATATTATTACGCGAAAAAATTAATTTTAGGAAGTATTAAAGTATTCTGTGTAACAAAGTTATTGAAAAAGAATCCATTTTAATTTTGAAAACCTTAATGAAAAATATGATAATTTTTTATATGAAGGTTCCGTTAAAGAGTATATATTGAAGGCAAGATTTTTTTAAAAAGCTTTTGAATTCATTTTTTCTTACGTATTTTAAGTAACATTAGGTATATAAATCGGAAATGCTATGCAAATTGGAAAATGTTGCAATTTTATTTTTTAATCTATTGTTGCTAACAGTTAAAATGTGTTCAATGTGTCTCTTAAAATGTGTTTTGCTAGATATTTAGATGAGATTCTTTCTCTCTTAATAAAGCGTGCAGTAAATATATTTTAATTAACATTAGTTTTATCTATATAAAACACATACCATTAATTATGTTATTAGTTATGCATAAATGAAACACACTACGTCACTGATAATACATTATATAATATTAGTTATATTTTTGTAAATAAAAACATAATATTAATTACAACATTTTTTTTTCTTATTAAATACAGCGTTTCAGATAAAAATGAGAATATATGTAATTTAGAAAGGAGAATTTATTTAAATGAGAATATACATAATAATTCGTACAAACGATCATTTTATCAAGGGACAAATAAAAAAAAGAAAGAAAAATCTATCCACATGGAACACCTACATATTAAGGCGGCCAAAAATTAAGAAAAACTCTAAATTAATAAAACTTCTAAATATGGTTTTCCCCGGGAGAAGGAACGCACTCGATACTAGCGTTAATGGTCACTCGAAGTCACCCTAATACTTTTGTTATAAATATTTTTATTGCACACGACAAAAATCGTTATTCCAGTGAATAATTTAATTAAGAGAAAATACACTTCTATCTAATTTTAAGGACTTTTCAATTCTTCTTCGATAGTTTGAGAAAAAATATCAAACTGAACCAGGAAGTTTCAAATGAGCGTGACTTTACTTAAGAACACAAATCATGGACACTTTTCGCTAAGATTATATGAATGTTATTTGATGCAAAAATCTCATATTTTATTCAAGTTATTGTAGTTTTAATGTCCTTTGATGATCGACTAAAAGTATGTAGAACTGTTTCTTCCTTCTGTCTTTTTGTCAGGGCGAAGTATGTCTTGTGGTACACTTGTGGCCTCATATTTTTCTTGGCGGACGTCTTGAGAAAAAATTAAAAAATTTTCCTTTCAACTCGAACGTTTCATGTCCATAGCTTTTCTCAAATTTACTTTCGCTATCCTGATTAATATGCATTAGTTCAACAGGTTGTTTCCTTGCATGATCAGTTTGATCTTTCTTCAATAGAGATCACAGAGGCTAATTCCTTTTTTTCTTTATTCTGCTCATTTACATTTATAAACCATAATAAGTCGTACAACACAACATTCAAAACCCCTAAGTGGTTCACAGGGGAAAAATGTAGCATGTTCATAGAAAATATTTTGGAAAAAAGGGGTCGCGTGGGGAACTCAATCAAACCAAGTTCCTTAAGATTGTAAAAATACGTTTGCTGAACCTAAAAAAGAGGGAAATATGTGACAAAAACAATGTTGTTCTCCAGAAGACTTTCATGTAGGAGTATACTGCCAAGATCATTGGTAACAAATAAACAGTTTTCATAGAATTAACGATTTCTGGTTAAAATATTCTTGAAAATATTGCTTTCATTAGTGTAGTTATCGATAAATATTTATGCAAGAAAATACACTCATGTCCATAAGGAAGGTCACAAACATGTTTTTCGACATAATTCTAAATTGCCTATAGTAAAATTGATTGTGTATTATACGTTTTAAATAAGGAGTGGTGCCAAATCAACTTTCAGTCTAAGAAAAGTTGTTTTACTTTAGTTTTTGCAGAACTACTGAATTTACCATGTAGGATTTTTGCCTGGAGTTTTGTGAATATTGCTTTAAAACAAACCAGTTAGACTGGTGCAGTGAGAATGACTTATCATAATCGTTTAGATTATTCCTTTTGATAGAGAACCATTGGCACATGAAGCTAGCAAGTGAGAAGTTGAAGCATCTGAAAGGTTAGAAAGGGCACCGAAAGTTGTCTTCCGGCAGTGGAATCAGTTCCAAATAAGTGGTACTATATTTAGGCCGCTGCAAAGCATTAAGCGCACTACCTCATAGGCAGACAAAGGTTCCTCATTTTACTCTTGACCTTGCTGCTGTGTCTGGAAGAAGAATTTCCGGTAACATCTGTTGCGTACATCACAAGAATTGGGCACCTCCTTTTCAGTGATGAGTCGAGATTCACCAGAGGGATTCTCGTAGTCTTCATTTGAAGGGGAAATGAAGCTTGTTTTCATCCCTCCTACGTAACAATAATCGACAGATTTTCTTGAAAAGAAAGCCTTGTGACCAACGGCATAACGTTGGGCAATCGACACCACTTTACGTCTTCGTTATGAGTACTGTCAACTCACAGTGCTGTAGGGTTGAGGTCCTTGAAGACTATGCGAGGTTACTCTAGGTGCTATGGGCCCGGACTACTTTTATTATGGAAGGGAATGCGTGGCCACACATGTCTCACATTGTTAGTGAATTCCATGAAAAGGATGTTTGCCATATGGATTGACTGTCAAGACAATCCTATTGCACATATTTTGAATGGTCTAGGAAGAGTGATTTATTAGAGTAGCCCTCCTCTCTGAGAAGTTAAAAGTCGCGCTTTCGGATGAATAGGCTTTGTTGTCCCAAACATTTATTGGCATCGTCAAAAACAGTATGCTAGTTCGATGTGAGACTTGTATACCGTTGCACGGTGGTCACACTCCCCCTTAGATAGACTTTTCCCGAGTTAAATTCGTTACCTGTGATTGACGATTTCACACTTTTTGATATGCCCTATATCTTATTTCAAAATTAAAATCTGTTCCATATTGTTACTTGCTATATTCTTTTTCTCACCTAAAATTTGGACATGAGTGTATTTGTATGCTATATATTTACTTTTTATGAACAATATCGATAAGTAATACAATCAAGCTAATTTTCTATTTTTGCAATATAAAAATAACATTAGGTTTGAAAAATTATAATATATTGCAGATAAATACTCTAAAAATTAGTAAATAATGCATTTTTAAATTGGTAGACGAGTTATTCGTTCGCAAACTTCTTATAAGTTTTAATAATTATTATTCAAGCAGCAATAATTAAAAATGCTTCGCACACATTGCATAGTTTTCCTAAAATTAGTGACAGTTCAGTTTGCAGATTATTTTTTGTCGTCTATTCTTTTAACAAAATTTACTCAACGGAAGAGAGTTTTTAAGAGATAAAGAGAACTACGCGGAAGTCTACTTGCTTTTCTAAAAGAGCTGGAAATCTTTAGGACCATTTCAAAGCTTCGTGAGAGCTGAATATTAAGTGCTCTCGATTTTCAAAGTCAACTTAACAGGCACGCATTCTCATGCCTCTGGGAACTAATATTTGCTTGTCGGATCAGGATGAGAGAGCAAATGATTCCTCTTAAGGCAATTTTCAAAGAGGGGCTAGATACATATTACTCAGACTTCACCAATGTAAAGTATTTTATTTATTCGTATAGCATTTTTTCGTAAGTTATTATCCCATAGATAACATTAGTATGAAGATTCAATTCGTATAATCTTTTCCCTATATTTTAATAACAAAAGTACTTGCTAAAATGTCACCTGCCTCCTCTGATATAGCTTAAAATTTAAAAGTATCTGACTTATAACTCGTTCAATTTTCTCTCTTGTGCTATGGTAGTGTGGATGTAGAAGCCAAAGGAACCCACTTTACACTCGTTTAAGTAGGAGATGCCCTATTCTTGAACAATAGAGTAAAATAAGACAAAATCTGTCTCATGACCCACTGACAAAAACGCTTGTATTACCACTATCAAACGAAACAATGGATTATTCATATTCTATTCAATATGTCACAAAATAATTACAATAGTTAAATAGGATGATTACGAGTATTGAATATATTTTATGAAATTTAAATAGAAATAAGTTTTCTTGCTGTATATTTTTTCAGTTAAAATGCCACCATTAAAAAAAATAAGACGTATTCTGTTATTTTTTTGTTTCATAAATAGAATACATTTTTCGGATTTTCGATCTAAATTTTGATTTTATAGGTATTTTTAATTAAAATTTTACTTACATATTTATTTCTTTAATGCTTGATTTTCTGAAGTATAATTAAAATAATAATTTAAATAAATTTCTTAAATTGAAATAATTAAAATATATGCAAATTAAAACTACTTGCTACAGAAATAACAGATCTGATTTAATCAAAATCAGTTACTTATTTAAAACATCTATAACCTCCTCAGACCCGAGATAAAAACAAAAGCTTGATATTTTGTAAGAGGTACTTAAATACTTGTTTTAATCACTCTGATGTGGAAAAGTGCAATATTTTTTAAAAAGAAGCTAGGGATGTATCGCATGTGATACATCAAGAACAAGACACTACAATCAGAATTTTTTAAGTATTAAGCAATATTGAAGTAATTAATTTAATCTTAGTCACACAATACATATAATTCATAAATTCAACATAGAAATTAAGTTTTATTGGCGTTTTAGATACATATTAGTAGTATTATTACAATAACGTTTTTTTTTTAATTTCGTGAAATGCCTTGAAACCATTTCTAGTAGTTGTAAAGCATAGAAAAACCTTGTATTCTGTACATTGTATAATGGTTATGGCCGAGCACTTCTCATTCCTGCACCTACTTAGATGAGTCCTATCCCCAACCATTTCATGCATGTGCCTAGTTTCTTTGTTAGGAGCTGCTTGATGTGGAATGCAAGTTGTAACTCTGTGTTAAATGGGTATAAATGGAAAGCAAACATCTCATCAAAAGATTTTAACTCAAAAAATACTTCTATAAATCTTCAAATCCCCCCACAAAAAATATAAATCAAAATTTTAAAAAAATTGAATTAAAAAGTCTGTTCAAAAGAGGTTGGGTCCCATTGTATCACAAGTGATACAAGCACATTTTACAAGACATTATGCTTTAATATTTCACTAACAATTTCTTCTTTTGCTGTTAACTAGTAAAAATGACATATACAAAGAAAAAGCATGCTTTAAAAATAGTTTAATATTTTTATATAAATAAGAAAAAAATACTTACTTCGACCACGTGCACGCATCTTGTTTTCATTCGGAGACACTTCAAGAAATCGCTATCATGAACAGGTACTGCTATGTGTTGACTAAAGGAGGAAATTATATGAGGTATTTCACTTTGTATCTTATGTGATACAAATGGTCCCAATATTTTTTTTTTTTTGCTGTTTAGCCTTTACAAAAAATTATGAAACTATTGTATCACATGCGATACAAGAGAACCGAGGAGGTTAAATTATATGATAAATAAAACGAATATTTTGAAATATTCTAACAAAAATGTATGATGAAATATGATACATTTAAAACATTTAAGCGATAAGTAATAATAGTTCCTTATTAATATTTACTTCTCTCCCCTTTTTAAATAATTGCAGTTTGAACTATTTGTAATATCGTAAGTAATATTTTTAAAAACTATAATTATTAAATATAATCACATTCATATGTAACTATTAGAACAATGTAAAATTATAATTAACTATGCTACAATCATTGAAGTATTTTAGTATTGATCTGAATCTTTTCATTCTGTTTAAATTTTTTTTTTCACTTTTAGTTTATTCAAAATTATTAGGAAGTATGAAAACCTCAATTCAAAAAGTAGCATAACTTCGAAATATTTGAAAAATAATTCAGTAACAAGTTTAACTAGTAAATTCTATGAATAATAATAATTAATGATGCAAAGAAGTAACATTTTAGTAATATCAAACAATGAATTCCTTTAAATGTAAATACTCTGAAGGTACATCTCAAGTCGCTGCTACTGAGTTATCGTTAGTTTTTTTGGTCAATAAAAACTCCCTTTTCTTTAATAATGAGTATTTTATAAATAATCTTCCATCCTTATTCAAATATGAAACAATATGTAATATTTCTTATTTTCTTGTTTGTCACGATATGTTATTTCCTTAAAAATATTTATCACTCTAGAAACATATTTGAACAGTTTCTATATGTATTTCCTTTTTTTAAAGTGACTCAACCATTTCAAGAAAGCCTTTTCAAGCTTTACTTTAATATTGCGAAAAATGTATTTTCCTAAAGAAAATTTAACTTTGTCTAAAAACCATTTTACTTTCCGTTTTTCAGTAAAATAAACAAAAGTTAGTTTGTTTCTACACACATTTTTTGAAGAGCTGCGATTAAAATACTAGTGCAATTTTTTTACAAACTCGGAGTGGTACTGCCGGTGTAGAAGTAATATGAAAATATCTTACTAAAATACAATTTCTAATTGATATACTTATCTGTTTTACAATTCAGTTATAAATATTTTTTCACTATTCAAAAAGTTATAAAAAGTGTGTAATTGGAACTGCACGAGGCGAAATAATTTGTATAATGGACTGTTGTACACCACACTAAGCTGCAAATAATATGTCTGATCATTCTCTAAAGGAATTAAAATACATTTTAAATGCAATTGTGCAAGATTTGCCATTGGTAGTCAATCCCCCAAACGGTCTATTAGGATCTACATATTGATATCAAGCAACATGGGATTTGGCCAATTCACGTACTTTAGATTGCGTTCCCTTAGTGACAATTGTCAATGTGCTTAAGTAACCTGTAGGGAATTGGGAAAATTTTCTATAACTTAGGGTTTAAATTTAGTAATGTTATATTTGTGTATGAGAGAAATTTAGGAATATTCCATTGTATCTAAAATGGTACAATATCATGTTAATTATAATTCAAATATTAAAAGGAGAGAAATAAAAAAACAATGTATCTCAACAGATTTCAATTAAGTTAATATAAAAATTGCTTGATATTATGATTTAAAATAAAATATCTCAAAATTTCAGTTTAAAATTTTTATATTCTTCAGGGGAAACTAACCCAAACTTTAGAAAAGTTTGACAGCGAAATTTTATGTCGAGGTGGCATAAATATGAAATCAGTTTCATTAAATATATCTTTTATTATTTAAATAAGTATAAAGTCAATGTGCTCGTTACTGGAGCAATCAAAATAATAAGTTGAATGTTAAAAACATAGTTCACACAGAAAAATAACATTACCAGACCTTAGTCAACCGATTGGAACCTTTCCTTCTACTGTCTAACATCTAATAGAACTGATCGGAACATCTTAGAAAAGCGAAGCAACAAACCAGTTGCATACATCTAACATGTCTTCAGTCGAAGAGCTTAAATCACTTCTCACATTCCGTCTGAAACCCACAATCATATCTCAACCAACTTCGGTCTCCTTAATACTTACACGAGACAAGTATAAAAATAGTTAAATTTGCATTGCAGTTGTTGCCAACCACAAATCACGAAACTCGCAAAAAGGTCGGGTTCGAATCCGTTTGCTTACTTAAGATCATAGCGCGGGATTGGAAAAACTCAAGGACACCATAAGAATTTGGATCCTAAAATAAATTTCTGCATGAATCTTTTCCAAATGTCTAACAAAAATTGACATAAATACATTGCTATAGGATTAAATCCGAAACTTAAGTTTAAATGTATCATTTTCTAATGGAATAAATATTTTTACCATAATAAATCAATAAATCAATTACAGTTTCTTAGAATTACAAAAAAAAAAAAAAAATCTTAAAATGTGTAGTGTAACCATTTTTTAGATTTTATCCTGGGATCTCATTTCGTAATTTTTGTAACATAAGAAGTTCTTTGGAAGGACTATAATGAGAATTTCTGGTAAAATATTCTAGTACATAAAAATAAGTTTCCTTTTTCGAACATACTATTTTTTTTTCAATTTAAAACCTCATTATATTCTTTGAAACTGATATTTTTGCAAGATTATAAAATATAAATACTACATTTTCAATTAAATTTAAAAAGATCTTAAATACAATGAGAATGCACATTTGTCTACTCACTCAGAATATTTTCAGACATATTGTAATTGAAAAAATAATTTTCTCACAGTTTATGTCATTTTTTTCGAGTAAATATTATCAAAATACTCAGATTTACCCAAATTTTTAAGTGTTAGTTTAAAATTAAGCGTTTTATGCTCTTATAGCTCCTCCACTAAAGACATTAGTTTGAGTTTCCTTTAATGCTAAAATTTTTTGAATAAATAAATAAATAGAAATTACGAAGCTAAGCATTTTCAGTTTTGCAAAGATTTTTCCGAAGAATTTAATTTTGCTCTGATTCACATTACAAAAGTACATTATTACTTATTACTAAGATTTACTCAATTAACAAGTTCTTATGCTTCATATTACTTTTACGATAAAGTTTTACAGAAATTACATTTTCCGAGACTGAAATTACATTACCTTGACAATTTGCATAGAATGGATGTTTGTTAAGATTAATTCTCAAGTCATTCGCTGCTTGATTTAATAATTAACTTTCTAACTAAGTATCTAAAAATGAATGTGAATTCTTCAGAGGCAAACAATATGTTGAAGTTAAATTTCACAGCAAAATTTTTTATAGTCATTCATTATATTGTCTTCAATTATGATAGATTGGACACTTTATAAAAGTGTTGATATTAGCTAGTATTCAAAATCCCAAGCAAACACAATTATTACGAATCAAACAAAAATTATATTTATGATAATCCAAGATAATCGATAACTTTACTGTATTTAAGTTTCTGGAAATGAATTGCGTTCAAATCCATATGTACTGATACACTTATCACACTTCAAGAAGAGCTGAAAAGTTGTATTCTGAACAAGGATTTACAATTAAATTAATAAATAATCTAAGAGCTGTATTGTGTTAAAAGTAAGTTTTAATTCCAGCTTTGAAAATGCTAGTTAGAATCTAATTAAGTTGCTAATTACCTCAAGGTACCTAAAATTCTTCAAATATCAGAATGAAGTGTTAGTTATAGCCCACTACAGGCATTTTAAATACAAAAGATATTTCACAAGTATGTTTAGTACTTTTAACATTATTTTCAACCTTATTCTTCACTTCATATATTCTTTTTTCATGTCAATGTTAGAAACTTGAGATTTGTGACAAAATAAAAAATGGTCTATTCAAAAAAATTCAGTTTAATCTTTTTTCCCTGAAACTGAAATGAAATTGGAAAAAAAATCGTCCCACATTTAAATAAAAAATAAATTTATCCAAGTAATCAAATATTTAAATGAACTTCAAATAAAAAGCCTCAAATTTATAGACCTTAATATAATTTTAACGCTTGGATAAAATCTTAAAATTTGATTAAATGTTTGTTAGCTCACGAATCCTTGTCTCCTAAAAGAAATTGGGAAGTTAGATGGTGTATCATTGGTGTTCGGAATCACGTATTCATCACATTCTTCAAATAAGCTTGTATAAGTATGTTCTATTAGAATAAGTACTTTAAGGTAAATATATTTGGCTGGAACTTAAATTACTGCATTTTATTTTTGATATGATCTGGTGACAGAGTAAAATTAAGAAGTAATGGCTAAACAGTTTGAATACCAAAAACAGTTTCTTGATTTGTAATATAAATTATTTTAAAGTTAAGTTTGTATTTTATACATGTTTGAGATAAATTGATCTTTAATATTTACAAAGAATACATGAAAAAAATTTAAGTAAACTAAAATCTATTCATGGCATTATGGGTATCTTCAGTTTTATCAATCAAGTTATTAAAATATTTCCTTGCTGATTCGAATACATCAATCTGAAGTATAAATTCTTAAAATGTATTTTTAAAATTAAGAATGTTGCACGGATATGAATGGATATACATATTTTGCAGAAAATCTGCGAATAGTAACAACAACCTGTTTCCCTCCAAGAAAAACTTTTAAATAGAATATATTATATAAACATGTGTTTCTTTTGATCTATTGACCTGTTAAAACTCTTCTCTTAACAAATTTAACATTATAAATAATATATTTTTTATGAAAGAACTTGAAAAATAGAATTTATTGTCTAAATGTTTTAATCTGATTTTAATTGACTAAGTTTTTTATCTTTCTAATATATATTTTTTATTTTGAAATTTAAAATATGGGACAATTATTGTATTACGCAAACCCAGTGTTTTGTGAGTGAGATGAAAATCATTATATGATATTATTTTCACTTAGCATAAAAATAATAAAAGTAAGAGTAATAATTTGATTTTTTTAACACAGAATATAATCCTAAACTTTTCTAAATTCCATTCAGATCGTATTTCTTACTTTATATACTAGAAACATATTGAAATACATCCGTAATGCTCTAATATAATTCATTAATATGTCGTGAACAATTATTTAACATAATAATCTCGTTCACTGTTTTCTGTTTAAATCGCTGAAATTATTTTAATCAAGCTGAATCTTGAACAACTGCTTATCACTGTTTAATTCATATATATTTGAACTTTTAAAATATTTCATTCTTAATTTATATTCCAAATGGCTTTAAATATTTCACAAAAGTAGTGACATGCTTTCCATATAAAATATTCACAAGCAGATGTTAATCTAAATAAAAAAAACTTAGATCAGTCAAAAACTACATTAAAAAATTGCTTTTGAAGCTTGATTAAGTAATATAAATAACAAAAGCCTCAGGATAAATTTGAAATAATCTGTTATTAAAATAAAAAAAAAGAATCTTAATTTCTCCCTTCATAATATTTTTAAAAGTTACAATTAATGAATGCAAAATGTTTTACCTAGGATTATGCATAATGTAAGCAAGTAACTCATAATTATTAACAGCTAAAATTGTTTTTATTGAATATCCTTATAACTTCCTTAATAATTTTATTTTTCATCTTACACAAAGTCTCAAGATTTAATAAAGAAGAAAAATTTAATTGATTCCACTCTGCACACTTAAAATACAAAATAGGGCTTTATTAAATTGGTTATTATAATATTTCGTATTATAAATTTTTTGCTTTTAGAATTGTTTCATGTAGTAAAATAACTCTCTTTTATTTGAATCAGTATTTTTTTATTGATTGAATTAAATTTAAAGAATACAATGTTAAAGAGAAAAAAATTTAAAAGCTTTTTAAATAATTTTTCCATAGTTATTTAAAATTATTTTTCCAAATTAAGTATAGATAGGAAAAGAACAATTGTGAGATGAGAGTTTAAGTAGCTAAAAGACCCTAGATGCATATTAATAAGCTTTTGCTTAAAAATGTAAATTTTAATAAGTGAAAAATATAAAAAAAATAAGTTAAATCACTTTTGGTAGGAAAATACGAAAAATATGAAGAGGAATCAAAATTTCAATGTATAAAAAATATTATTGTCAACACAATATAAAATGTAACCAATATGTATTCTAGAAAGATGCAGAAAATATTTTTCATCAGTATGACAATTAGAGCTCTTATTTAACCTTTCTTTCTTAATCCCCATTTTTCATGGAAGATAATTAAAAAAACGTTAATTAAATAAAGAAAATGTTTACACGTTTAGATAAAGGATTAAGAAATTGTGATTTTTTTTTTTTGGTGAAAATATTCCCTGCACATTATTTGAAATTAAGAAATTATCCTTAAATACTTTCGAATTCAAACTTTTTCAAAATCCCGATTGTAAACAAATTGGGGACAAAGGATACGTCTTTTATAGTATCATAATGGTAATATTCTTATTTTGTAATTTTGGAAAAAAATAACGCTGTAAAAAGTATAATAAGATAATTTCTAGGTACAAAATAAACGACACATTATGAGTCTGAAAGGAAAAAGTTGTCAATCACTCCCACTGTTTACTAGAAAGAAGAAATCAATTGAATATCTGGAAAAAAAATGCATTTTGTTTCAAATGTTTCTAAAATAAAGTAATTGATAACAAGGAAAATTCTACCAAAGCGAATTGAAAAAAAGACTCAGTTTTACTTGTATTTTCATTGTAACCCATATTATTCTGTACAGAACTCATTAGTAAATGTTACAAATACGCATAGTGCCACGGTATACGATTTTGTATTGAAAGATACACGCAAATCTCCATTGGTATATATTACTAACTTTTAATATGATATATCAACTACTAATATTTAATAAATTTCATTATTTGAATATTTATTTTCAAAAAGAGTACTTACAGGATATATTTTCTACAGTTAAGTTGCAGATTTCTTCAGAATTAAATTTGATAAGCCAATATATTAAGCATAACTAAAAATTGAGATAGTACGTTCTCTGATTTTACATTTAATTTTTAAGGAAATAATAATTTTTTTGTTATTTTATTTAGTAAAATCATCATAAATACTGTTAAAATTATAAAGAAAATCGCGTAATAAATAATAGCTAGTACTCCCTTCCTAATATACAGACGGTCATTCACACTTTATGGAAATTATTTGGAATTCATTTTCCTGTTTAGATTTTGAGATAAAATTTTTGCAATTTCAGAATAATCATTCGCACTTTATGGAAACGTTTTGTGATTAATTTTTTCGTTTGCATTTTGAGATAAAAATTTGGCAATTTCAGAATATTCGTCTACTAATGTTTTCTTTTGATTAGAATGCAAAATAAAAAAAATATTTTAAAAATGGCTTCTAAAATTAATATATAGCTAGAATATTAGGTAATTACGCTTTCCGTAGAGAAATATTTGTATGAACAAATTATAAAGCGGTATAAAAATCTCGGTTATTGCATTTCAATCAAAGGTTTTTATAATGCATTAAATTTGAAAGGAAAAAAACGTCTAGCTGGAAGTAAAAATGAAAACGTGAATACGAAACTTTATACTAAGACTGTTAAGCAGGCAACTATCAAGAAAGTGAAGTCTCTAATCCTAAAAGAAAATCCACCGACTCAAAAATTCATTGCATCGAAACTAGGAATGTATTCCTGCTTTGTAATTAAAATTTAAAGTTGAAAAAAATGTTTAAACCTAAAGTTCGTCTCCTTTTTTAAAACATATTGCTGAAAGAAAAGCAAATTGTAGAAAATTATATAAAAACACCTAGACGCTGAAAAATTGAAACTTTTGGTAGCACTCGATGAGGCATGGGTATATTTAAGTGACTGAAACAAAAGAAGATCAATTTTCTATTCCCCGTTTGATGGGGATGACCGTTCAAAATGGCTTCATCAGCTTTCAGAAAAGTTCTCAAAGGCAGTCATGATAGTTACGGGATTTTATTACAAAGGCAAACTAAAAATGAAAAAAATCCTAAATTAAGCCTAAATTTATTCACTCTACTATCAGAAGAATATTTTAGAACCAATTTTTGAAGAAAAAATTTCAGCTTTGTATGGAAAGGACATTGATAAAGTTAAGCTTCCTATGGACAAAGCCTCTAGAGACACGTTTAAGTCAACCGCCACTTCTGTAGCAAAGGAAGAATCATAAACAAGAACAAAGTTTATTCGATTTGATGAAATACGTGTAAAATCCCTCTACACATATCTAATGACTTTCACCCTAACGGTTTAATTAAATGAGTCTAAGAAATACTGCATCCAAGAGCACTTAACGGGCTTTGGAAAACGATTCAAGAGGAATGGAGTAAAATTTGCAGGACAGTAACAAAGAAGATGTTTACTTTCATGAAATATTTGAGCTAGGGCTATAGTAAAGAAACATGGCTATCAGATACAAGCAATTTGTCACAAAAATAAGGGGTTTTATTCATAAAAATTAACTATCCAAATCATTTCCATAAAGTGTGAATGAACTTTTGTACTACATAAATGCGTATCTAATTTGCAATAAACAGCTTAAAATGTCGAAAAAAACTCGGAAATTCCTATAAAGAAATAATTAAAGGAAAGAAATATTGATACAAAGTGTAATCAATTTGTATATTATCTTAAATATTACTTGTAAGATGGATGAAATAATTTTTTCTCCCCTACTCAAGAATAATAATATAAAAAAATGATAGCTATAATGGCATTTATACAGGCCCAAATTTTTATAACCAACATGTACTTAAAACTACAACTAATGAATAGAGGCACATGCAACCAATCGAAGGAAACAATAATAAAATATTATTGAAATTACAGCATAAAAAATATGTTCAGTAAGTAAAAATACATATTTTTAAAACTTATTTGCTGAAAAGCGCGTAGGCATATATTAAACAGTTATCCAGGTTAATTTCTCCATACAAGAAAAAAATACCAATTTGAAGGTAGCTGGTATCACACTGAAAGAGAAATCATTCAATAAACATTAGATGTACTATTGTGTCCTTGGAATCCCCAAATGATTTGATGTAATAGGTTAGCTTAGATACAGGAATGTTGTGATGAATGAATTCTGTGTCGTTTTGTGACACTAATAAAGGTACTCGATTCGATTGAACCACATAGGTAATGAAGTATATGTCAGAATATATATCAAATCCAGTAGAATTACGATAACCATTTCTTAATTTTCCTTCGCTGTTAAGTATCACACGATACTTATATTAACTTATCCTAATATTTCCCACATAATTGGGCTTTAAACAAATAAATTATTGAAAAAAATACCCGGATAATGTATTTAATTTATTTAGATTTACTTTTATACACTTTTACAAGGACCTGTTATTTTTTTTTTAAGTATCTCTGTACCAATTTTCAGAACTATGAGGAAAATCATTTTAAATTCATTTCAAGTTTCTTTGATTAAATTTATAAAATTTCTATTTTTATTTGTGTATGGAATATATAAGTAACATCGAATTACAATTTCATGAATATTGATTAATCCTGTACCATTGAAAATGCCATGTTTGTATCAGAAACCACGTATATTTTTATTTCTTTATCTATTTTAAAATTAAAATAAATTTGTAGATGTCTATTTTTTTTATTTTGAGCTGATTAGAAAAAGTTACTGGTATTATTAAAAAGAGTTCTAGTATATTTGTCAAAACAAATCTTTTATAAAGAGTTTAAGCACTTTCCCCCTCAAAACTGCATTTTTGTATAGATCAGATATCTAAAGTGATCAGATATCTATCTATTACATTAAGACCCAATAGAGATATTCTTATGAAATTTCACTTGAATGTTCAATTAGCATTATTCAATGAAAGAACTAACAACTATGCTGTTTAATTCTTTTTAGAGAAAACTACTCGTAATTTGATTTACCTGTAAAAGTGCTTAAAAATTGACAAAAATTTCTATTTCGTAGAATTTTAACTGTGTGTGTGTGTGATTATAACTTTTAACTGAATAGAAATAACTTAAAGAATAATCTATTTACAAGAAATATATTTGTTAAATG